>VXBI01003334.1:0-183511 GCA_013397375.1 Toxostoma redivivum | reverse complement strand
AGCACTTACAAAAAGAGCGGGTCCTCCACAGGCGGGTTAGTTTAAAAGGTGCTTTTCCAGTGCTGCCAAACTGGGGGAGGAAGAGGGGCAATGCTTGCATTGCGCCTAATAATTGTAGCATTAATTCATTTGGCTTATGATAGCTTTCTGGAAAAAGAAAAACATAGTGGAAGGCACTGAAGGCACTGTGAGAATTAGTAATTTTATTTAGGGAGAGGAAAGAAAATACTGTGGCCAATTTATTGGATGTATGTAAGGTGCTAGGCCTTTTGCACAAAACAACTTGAATTGCAATTGCAGACTCTTCTGTCTTCACTTACTTTGTTGACTTGACGCTATTCAGAAAGAGGAATGGGAATGTAAATAACACAGTTCAAACTCTTCTTGTTTTTCCTGCCTGATAATTAGTATTTCAGTTTTCTCCCCACATTCATTTCTTCTATTAAGGTGGGAAATTTTCTTTGGCAATAGGAAAATAATGAATAGATATTTAAGAAATAGAAAGCAAATTAATTGATTTCAAACTGTAATTCAATGCTCTCTGTTAAAATGCTTACAGATGAATGGACCCATTTGTGGTGCAATTTGATTACAGCCCTTTATCTTAAACTTCATGCCTTGAAATTTCACTCTGATTTGGGGCTCATCCCATTTGGCTTGCCGCTAACATTGTTTGCAGTGTAAAGTATATCAGCACCTTGTTTACTGCTGTCCCTGATTACTCCACAGGGCATTAAAGGGTCCTCAGTCTTAAGCTTCTATTTTTATGTGTTGTTTCATTGTAATTGAAAGTTGCTGCTGATTTTTTTGAAGGTCTTGTGTTGCTTCCTCTCCCATGCTTAAAATGTCACTCTTATTGTCAACAGTGAAGTCTTTAATCTGTCACTCTTCATGCCTAGACTGGAGTTTCATGGGGCTTTTTCTGTTTGTTTGGGATTATTTTTATTTATTTATATTTTTCAGATTTCAGGGATGGTCCTGTTACCTTTTTGTTTCACATTATATTTCACATTTTCAGTGTTAGTGAGCTGTGAAAGGGTCAGGGCAGTAAGATAACCCCTTTGGGGTTTGATACCTTGTCCAGCATTTGGGTGCAGCACCTGACAGTTTTGTATTGTCTCTGGTTGCTGTGTTGTCTTTTAACATATACACCCTGATTATCAATCTTTCCTTACCTTCCATGGAATCTCACTGATCAAGAACAACAGATGTTTGTGGAATGATTTGTTGGCATGGGAAACTTCTCTTTATTTCCCTTTTGTTAATTTCGTTATTTTTGCAGACAGTAGAGATGCAGGGGAAGCTTGTTTGTGTCATTCTTGAGACAACTGACAGCACTGAAATGCTTTCTCCTGTGTGCTTTTGCATTCCCTGTGACAAACAAGGTCCCTTCCCCACAGATCTTTGATGAACATCATGTGTGTAAGAAAGATGAGGATCTCTGGGAGATGTAACTCGATAAATTTATGACCCCACTATTTATCTTTCCTCCTCCTTTAAAAAGTGAATATGCCCAAAAGTCAACAACTTTTCATAGGGGTGCAAGATAAATCTCCTTTCCCACACACCCCATCTGCAAAGAACCCCTCAGGGGAATGAACGAGGGAGGTGGTCCACATCCCTGCTAACCCTTTCTGATGAGATAGCAAAGATACTAGTTACTACATCACCTACATTTTTCCTAATGAGACCTTAAACAGAGTTTTACTGGTGCTGCAAGGCTGCCAGTAAGAAATAATGATTTGTAGGACAGATGTGATCCAAAGGGGTGACAATGACATCATCAGTATTCTGACTTCAGTCATGCAAGAAACTAGGGTTTTTACATAGCCTCTTGTGAGAAGTGATTTGGAGGGTCTCTTTCATGTTGTCATACATCAGGGAAAAGGGCTGGAACAGTTTTTAAAATCTTGCACATTTTTCTTAATCATCTTGGGAAGGAAAAGTAACAAATCTCCCTTTTTATTTGTCCTTTTGCCACTCTCTCACACTCTTGCTCTTGTTCATGACACAAGTGTTTTAATTTAGCTTCTGTTACAATAGCAATATTTTCTTGTACAGAGAACAGCAATTTTGAGTCTATTCTGATGGCCAGAAGCAAGACAGCAGCTAACGTGGTGAAGAGGTGAGACCAATAGTGAATGAAATAGTGGGCTGAACTGAGCTGAAAGAAAAATACTATTAATCATAACTTTAAGTTAGGCATGAGGTATTTTATGCAAAGTTGCATTAAGAGAGGTCATCTAGGAATAAATAATAGTGGAACTGCTAAGCAGTTATACTGAGGACTGTGCTCTTGGTGTTCTGCTTTTGTCAGTGCAGGCCTACTGATTTCAGCAGGCTCTGTCAGGCACCCCAGTGGAGGAGTGATCCATGTCTTTTTTGGTTGCATGTCTAATGTTTTTGCTGTTGCTGTCATCACCATTCTGGTGTTTTATTGATTGTGTTGGTTAGGGCATGGTGCTGATGGTTCCAGGGCTGGGGACTCAGTCCTTGTACTAGCCATTCACCTAAGAGTTGGACTCGATAATCCTTGTGAGTCCCTTCCAGCTCAGCATATCGTGTCTCTGTGTCTGACTTGAATGTTCCTTGGTGCCAAGGATTCTCACCTACTCAGAAGCTGTGCAGTGTGTTTGTGCATGTAAATACAACAGCTGTGTGTGGCTTCACCATTGCATTATTTTTCTTTTATATGTGCCGCTGTAAATGCTAGGCAGAGAACTGTGCTCATCTGAAAACTCCCGCCTTCATCTCCCTGTGTGCTGCAAAATAAGCAGCTTCCCTCACACCAAAACTAAGTGTCTCTGCTTCCTTGGTTAAACTGTCTCATGCTGCTGGGAGAGGTGTCACAAGTAACCTGCTTGAGGACTTGATACAAATACTGTTTTGCTACATTCCTGTCTGGATTTTTTTTTTTTTTCTAATTGCAGAATACTTTATAACTTCATCCAACAAGGAAAAGTGCTGGATTCTGTACCTGGGATGGGGCAACCCTGGCTGTGTGTACAGACTGGGAAGGAGATGCTGGAAAGCAGCACCACACAAAGGGGGTGTGATTGGGGTCCTGGTCGATGGCCAGGAGGATCTGAGCCAGGAGGGACATCCCTGTCCTGGGGGCACCAGCCCAGAATTGCCAGTGGGGCCAGGGAAGGAATTGTCCTGCTCTGCTCTGGGGCGGCCTCACCTCCAGTGCTGTTGGCAGGTTTGGGCACCAGAGTGTAACAAAGAGATGAAACTCTTAGAGAGTGTCCAAAGGAGGCCATGAGGACAGTGCAGGGCCTTGGGGAGGCGTGAGAGGAGCTGCTGAGGGCACTTGGTGTGTTCAGCTGGAGGAGACTGAGGGGAGACTCACTGCAGCCTGCAGCTCCCTGTGAGGGGAAGAGGAGGGGCAGGCACTGATCTGTGCTCTGTGTGACAGGGACAGGAGCCAGGGAATGGCCTGAAGCTGTGTCAGGGCAGGTGAAGGTTGGATGTCAGAACAGGCTCTTCCCACAGAGGGTGGCTGGGCACTGAACAGCTCCCAGGGCAGTGGTCACAGCACCAAGGCTGACACAGCTCCAGCAGGGTTTGGCCGATGCTCGGGCACAGGATGTGACTCCTGGGGATGGTGCTGTGCAGGGACACGAGTTGGACTCAGTGACCCTCGTGGGTCTCTTCCAGCTCAGCATGTTCTGTGACTCCTTTTAGTGCACAGGAGTTAAATCTGAATGGAGGACAGCTTGGGATAATGCCTGCAATAGATAGTAGGGAGGTGAGCCTACCCTTGTCTTTTGGGAGTATATAAAAACATATGGAGAGTCCAGGAGAATAAAGTGGGCTCAGGGTTCTCCGAAGCACTGGGTCTATGAAATGTAATTAGCCTGATTTCTAGATAGTGCTTGGGTAGGCCCCTGAACATCTGGAGTCAATGCAAACAAGTAGTCTTTCCTGTCTATAACAGTACCTAATATAAGGATTTGGTGGTAAGCAGTGAGGTAGTTGAGGGAGAAAGGTATTATTTAAATTGTAAAGCTATTAAATTATAACTAGAATAAAGTTGAGCAGTTAGCTCGCTCACAGGGCTGGGTGGTTAAAGTAATTGTAGGTCATGTGTCTAGCATCACAAATTTTAAAATCTCTGAGGGTTTTTTGATACTCTATGGTTTGAGATGGTCATTATTTTTGAATGCTGAACAGAAGGGAAAAGTTCTGCATGTGTAAAGAATGAGACCGTGGTCACCTGAAATGTTGAAGGCAGCCATTCTAAAAGCAGCTGTCACTCTGGGTTCTTTTCCAAGATGCTCCAGTTTATGTATATTGGTGACTTGACACAGAACTACAGACACTGCAAGCTTACAGGTTCAGCACTACATACAGACAGCTGTCCATGTGAATGGGATGCTTCCCAGAGAGGCTGGATGGGATGGTGTAGCCATGCTGGGCTCTGCTTTGGATTTGATTCTCCTTGTCATTCAGCTGCTACAATGGGATGCTTGGAGGCAGAAGGTATTCTTAGTGTGGAGAGGTCCTGAAAAATACTTATTCCAATAAAAATGTAGCCAGAAGTGAGTGGTGATTAAAATGTACAGAATAAGTTGGATTTTCTTTAAATTTTGAGCAAAAAATAAAATTAGGTTTGTTGTCTTTAAGTTTGTGGTGGTATTTTTGGTAATCTGTCCATTTTGCTTAGTAATAATTGACTTATGAACAGTGTGCTGTTGCTATTAATATAAGTGTTTCTCATTCCCTGATCACTTGTTTACTGTATACGTGTCCTGAAATTGGAGATACTGTAATAAAAGGTCTATTTTGGACTTCAGAATATAATAGGACAAACAAGTGCTTAAAATGTATCCATGCATCATTTGAGGACATTGAGATCAGCAGTCTGTTTCCTTTGGTATGAACTCAGACAAACACATGTTGTTTATGCCCTTATATGAGAAACAGATCAGCCTGCAACACTGGATGATTATCTGGCAAAGACAAATTACTCCTATAGTTAAAACCTTTATTTTTTTATCTCTGATGGCTTCTGCCATCCCGTGCATCCTAGGAAGACCACTGAGTGAAAGCTTTTGCCAGTTATAGGATTGTATCCACTCATCTAAAACATTGCTTGTGTTTTCTTTTGTTGTGGCAAAGACTCCCAAATGCCTTGAACGTTTTATTTTGTTTTCTCTGTGTGTGTGCATATGTGTGTGATATCTGAGGTTTGAGGACTTCTCTTTCAGTCTGAGTTAGTGACCATCTGTTACAGAAGGACTGAGTGCTGATGTCCAGACACCACAGGAGGCTGGAGTGATGGAAGCCTCGTGGCTAAAGCTGCCTGCCCGCCCTTCCCCAGGGCACTCTGCTGCCCTGTTTGTACCGTGGGCATTTATGGTGCAGAACTTGCTGGTGGATGTTCAGGATGGGTAGAGTAGTGAGAATCAGCTAACTGAGTAGGTGGAGAGAACAGAATTTAGTTGTTTGGGCTAAGGAAGTATATAAGCTCTTTAATTGTGGATGTCATCAGTTTGTGTTCAAGGCTGCTAGGTGTTTCAGCTGCTGCTGGACTGAGAGCATTCTGCAGTGTTTAACATGTTAAACCTTGGAAGGAACAGTTTTCCTTCCCGATGGTCTCTACCTGTTTATCTACAAATGTTATTTTTTTCCCTTTATTTTCTGCTTCTGGCACATGGCTTACCAGTGGGGCACTGCCTGATTTTCTCTTTCTTTGCCTGGCAGTTCTGTCATGCAGTCAGTCCTCAACCTACCATGTGGTCCCATCAGGCTGAGGCTCATGCCAAGTCAGAAACTGACAGGAATGCTTAGAAACTAAAAGGTGGAAGTACTACATCAAACCCAGAGTGTAATGCTGGGCAGCACTATGTGCTGGGGAAATGATGATTTAGATACTGTACTTTTAAAATAAATAGATATTTGCCTGTAGTCTGTAGTGGGATAGTTGTTTATCCTTATTTCCCATGTTTCAGTTCATTGGAAAAGCTGTCACATAGATGAGATGTATCACCTGTGGATAAGATACAACATCAATAATGTAAAAGAAACATCCATGGTGCCCACTCATGTTGAGCTGAGAAACAGAAAAAAGGAAAAATATTCATCTTTTGCCATGTAACGTTTAAAATCCCCTCAGATTAATATTTTTTTATTATTTTGAAGTGGAAGTCATTATTTAAATTAAAACTATGGCTTTTAGAAGTTAAATGGCTCTTCCTGCAAGCTGGTACTGGTATGTTTCAGCAGTAGAGCCAGTGCAAGTCTGTTAAAGGAAAGTATGAATACTGTGCATTTGTCATCTAGAAGTAACAGCTGAATTGTTCATTAACACAATAGTTTGAATCCACAGTCTACCCCTCTACTGAATTATAACTTAAATTAGGCTCTATTTGATGGCTGAATTCTTTGACAATGCCGTGGTCGTTCTCTATAAACATGTAAGTCTCTCCATTGATTTTTTTTTTTAAATTCTTTTTAATACATCACCTCCTTTACCCAACATACATCTTCTTAGTCATCCTTCATGTTAGAATTATAACATATTTGAACAAGGGCTGCAATTTATTTTCTCAGCAGAAAGAGTACAGGTTTGTTCTTTTATTTACTGCCAACTCAAGAGTCAACTCCAACTCTGATTTTCTGGTAACTGAAGGCTGGAAAAGGAAGAATTATCCGACAGGAATGTGAGGAAATATCTCCATTCATTATAGTTTAGAATCAGCAGAGCAAGGCCTCCAAGCTGCTGTTATCATTTAAAAGTAAAAAGATCTCTTCTCCCCACCCTCAGCTCAGCTTAGTTTTGTGTAGATAAAATGTATTTGTTAAGAAAGAAAACAACAGGCAAAAATGTTCTATTATGGTACAAAACAAATTAAGATTGATTAAATATGACTATATGATCTATGATTGATTAAATATAACTATACAAGCCCTTGTTAGTCCCAGACATACTACATGAAGTTTTACTGTGCTGACCATTGAAACAGACAATCTGGTCTCGTTTTTGTGGCCTGATATATAATAAACTTTATGTACTAGTTATTAATGTTTTATTTTCACATCCAAAGAAATGCAGTGAATGCCTAAACTTTCTCACCAACCAGAACAACCTTACTTTGGTCTGTTAAATGTGGCTTACTAGTGATGAAAATCAAAAGTCTACTTCTGACCCGCAGCCTGCTTTAGGAAGCTCCCAGCAGTTATACCAGAGGTACCAGAGTTGCTATTTAGCACAGAGTTGGCATGTGGAAGAGAGAAGTGGCAAGTTTGCTTGGTGGCAGAAAACCATTCACTAATCCTTTGGGGACCTCTGAGGTATGCTTTTGTGGGGATGCCTGGGCAGGCAAAGTGATTTTTTAGAAATTCTGTGGTCCAGTTAATGTTTGGTAATATGATGGAATAAATGTTTTTACAGTGCTTGTGCTACTTATTGGCCAGTAATTGTAGAAAGATGTTGGCTGTTATTGATGGTAAGCTGTACTTGTACTTGACCCAATTTTTTTCAATACAAATTGATTATAAAATAGGAACCAAACCCTCTCACGAGTCTGAATGTATGCTTGACTGAGATGTAACTGTAAAGGAGAAGTTCATCTTCTTTTCCTGTGAAGTTTTAGTGTTATTATAGAGGATACTAGAGATGGTGTAAGATTGTGTAAGTAAGATGGTGTAAGTGCCTATTTAGGAGTAAAATGCAACCTTTAAGTCTTATGCAAAGTATTCAAATAGATGAATTTTAAAAGTTGATACTGGGGGAATTTCTGAACCTGAGAGGGGAAAATTTACAAGTTTTGACATGGGTGGAACAGTTAAAAATCTATGTGTGACTGTCCCTGCCTTTTTCTGTTCAGACTTTTTAAGAATGTTACATGAAGAGAATCTGGGTAATGATATGCACTGGTTTTGGCAATATCTGACTATTTATCCTAGTTCTATGGTTAAAAGGTTGGTATTCAGCCCTTTCTTATGCCATGCATGTTTTTGCAGGGTGAATTGGTAGAAGCTGGCAAGTCTGAGACCTTGAATGAAATGGTTCATGTTAATCTTGCTCAACATCTGTAGCTTTTATTTCTTTTCCTAGAGAAAGTTCAACTCCTCCCTTGATAACCTCTAAGGCACTCACTTGCAAATAAATGTAGTCTTGGCAGGAAGAAAAAAAGGTAGCTCTTAATATAATTGAGAAGGATATACTCTGCATGCATCTAAGCAACTGTATACATTTACATAGATTTACTTAGACTTTATTTTTGTGCTTTTTTGAACGTGAAGGATGATTTATCATGTGATGAGTCTTTCAGTTGTGATCTTTTTCAAGCTGCTTTTGGGTCGAAATCAGAGTTTGTAACATGGAAAGCAAACATTTTCATTTGCTCTTTTTAAACTACTACACAGTATTAAATGTGCTAAGTATTTAGGAAAAAATCTCAGCTTATTTTGTGTTTGTAACTAAGCAGTGTAACATGACCTGTACTAAACAAATGAAGCCAATGGTGACTTGAGACTGTGCTTGGCAAAACATTGGAGCTGGGAGGTCTCAGCCTTCCACACCTACTTATTTGCAGACTGGAAGAAGAAAACCATGTTTACTTGCGTTTTCAGTTCCTAATTTGTTTCCCAGCCTGGAATTAACTAGTGATAATTTTGAACTAAACTGACTAATTTGAAATGAGGAAAATATTCACCCATCTTGTGGAAGATATCAAAATCTGGTGTTTTGCATAAGTGGACTGGTTACAGTGGCTTTGTCAGTGATTCCTCCTCAGCTGACTTGTTTAATTTGCTTTGGAGCTTGGAGCAGCAAACATATTTTGATAGATGTTGTTTATTTATCTCACACCTAAAATAATATTGTCACTGCAAAAATTTTTGGATTTCAGGTATCTTTATATCAGATGAGCTAATGTTAAAATAAAATTGTGCTCTTGATTGTTTTCATATTCAAAGTACTTGGTTGCAGAAGGGTGGCAATTGGCCTTTCAGTGCTGTGTGGATTGATTTCAGACAAGTTATGATATACTGAGATGATATGTTGTGAGTTGCATGTTAGTACCCATTTGGCTTTTTTGTAAACCAAGCAGGGTTTTATTGTGTGTAGTTTGTTTTGTATCTGCTGAGCCAGTGAGGTGTGAAACCACACAGTCTTGAGCTTACTGCAGGTAAGTCTAGTTAGTGAATGCTTTTCTGCTGGGAGTGCTGGGACTGTGTGCTTTGCAATAGCTCCATCTCACAAATTAAGCGGGCACAAATTGACATAGATTATGTTTGTTAAGAGATTTTTCTTTAGGTAAAATGCCGGCAATGTGGTTATAGCAATTTTTTTGCAAACCAAATCAATACTTCATTATGGAAAATAAAATGGATGTAGTTACCTGCATTGCAGACAAGGTAACAGTAGATACAGATGTGCAGAACAACTGGATTCCTAAGGAACAGAGCATCGTTTTTAACACAGATTTTGTTTTTCAATGATTACTGGCATACAGTATAACAATATTATGGTGACTGTCAGAAACTACTTTGCTACACCAGTGTAACGTTGGCTAAAAACAAAAAAAGTAAGCAAGAATTTGGCTTGACCAGAGCAAGCTTTATGGTTTAATGGGGAGAAAGATGAAGGGAAGTGATAAAGGCCAGAGCTGGCCTTGTGAATGAGCATGGAGGGCTCATGACTGCCCAGTTTTCAGTCCAAGCCTGGTACACTGTCACAAACTTAGTAAATCTTCACATAATGGATGAAGTCAAGAAGGATCTCTGAAGATCATGTAGCCCAACCCCCCAGCTCAAGGCAGAGGCTGCTCAAGCAGCTTGCTCAGGATTTTGTCCATTGGGATCTTGTGCTTAAAGCCATGCATGGAGCTTTGCTCTCTGCTGTGTTAACATGTTGTTGACCTCATTGAATTGTAATGCTTTGCTCCATTTGGCATTACTTTCCACATAGCACTATGTGTGATTTAATGTCTCATCTCAGCACGACCAAGTGTTTTTTAAACTTTAAAGTGAAACTGTGCAATCTCTTGGTTATGGAGAGAACTGTTGGTATGAATGAGAGACTGTTTGCTGCAGTGGTTCATTGGTCCTTTGTGCTGCTTTGTGAGCATTTCAGGTGAAACTGCTTATTGCCTTTAAACTGTGAAAAACTAGCTGCAACAAACTAGATGCCAAAAAATTCCATAGCTTGGTAAGAGCAAAGCTTGCCTTGGGAAAGGGCATGTACTGACTTCTGTGCTGCTGCAGACAACTTAATTACAATTTGTAATGATGTTGGATAGATGCACAGGAATAATGAAGCTACTTCTACCCAAGCCCTCTACATAGAAGTTTCTTTTGTGTCCTTGACCTAAGTAAGGGAAAGTACTAGAATGACATGAAGTCCAAATGTGACTTACTCTGTCTTTAATGTGCAGTATTGTGTGCTGCATGCCCTGCAGTAAATGCTGTGCTTTGGTTATTGTGCAGTTTCTGAAATTCCACTGTAAGAGTGGTCATGTGATGGAGCCTCACTGTAGGGAAGTGTTTCTCTGTACTCTTCCTATTGGTATCAAGTTTCTCCAAGCATTTCTGAGTGGTTCTTATAATTCCTGTACATACAGCCATGCTGTTGGCTCTATGCCTTATCACATTACCCATCCCGGTGCTGTATTGCAGGACTGCTGAGGTTTGATCCCAGGACAAGTGCTCTGTGTCTGTATGTAGGGAAAGCCTTGTGTCTGGGGAAGGGTAAGTTTATAAGGCAAGGGTTTGCATGGAATTACTGAGATATCACCTGGTAGCTCTTATGATGTGACAGGCCAGAAATACTTCTTGTTTGCACAGGAGTGTGAAATCAGGCTGGAATGATTAATGTAAATGTAAATTAATGCGTTCTGTACCCATTTGAATGGCTTTGTTCGTTCAGATGGTGGCTGAATTGTAATTTTAGGCAATGATTTAAATATGAAGTAGTCCTGAAACAATACAGTTACCTATTGGCTTTTAATGATCTTGTGAAGCAGTGTATTTTGAATCTCATTATAAAGGTGATAAACGACCTAACTATTGGTTGAGGGAAAAAAAGAGGAACAAAGCCAGAAATGCTAAATAATATGTGCATGTACAAGTTATATACTTCATGTAAAATTTGCGTCCTTCTGAGACGTACATGAGCATATGTTTGAAATTAATTTTCTTCTGTCTTTATAGCATAGCATTGAGGCTTAAAACTGGTGCATAATTGGCTCTTAATCCATTTTTGATAGCCTTCCATGGCAAGTTATTGGTGTTTATCTGTTTTTGAGATTTCCTACTACCATAACCATGTGCTTTTGTTAGAGTTGTGTGGATGGCCACAGTACATAGGATCTGTCTTTAGGTACAGTTTCTGTTGGGTGGATAACTTAGGGTGTACTTGGAGCATCATAGCAAAGAAGCTGATGAAATTCCTGTCCCCGATCCAACAGTTTCCATCTCCACTGTTTTGGAAGTTGCTGTTAACTCCATCTATGTATTCCAAGTTCAGGAAGAAAAAACAAATGGCAGACCCCCTACACTTTGAAGCCACCTCATTTTGTTTATGTTTATGGTACAGACTCACAGTTGGAGTAGTGTGGCTGTGGGCTGGTTAATTCAGAGTTGGAGTGGAAATGACTGACTTATTAACCCTTCTTTACTCAGGAGAATGAATGGTCAGATGATTAGATCTTGTTGTAGGGAGAAAAACTATTTATTTGTATAGGTATAAGGTGTGTGACTAGCAATGGCGTTAACCTTTCTTTAAAACAAATAGGGGAGGCTTTTTCGATATGTGTTACTAGTATCCCACTTTGAATATTACATTTTCTCACTTTGTGTTTTTACAGTAATCGTTTTTCCCTTTCACTTGGGTTTGAAAAAATTCAGTGACAGGAGCAGTTCTTGGATTCAAAATAGACTGGTACTTTTTCCTTGGCTTGTTAAAACATACTCCTGGTTATATATTCCTTGCAAGATGAGCACAGCAAAAAAGGACGATGAAGGAATTTCATGTGCTCCTTAAATGAGCCTTACATAAAACAAAATTTAAAATTAATTAGGACCTACCTTTTAAGCACTTGTCAAATCTTCTCATTGTCAGGTTTTCTTCCCACTTAATGTTCGCTTTATATCGAATCAATGTGAGGTACATGATAATACTTTCAGAATCACCTAAGTCCCATTAAAAAAAAAAGCAAGTACTTGGGTACCCCAAGGCTCATTGGAAGCCATCAGGGCTTGGACTCCAAAATGGCTGTTGCTGTTCGAGGAGGAGACACTTAAGGGCTTTTAAAATTTTGCCTCCTGCTCAGACTAGCTGGTAACATTCAGGACAGGAGTAAAGTAAAAATGCACCAAAGGGAAGGAAGGGCTTAGTGTGGCTGCTTATGTGGGCAAGAGTGAAGATACATTTCTGAGAATTAGTACAGGGGATTGAAAATGGGGATGTCTGTTCTCTCTTCCCATGGCTGTCTGGGCTGGCTTCATTCCATGTCTCCAGCAGCATCTGGCCTTGTGCTGCCTCAGCAGTGGTGCTGCAGTCCCATGCCCCCAGTGCTCCAGGGTCACTCGGGGTAGCATGTGCTGGCTGTGCCTCTGGGAGCTGGGCAGAGCCTGCTCACTTGCTTTGCAGAGGAAGAAACTGAGGCACACAGGAAGGTGAGTGCCTTCCCCATCTCACTCTGCAGGTCTGCAGCAGGACCTTGCTCTTGTTTTGCAGATCCTGCATAGTCTTCACCACTAGGACTGCCACTTTTTAGTAGGTCAGATGAAGGCCATGTTTTCAGTCCGTGTGTGCATTAGCCACTTTGATGTCCTTGTCATCCAGCTGATACTTTCTTTTGTGTTTTTTTCTTCCTAGTTTTGGTAGGCTCATTAATGGAGCTGTTCTCTGTTGTCTCTCCTCATACTTTGAGAGAGCAAAGTGAGTTAGAAGATGTCCATATGAGCTTCCAGTAGTAACAGCAGTCTTCCTGAAACTCACAAAGAAAATCCCCAGGAATGTACTCATATGTATGTGTGGCTTTTAAATACACATAAACACACATAAATATGTGTACAATATATCTGTAGCTGTATACATGTGTCATTCCAAAGTCAGAGTTCTTTTGAAATGGAAATTGCCTCAGCTAGAAAGCAGAGGTAGCTCCTGCTGGCAAATAAAAACACATGTTTTTAGGAGCTCTAATAGTTGTACTTCAGAGCAGAGAACGTCTCTCTTCCACTGTCCTTCAGATGACAGCTGCTACAATGAAGCCTGAAAATGAAGAATACATTTTTCTGTGGCTGTATCCTGGGTGCTGGGAAGACTCCACAGTTCAGAACAATAGCAGAATATAGAGCTGCCAGCAGGCAGTCTGAGTGGACAAGTATAATCATGCACCACTCAGCTTTCAAGGAAATTACAGTAGTGCACTGACTTGCTCATAATAGCGATCCATTGTTTAGCTTAATAACTTATCAGCTCTCCAGGAACCAGCTAGTGATCACTGTCATCATACACTGCTAATCATTCTGTTCTTAAATTATCCCAAGATGAACTAAGGACCCATCATATCACCTATTAAACCAGCAAACTGAGTGCACTATAATTTTTTTTTAAGCTAGAAGGAACAGTATTGCCTACTTTTTTTCTTCTCTTGTTTTGTCATTATCTTTGTCATATGTAATTGTGCCTGTAAGTTTTTTTTAAATGTCTGGTTGAAAGGACATTGTCAAATTGTGTTGGGATATTTTTAGATAGATAGAGTTTATGTTAAATTGTGGGTTTTTTTGTGGTAAATACTAGGGAACTGAATCTGAAACCTGCTTTTTAAGGAATATTTGTTTTTCATAAAGCATTTGTGGCAGAGGGGTGTTTTTTTGGTTTTTTCTTTTTTTATGGTGCTTGCATGTAGTACCTGGGTTCCTGTCAATCACTAGTAAGTGTAGCCTGAGAATGCCCCCCTTTAGTAGTGAAGAGTGATTATCCCTCGTAGACAAATGTAGAATTTAGGCACAGGAGGATAGCATGATTTACCCAGAGCCATGCTGGGAGCTGTAGAATGGGAAGGAGAAGCAGGCTGGTGTGAGTCCTGGTCCCAGTAGGCCTTACATCATGCTGAATGTCTTCTGCCTTCTTACCAGAGGGTTATTTGTGAGTTCTGAGCTGCCAGCACTGAAGGAGCCTTGGACTGTTTCTTCTGAAGGAAGAGTGGCCACAGCTTCATTTACAGACATTGATATGAAAGATGCTAGAATGGTGCAAAGTACCAAACCTGTTGGGACACCTTTTTGTAGTCAGGAATGCACAGACATGCAAGTCATGTGAGCAGATCTCCAACCTGTTCCATGCTTAGGACTGAAATGGTGAGTCTGTTAAAAGGGGAGGGGAAAACAGATGTACGTGCCCAACTGAAAGAGACCTCCTTGCTGTTCTGAACAGCACAGGCAGCTGTGCCGTGGTATCTCCTGATCTCAGGAATTGTGCAGACTCTGGCGTTGGCTGTTTTTACTAGAGCACAACAAGTACACCAGGGTTTAAATGAAACCCAGAGCATTTTTGTGGCTTTGTTTTCATCTCTCCTATGTCTGTATTGGGAAGACAATTATATCTTTTGATCAGTGATGACTAGAATTAAAATAAGGACCCTTCTGCTCCAAGATTTATTGCCTGGCACATCTATGTCTGATAAAGTGTCATCTTTCATGTTTTGAGAAGATGCTGTCTGTGATATCTCTGAATCATATGAGAAAACACACCTATTCTTGTCAATTATAGTAATAGTCTAGTTCAAATTATATAGGTGTTTGTATATTGTATTGAAAAATGTAGATCCAGTCTTAGTTAATAAACAGAAAAGATCAGGTAGTTACAAAATGGTGATCTCTACAGAGACTAACCTTTGCATATACTTCAAATACATCACCTACTTTTGGCAGCAAGAAGTGAAAAAAATGCTGAGTAGGTATGTCATGTCCCCAAGGTAAGCTCTGTAATAAGGAAATACCTGAAGCTTACAGGCGTGGCTTTCTCTTTTCCATGGGAATATTTCCCACTTCTCCAGAGTTTACCATCTTTCTTTGAAAACAGTTCTTCAGGTTGCAAGTCAGTCCTGTTTTATTGGCTTCATTTGCTCTAGGGCCAGCAAATGGCATTCAGCCCAAACTCCAAGGTTGTACCAGTTCACTGTACTTTGCACTGTACAAGGCTGAAAAGCATTGCCAGATGAAAAAATAGAATTGGATAGAATTGAATTGGAAAGCCTAAAACCTCCTATTAAACAATGCCAACCTGTTCTTTAATCCAACACAATGGCTGTTCAATGGTTCACGTTCCTGTGTGTTTTGAGATGTGTCTGACTTGGTAGTTATGATTGACCAGAGCTTTCTCTTGCAAGAAGTACTTCTTTCTTTGCTCTGTCTACAGATACAAGAGTGGAAATGTCAATATCCAAGGCAATGATTTTGTTATAAATCTGCTTGGGATGCCCTGATAACCCAGTTCTCTGCATAGCAAAGTCAGCAAGTTTGTCTGTGTTGATGTTGGTGAGTTAGAGCCCAGGCTGAAATATTCATGTTAGAGGGAATATTTCTGTAAAACCTAGTTTGTGCAAGTGGAACATCAGTATGCTTGAGGTTTCTGGGAAAATACCCTTTTTTGCTTGGTGTACCATGCATTGGGATCCTTGGATAATTCATGTTATATTTAAGGCAGGTCTTGATTATCTGTGGTGAAATGTGTGAATGCTGAAAGTCCCACACTAAGAGGACAAAACATCCCATTTGGATCTAGATGAGCAGACTGGAAGCAACATGACATTTTGTTGTTGGTTTCTCAGCCTGGGAAAATCAGGAAGTGACAGGATTACTGATAGGTCTTCCCCAGCATCACATTCTAGACATATATATGGTTTCTGCTACTTTAACTTTTATTTTACCAAGGCTCTCCCCTTCCTTTGTTCTTCTGGCTAACTGATGTGCTCCCATCTTTTTGCAAGGGCAGCTCCACTGTGGTTTGAAGCCATTGTTTGTTGTGAAGATGCTGGTACTTGGTTTGGTGGTTGCCTAAGCCTTGCTCTGCTACCACTTCCTCTTTTATTGCTGCCTCTGTGGCTGTGAGATTCTGTTCAGTGCTGGTTTATTGAAGAAAAAAATCCATGGTGGCTCTGTGCCATCATTTCAAAGAACAGCTATTCACCAGGCTCTTGATCAAGAGGTTTAAGAAGAAATTATTTTGCTCCTTGGGCATGAAAATGCTGGTTAAGAGTGTAACTGTCACGGGACATCCTTTGCCCTGGGAGTCTGGCCAGAGAGAAATTTTTACTCCATTTAAGCCGTGGGTCTGCACCTTCATTAGGCTTTTTCATTGATACTTTTCAGCTGTCTGTGCTGCTCAGGAGGAAGCTGTGGTGCCTCTCACAGGAGATAGCTTCAGAGCAGCTCTCACTGCTCAGCAGTAATGGACTGCCATGCTGGGAGGGTGAGGGTGCAGGGCAGAAAGGGTGCAAGGGTCTAAGGAAACCTGCATGAGAATTTTGGGTTTGGGCTGAGTTGTTTGTTTTATTTTGTTTGGTTTTTTTTAATTGAAGGAAGCCTCTTCTCTAGACATTTGTTTAAGCCCAGGTGAAGAGATCGATTCCCTTGGTACAGGTGACAGTAGGGCTGACCTCTTTATACTGCTGTTGTTTAGAGCAGGAAAGTCTGAACTTTGCTACTGCTCAAATAATTGTGGCAAGATCATCCAAAATCATCATTTTATCTTGACCAAATGTTTGCCTCATCTTGGAGGCAAGGATTTGATAAAGATTAAATGATTGGATCTCAGCTTATTTTGGAGCTTAATTTTGTCCTTTTTTCAGGTACCTGAATGGTCATATTACAGTTGGCAGAGATACAGGCTCATTGTATTCCAGGCAGTACTCTCATTGAAGAAGTTAACAGGAACATGGCCCAATACTATATATTTTTTTAATAGACAGTGAGCAAGCTAAGCCTGCATATAACAGGAGAAATCTTTAGTCAGTTGCAAGCAGTGGCCACATTGACATTCATATATTTGGAAATTACAGACTTTGTACCTGTCTGTTGGTGAATTCAGGTGTTACTTGCTTTTTCTAGTATACTTACTTTCAGCTCTTCAAATAGAAGTGCTGCCCAGTGTTCACACAGCTCTTGAAAGAATCCTCTTGCACCAACTGAAACTCCACAGCAGTTGTAGCTTTGCTTTTTGTAGCCTCAGTCAAAAATGAAGCTTATTTTACAGAAATCCAGTAAATTGCACTTCAGCTTTTCTTTGGACGGGTCAGCAGTGATTTGCTTGGAAACCTTGGCATACTTTTGCATTTCTGCTGTGGTGAAAGCTTGCTTATGATTTCATCTAAATGATTCTCTTCCCATCTCTCCCCTGCCATTTATTCACCTCAGCACAAAATTATTACTTTGACATTGTGTGAGTTGATTCCCATGAAGGTAATGTCTTCCCCACAGAGTGAGTGCCCTGGCACTGGAGCTTCCCAGAAAATCTGTCAAAACTGCTTCACCTTGGCCTTCATACCTTCACTATGCCTAACATTGCTATTAAACCAGTAGTAAACTTCAGTCCAGGTTTGCATACTGACAGAGTTGAAGCAACAAGCTCTGTGACATTACTTATGGTATTTTTACCCATGTGTTCGTTTGGCCACATGGAGCCTCTTCCTGAAATGTTTCTGGCTTCCCCAGTCTGCAGATTACTGGCTGGGACCATGTTTCCTTCTTGATGCATTATAGAAAATCAGTGTCATACAGTTACATGGCACCAAACTAGTGAAGGTAATACCTGCATCCAAAATTGGGAAGTGTGTTTGTAGGAGACTGGCTTCAGTGGAATTATCTGATATTCTGGTTTACTGATTCATTGCTGGCTTTCCCAGAACCCCATAATGTCCCTTGGTCATTTTCTTTCAAAATTAACCTGGTTTTCTTAGTCTGAGTGGTTAGGCCTTAAATAAAGTAAATGCTTGGGGTTTTGGGGATTGTATTTACTCATTTTCAGATTACAATTTTGGTTCTTTGACTGACTGTTTGTCTCTAGTTCACTGCCTTTTGAAGGAGTCTGCAGATTCTGTACTGATGGTTCCTCAATCTGTTACCACTCATTCCTTGTCTTGTACTTGTTTCAACGTATCATAACTGTTCTACTGGCTCCCTCAAGCCCTGTAGAGCCTTGTTATGTCAGGGTGTGTGGGAGATGGTTGTGTATATTTTTGTTGTTGAGGGAATCTCATTTTAAGTCCTTTATCTTTTGTATCTTAGGCCTTGGAGGTATTTGGTTCTTCCCAAAATGTGGTGTTTTGAAGAAGTTCTCAGCTAGCTAAAGCCTTTGCTGCTGAAGCACTGAAGTTGTCAGATGTATCTGAGCAGGCTTCTTGGGGCAGAGACTGTGCAAGGAGCTGGAATGCAGGCTGGGAACTTGCAATATAGGTGGTAGGACTGCGGGCAAGATCAATGCCATGATAAAACTTACACCAAAGTCACAGTCTAGATACAGGATTACTAAATCTGTTTTCAGAAGGTTAAACTATATAATGACAAAGGCTTTAATCTTCTCTCTTTTTCTCTCCCTCCTGTTCTTTCACATACAGACACACAATCATCTTTTTCATTCTTCTTTCTCCTTAGTCTGCAGAAGGCAAATTCCTGCAGCATTCCTGGCATAAGGAAGGAAGCTGATAACGCTGGTGTGTAATGCTGAAGCAGAAGCTGAAACTGTTTAATCCTTTCCAGCACAGGGCTCTTGCATTTTAGCTGGGGGAAGATTCCTGAGTGAAGCCTCACAAGGGCACTGTGTCCTCTTGCTACATCCAAGTCCAGTTGTGTGCTGAGTGCCCTCTCTGGGAGAAGGCAGGGGTTGTGTAGCGACTACAGCACCAGGAACTAGGATTCCTAGCTTCTATTCTTAGCTCAGCAACCAATTTGTTGTAAAGCCCTTGGCAAATCATTCAGGCCTAATCCTGCACATACAGCAGTCCCCAACAAAGTCCTTTCTGTTTTTCACTGGGGACAGAGGATCAGCTTCTTAACTGCTCCTTTTCTTGCACTCTGGAGGACCAGAGTTGAAAAATATGCAAGAAAGTGTGATAATTTGTTCATGTTTATGAAGCAGTGATGTGGGCATCACTGTGTGATATGTGTGTGATCCTGCATCCATGAAGGGAGATTGATTGACTTCTGTTATCAGCTGGATCTCTGGAGCACAGGATTTTTGGCCTCTCTCATCAGAATACAATTTTACATGATTATACAGGATAATGCTGGAAATGCCTGTGCACTGTCCAGATGGCAGGGTCAATGTAGCGTGGACCTTGCTCAATTGCTTTGTGTGCCAGGATAAGCAGTGCTGCTTTTCTCTTTACACTACTGGCACAGCTAGAAATTGAGGAATTCTATGACTGCTGATAAATTCTGCGATATGGAAATTAATACTTACAGAGACCTCTGCTTTTTTTTACCTTAAATTAATTTCCCACCTTTTTGCAAGGTGAATGGAAGTGCTCATTTTTCTGTGGTACTTTTGCTTCAAAATAATCTGAGCTGCAATCTGAAAATGAAATGCTGTAAAAAACATTCTGGGCTAGGAGTTAATTTCAGAAGTACCTTGTAAAATAAAAGGGCATAACAAAAAGTTACTTTAATCTGCAACCTCCTTGCCTTTACACTTGGCTGTGCTGTATTTTGTAGCATGTGCGGTTCTGGTATCTGCTGAGTGCAGCATCTTGCTCTGCTGATTTGTGTAAGGCTTTATTTGCCTGCTGCAGGGACAGAGGTGGATTAATCTACAGAGCTGTCAGCAGAAATCTGTTAGTAGGCTTTTGAGGGGAGATCAGCTTGAAGAAAGCACAACTTGATTTTTGTGTCAGTTGAATTTTTGATAATATTACAGCAAGTCTGGTCTCTTTGTAAACTTAGTTCTGAAAACAACAAAGCCTGATTAGGGGATTTTTTAGGTAGGTAATGTTTTAGTGTAGTGCTCTTGCCTGTGAAGGGACAGGGCTGTCCCAAAGCTCACAGATACTTGACGAATAGGGCCTAAAAGTAGGCGTGCCTTGCTGAATAAATTATTTAGTTAAAATAAGAGACAGAAGAGCAGAACTGTTACCTTCTGTGCCACTTGGGCTGGGACAACATTCTCCTTTCCTCTCTCCTCAGTAAATGAAAATATTATCCTGTCTCCCACAGCAAGTAATTTCTAGGAGGTGGAGGGGCAATGGTGCAAACAGCACAAGTAGCCCATAGTCAGAAGCTTCTATTTTTTTGGGAGCTACATGCCTGTACCTTTAAATGTGCATATCAATTTGTTGGTATCTCTCCAGCTTTACAGTTTTCTATTGTCTATGTCTGAATTTGAGGCAGTGGACTGGAGCTGCCACCAGTGCTAGCAGTTCCTGGTCCTTGTGGAACTTCACCGAGGGATGTACCTGCTAGTGCCCATGTCCCACCCCAGTGCTGTGTTCTCTGAGATTGATGCACTAGGGCTGGGTGGGTCCCCCCCAAATGATGATGATGATGATAACAACAACAATAGCATCTATCATACTGTTCTTGGCAGTCACTGCAGGGGTGTGATTTGGAGCACTTGTCCAGCAGTCTCCTGTACTTTAAAGAGATTCTCCTCATATTGCTCTAGTGCTTACCCAAATGTATTTTCTCCTCCTGAAAGTATAGGAGTCTCTTGCTCTCCTGTCTGCTCTCTCCCTCTCAGTTGCTAGAGCCCTTGTGCCCTGGAGGGGAAGGCTGACTGAAGGAACTTGTTTGCTGCAGCTCTGCCTGAGGGCACCAGCACCCCTGCGGGCAAGGCATGGGATAAGTTTTGGGGTAAGTTGGCTGGTTTGCTTGTCTTGAGAGGACCTGGAACTAATTGTGAGCTTTCAGTTTTCTTCCCACCTCCTTGGTAGGGAAGGTAGCAGCCCTGAGTACTTCTCACCACAGAAGAGCAGGAAGGCTCATCCCCAGCAAAACTGGCATCAGGAAAGGGGCCAGGAAAAAATCTTTTTCTCTGCTTCTCCAAGTACTGTACTGGACTAGCATCTCAAGATGAGCCTAAATGTAGCCCGGTGTTGGCTAGGTTGTGCACTGGCTGAATTTAGTATTTTTATTAAAGCCAGCCCAAAATCTAATGGATGCTCTTTGACTCCTTTCTACACTGCTAGCTTTTTTCCATTGGTTTTACTAAGGTTCCAGCCATAAAGTAGTTTTTTGGTCATTTTGTGTTAATCTCTTTCTGTTGACACTAGAGCATTGTGTGATTTAGGGCTTTGTTTTCAGCCATGATACGAAGGCTAATTACTTCCTTCTGGCAGCCTCTCAGTAAGAAAGCATGGGACTTAATCTTTCAAAAAGAGAAAAGCAAGGAAAAATTTTTAAATGCCTAGAAGTGTTTGGTAAGTCCCTAGATTTGAATTTATTCTTCATAGCATAATGACAACAAAACATTAGGAGGTTAGCTCTAAACTCCATAGCTCTGTCTGTGTGGACACAATTTTCTGTTTGGTTGTTTGCTCCTCACTGGGTATAACTTTGCAGTTAGAATTTAACCTATGCCTGAGGATGGTCAGTAATTAGGGCTATGATATGGATATTTATTGTTTATATAAAAGTGTGTATTTGTCTTGTTTCAGTCTTGTGACTTGCTTTGATTATCTGTTATCTTCTAGATAATTAAACTGTATATTTTCTCCCTGTCTCTTTCTTCCTTCATATTCTTTCTTGCCTTAATTTGATAAGAGAGGGAGAAACTACATCAGGAAACTTTGGAGCATTAGTAGAATTTTCAGTGGAAAAGTGTTTGATAGTGTTTCACAGAGATTCCAACCTAAAGGCAGACTGCTGTGCAGCCTGGGAAGAAAAAGGTTATTGCTCCTCACCAAGTGCCACTTTATACAGCAAGGGAGCATCAGCTCTTGGTTCACTCATATAACAGAAGACTGACAAAGCTGAAAGGAATCATATTTCACTTCTGATTAAAGCAGTTGTTGTTAAACTGTTATATAAAATTTCTACGTGGTCTAGGCAGTAAGGATTGGAGGCCTGCATTAGAAAATGCAGCATTCCACAATGCAGTGTAAATCCCAGATAATTTGAGAATGCCTCATTGTAACAACAGTCTTGGTAGGAAGGTATGCTTTTATACAAGCTTGGTTTTTGTTAGATGGTTGGTTTTGCTCAAGGGTCAGCATGCAGCATTCCCAACATCCCAGTTCATCAGGCTGCCTTAGGCCATGCAAAACTTCAAGAAGCACATTAGTCACTCCGTTTAAATGCTATTGGCTTGGCATCTGGTTAAGTAGCTTGATAGATTGGGGTTCAAGTTGTCAGTAAGGACTGGGGAAGTGTTCCCCAAGTCTCTCATCTGGCCATGACCCCGTTGGCAGAAGAAAAGTCAGGTGATTCTTTTGAAGATGGTCATGTGGGATTCAAAGGCAATAAAGCCAGCAAACTTACTTTATAAGCAACTAAGCTCTGTAGAGCATCACAAAGAATAGCTTTTTGTCCCTGGGATCACCACAAAGCTGCCTCAGGCCAACAAGAAGTTTATATAGTGCAGGATGTGGGAATGAAGTACTGTTTTGCTTATATGCTCACAAATAACATAGCAAATTCAAATGAATTTTAAATCTCTCCAATAGAGTGTGAAATTGTGGCTGTCTGAACCATTTTAAATACTTGAAATAGAGGAATTACAATTCCATAAATGTTTCACAGAGATCTTAACTTTTTGAAAGTGCTTATGATATTTCTCAAGGCTTTTTTGACAAGACACATAAAGAAGATATTAAAAAACAATAATGCTATGTGCTTACAAGCTTTGTACCAAGGGTGATTTTACAGCCTGCACACACCTGTGGCTATTTTTCATTAATTTAAAAAATATGAAATAAGCATTTTTCACTCAGATCAACTATACATACAAAAAAATGCAATTAATTTTGAAATCTTGATATAGACATTAAAAAAAATAAATAGAGCTATTCTTATTTATGTTCCAGTGTAAGCTTCTTCAGTTACACAGACATTGTGTTAATTTTGCTTTTTTTGTTCAAGTGCCTAACATACATATCCTTGGGCTTCATATGATTATTTCTATAAGCTTTAGGAAAGGCTCATGTCACAGGATCAGTGACTGTAAAACAATCATCAATCCTGAATTTTGTTGCAAGTGAAATCACAAACAGTGTCATACATACCTTGACAGTCATAAGTTGGTAATTTAAAGAAAATATACAGAAATTACTGATTTTTAAATCTTGATGAGTGTCTAACTGTTTCTTCAGCTGAACAGTTAGGATAAGATCTGACTTAGTGATTGAGCCTGTTCAGAGCTTCTCAGATGACTCTCAGCCAAAGTTTTGGGTTTTGCACTGAAGAGCAAATCTATCCAAATTCTCAGTGAAGGGCCAGCATGGCCCCTGAGTCACACAGCTGCTACTGACTTCACAAGTGGAGCTGCACAGTGCTGCATAGTGGAATGTAGGCCTGTGCTAAGGGATCTGCATGAGAAACTGTTCTGGTTTGAAGTTTGTCCATACTTGGCCATTCAGGTTGTAAAAGAAGGTTTGTACTTTTAAGAAGAAAGATGCATAAGAAGAAAAACAGCACAGCACAACATGGACAAGCACTGGTGGCATCTGCTCAGCAGCCAGGGGCTTGCCAGGGGCCAGATGGAAAGAATGTGATGTACTGGGCTGGTTGAGTTACTTGTCCAAGTGTGTAAGGTCAGTGCTGCACAATAGCCAGGCACAGTCAGAGAGAACACTGCTCAGAGACCTTTCATAGCTGGCCAGCTGTTTTAGAAGTGGTGTTACCACAACTTCTGAATAGAAATAATTGTTAAAGGAACAGTAGCATTTCATGAAGAGTGGTTAAGCTGCAGAACACCTGCATGAAGTAGGTGCTGGCTGGACATTCCATTTTCAGCATCAACATAGCCAAATTGCCCAAATCCTCATGAGGCTGGGTCCTAAGAAACAGGAAGACTGGTTTTAAAAAGCATGTTTCTTTCTGTGCTTTATCCAGGCTTTCAGTTTAGATTTGTCCACAAAGAAGCCTAAGCCTATTTATTTATTTATTTCATTAGTTCTCTCTTGCATAATCATGTAATTGAGGTAGAGATTTGGAGAAAATATAATTGCTTTGTTAGCTATGTTGTTAAGGGTTATGCAGAAGGCTAAAGGAGGGGAGAGGTTTGCCTCAAAGCTGCAGTACCTTAGAGTTCCTGACCTCTCTGGCTTTATGGAAATCACTCATCTGAATGGGATTCCACACGTTTGCAGAAAAAAGTTCTTCCTTTTCTCAGGCTGCTTCCCATTGCTTTCTCCACTGCCCAAAAGATTTTTATTTAAGCTCTAGGTGTGAATATGGTTGTAAAGAAAACTGGTATACCAGAGAAGCATTGTTTAATTGACTTTGAGATTGGAATAATCAAGGTGTGATTCTCATACAATAGAGATTTAAACAAAATATTCATGGCTGTTTAAATAGTGGTCACAAGACTTAATGTGACATCTGAATATCAAGAGCTTTTATTTCTTGTCTCAAGCCAATTTTTGACAAAGTCTGGAATTTCCTGCCTGGGACACTGGAGGTATGTAGCTATGTGATACAGGATCAACATGGTGAGCAATACTTTGATTCAATAACAAAGGCATCTGTTGTAAACTCTTCTTGAAAGAACAATGGCAGACACTGGTTAACGAGCAGAAGAAACTGAAACAGCAAATAAATAAATGATGGAGAAAGGAACCTCCTCTCTTGCCTTTTGAAATAGCCATTTTTGCAGGTTTTGAGTCTGTGCAGTTGAAGAGTTATAACTGCTCCTATCATTTTGGCTGGTGCTTGAATGGTTAAATGGCTGCACACCTTTGTATTACAAAAGATCTACAGTGCCATCAACAAGTTACTTCCATGAAGTCCCTGTTTGAAGAGCTCCCAGGCTGAGCCCTTCAGCATGACGGACAGGGTTGCCCAGTGGTCACTTCTGTAAGTGCCACGTGCTGGACTGATTTCTGTGATCTTTGGACCTGTACTAGGATCTTCTTCAGCCAGCAGACTCATGCACGTGTGATACATGTGCAGGCTTTATTCAGGGGCACTTTGGAGCTGCCTGGGGGAACCACCTCCCTTCTGCAACACTTAATTTCTTTTCTCCTGGCCTTGATCTTTACACTTCTGTCTTCCAGGAGGTTTTGTCTGGCAGTCACAGGAGGCTTGTCCTGCCTCAGCATAAGGCAGGCCATAGTTTGCATCCCTTTGTAGCAGTGACTGATCTTTTCCTCGTGTCGTGCTCCTCTGAACTGTGGTGCTGCTGTGTGACAGCACAGCAGAGCTCGTGTTGGCTGGTGCTTGCTGGGGGAGTGTGAGCACGGGGGAAAACAGAACCCAGGAATTCGGGTGGTACTGAGGCCATATAAGCCTCATCTATCTTAATGCTTGAGGGTGGGGGCAGGTTATGGGCCATTGTTGTGTGCTAGTAGTGTTTGGTCATTCATGAGGCTTCACTTCATGGCCAAGGATCACTTGGCTGGAGCCCTGTGCTCAGCTGAGGTTCAGCACACCTCAGTGGCTAAGCACGGGCAGGAGGGTGGGGTGATGAAGGCATTTTGTTTTGCAGTTGTTTTCCTTGTGACAGGCATTTATTTTAAAGTTACACTCAATCCTTCAGGCAGCTTCTGCATCACATCCCTGATTTGGTGGCCAGCCAGCACACAAAATATGAATCCTCTCCCTTGTACTTTGGGCTTTGGTTCCTCTTACAGGTGGGAAGCTCAAGACCCTGACCCAGAATGAGTATATGTCTTGTTTTCCTTGTGAAAGGCCAGGCTGACCACAGTCCACATATCAGAATGGCTCCCTGCCATGATTTCACACTCTGTAGGAGAGATTCAAAATTCATTTGTCTGTTATTTGTGAACATATAAACCAAATAGTACCTCTTTCCCATATCCTCCACTATACAGACTCCTTGTTGGCTGAGGCAGCTTTGTGGTGATCCCAGGGACTAAAAGTCCTTGGTTTTTGACATTGGATATTTAAAGAATAGGTACAGAGAGCATCTTCCTTTTCTCAAAAAGGAACAGTTGTCTTCATGCCCTCTGAGCAGTCAGATCCTATGCAATTAATTGGGAGTGACAAACAACTGGGCTGTTTATTTCATTACTTTAGTATATAATCACCTTCCTGTTTTGATGTCCCATTGGCTTCTAAGAGATCTTTCCAGATCACTTGACTTGTGGGGTTCTTGGGGAGTTGTTAGGGGGGGTTCTTTGTTTGTTTTTTGTTGTGTTTGGTGGGGTTTTATATGTCTTTCTGATTTTGGGTTTTGTTTGTTGTACCACATTGCAGTGTGATAAGGAACTTGGGGCCTGATTTGGGAGAGATGGTCCCAGCCCTAAAGTGCTTGTGCAGATCACTAAGACCTGTCTTAGCATGCAGTTTTGATGAGGAGACAAAAGTAATTTGGAAAGGTAGTTTCATGAACATTGTATTTTCTAAAAAGTGTATTTGGAATGTTTTTATGAGATGTGGTATGCTGGGATATGATTAATTTTCTTCACTGCAGCTGGTACAGGACCCTGTTTGGGATTTCTTCTGGAAACAGTGATGATAACTCAGGGATGTTTTCATTACCTCTGAACAGAGCCAAGGCCTTTTCTGCTTTTCACCCCAGCACTGGAGGAGCTGGGGGTGCACGGGGAGTTGGGGGGACACAGCTGGGACAGCTGACCCCAGGACCATCCCAGACCATGTGGTGTCATGCTCAGCATGCAGAGCAGGGGGATGAAGGAGGGGTGGACATTCAGAGTGATGACATTTGTCACTGGTAATCCAAGACAGCTTTCCAGAGGATGGGACCCTGCTGTCCTGGGGATGCCCAAACATTTGCCTGCGATGGGAAGTGGGAATGAATTCCTTGGTTTGCTTTGCTTTTCTTGTCACTGTGGCTTTTGCTTTCGCTATTAAACTATCATTATCTCAGCCCACAAGTTTGTCTTTTACCCTTCCAGTTCCCTTCACCATCCCACTGTGGGGGGAGGAAGCAAGCAGCTATATGGGGCTGAGTTGCTGTCCAGGGTTAAATCATGAAAGATGGGTAGATTTTGATGAAAAATTGTTGATCCTCAAGCTTGTTTTGAATTTTCACTTGTTAGCTTATGCAAACAGGCCAGTTCAGAGGAGCAAAATCATTATGTCCCTTTACCTTGCTGAACTGAGATACAAAAAAAAGCTTGAAGAACCTTTTCATGTGCAATAATTCACTTATTGTTAGTGTCTCAAGTTAAGTCCCCAGTTCCTGACACAAGCACTTCCTGGTTTTGTTGGAAAAGCTCCACCTTGGGCCTGGGCAGCCCTGTGAGTGCAGGTGGAGACGTGCTCAGTGAGTGGGGCAGGGAAGCTCTACTCTACTCTTCTGCAGCTTCCCCAGGGCTGTGTTTGCTCCTGCAGCAGCAGAAGTTTGCAGTTGGAAAAAACTGCAGATAAACATCTAGCAATGGTTAAATCCAGCAAAACTACAGGAAATACACTGGCATGTGAGTTTCAGCAGATTAACTTTTTTTTGTTTCCTATTGAAGTGTTTACCAGGGCATGTTGCATACAAAGGTATATCAAACAAATCTCTTGAACTTTCTGCATTTTCAGAGCCATGGAACTCTGTTTTCAGCTTTCAGCAAGTTTTCTTAGTAGCTGGGATAAGAAGTGAGGCTGACACTGGGATGTCCTTGCCCATCCTGTGGTGTGATCACTGCGCTTGCAGCATGAGCCACCTGGCTCCATCCCAATTGTTACTCTTATATTTGGGGTTGAGGGTGAGCTTTACAAGCAGAAGGCCTTGAGAAGGTCCCTCAAGCATTACTTCATCAGAAGAGGGCTGGAGGTAAGGTAAGGTGCCTGGCTGCCCTCACTGCCTCAAGTGACTCAGTGGCCTGCTGCCAGGTGATCTGGTCCAAGGGACCCAGGCTGGGAATCAGTGTGTTCAGCCGATGCTGTTTTGTGGGCTTGGTGCTGGGGATTTGTGGATTTTGTTGGTTCTTTTCTTTTTCTCCACATTTTCAAATCAGAAGAGTTTTGACACCTCCAAATTTTTCACAAAAAGACAGTTTTTAACCCATAAATTAAACCAACTCTCCTTTCCAAAATACTTCTTGCCAAGGAATTTCCTGCCTACTACAGAGAATCCAGTTTCATTGATGGGATTTTCAAGGGATTGAGATCAGTGTGAGCCCTTACTGGTCAAGCTGCAGTCAGGCAGCCTGTCCTCCCTGTCCTCTGAAACTGGAAAACCTGGTGGGAAACTCTCTTGCTACCTAGTAGAGCTAATCATTAATTAGCAGGGGATGAAGTACACCAAACAATCTGCTATGCCAGATGGATGCTTCAATGTTAATTTATGTTCTCAAAATAACTGGACATAGATATGCTCTGCACCATGGCCTAAGTCTTGCTTTTGTTGAATTCACTGGTAAAAATTATGTTGGCTTTAGTGATCCAAGTGCCTGTTTCTTTGGGAAAAATTTATTTTGGCATCAAACTGTAACAGTAAAAATGAAATGAATAAAAGCTGTCCAGAGCAGTGGACGTTACCTTCTTACACAGGGTTACGTTGGTGAAAAAATGAAGTTTTGTTTTTATCTGCCTAGAGCATTTCTTTTAGCTGAATGCCAAGAAATGAGTAATTTGGTTTGGTTTTGGTTTTTCTGTTTTGTTCCTATGAATAACTTCTTATGTGTCTTCCTAAGAGAGTTGGAACTAAAGCCTGGTCTTGGAAAAGTTGAGTTGTATGCTGCTTTCTCTTTGAAAGCCTCATGAAGGAGACCTAAAGAAAAAAGCAGTTAAGTTAAAAGAAGTTGTGATGGCTTATTCTACCACACTTAATTTGAAATGAAGAAGGCTTACTACAAATTTCCTTCCTTATTTTTCTTCTGTTCTTTCGTTTTGTTGGGGTTTTTCTCATTTCCATTCAGCTTCTCATAGCCAGCAGTTGATGTTTATGAACTACCTGTTGGAGAACCACAGAGCTCAGTGACAAGCTGCAGTCAGGCTTCAGTGGGACACTGAAAGCTTTTCCTGCTGGCTGGAGGGAGAATATGGTCCAGTATCTTTGTGTTGTGGGAAGAGCTTGCAAGTGAGAGTTTGGGGGAGCTCTGGATTGTGTCAATAGTTTATCCACATTTTGTAAAAGGCAGTAGATTTGTTCTGTCATGCTCATGCAAGGAGCCAGGTATTTATTAAAGGTATTATTTGTAAAGCTGGAGAAGAGACAGGCCCTGGAGGATGGAAGAAATTTGAATTTTTCTGCTTTTGTCTTTTTCATTGAAATTCAAAATATTGATGATACATCTTACCATTTTTAACAATGAAAATAAGCTTTCTACGCTGACATTTAGCTGTGTCCAGATGAATTTAATAGTTATTTGCAGGATAAATTGTGAATGAAAAAGCCAATTCAAATCTCCATTAGTATCCTTTAAAAATAAAGCACTATGTGGTATGTACAGATTGACCTCACAAGCTTCAATTCTATTTTCAGGGTTTTGCCAAAATATTGAATTACTTTTACCTTTGTGATACTGTGAGGATTGTTTTTAATTAAATGAAGTGTTCTAACATACTCTAATTGGTTTTTTAGCAAATGTGTCTAACACCTGATAGAGAAGGGATGGTTCTGGGAACAAGACAATGGTGTCTTGCCTCATTTATCTGAGAGCTGGGTAAATATTCCTTGAAGATCAGGGAGAGAGAGGGTATTGATGACTTCCTCACTTATTCCAGCCATGTGTAAATCTCAGAATACTTGTGTGTGAAGTGCAGGGTGGAGATGCTGTGTACAAGTTAAATGGTCTGATCCTCACTTGTGCTTTAGGAGCAGCTTATTCCCACAGTAAGCAGTGCAGGAAGCAGAGGCTGAATATGAGCAAGTGTGGTGGGTTGACCTCTGCTGACACAAGTACCCATCTAGCTGCTCTACTGCTCACCTTCCCAGCTGGGCAGGGGAGACAAAATAAGGTGCAAAACAACCTGTGGGTTGAGATAAGGCAATTTACTAAAGCAAAAGTTTGCATGTGCACAAGCAAAGTGTAAAATCAGTTTTATTCCCTACTTTGCATCAGCAACACTTTCTGGCCCCTTCTGGGGAAGCAGGGCTTCAGCACACATGGTGGTAGCTTGGAAAGACAAACATCTTAAATAATGAATACTCTCTCCCTTCCTCCTCCTTTTCTTAGCTTTTATATCTGAGCTAATGTCATATGGTCTGGAATATCCCTTTGGTTAATTTGGGAGAGCTGGCCTGGTTGTGTCGCCCCCAGGATCTTGCTTTGTTGAGGGGACTGTTGAGGAGACAGCACTGATGCTGTGCCAGTGTGCTGAGCAGCCAAAACCCTGGTGTGTCATCAACACCTGTCCCCCTCCCAATGCACAGCACTGTGAGGGCTGCTGTGGGAAAATGAACTCCATCTCAGCCAGACCTAATACAGCAAGTCATTCGTTCAACTCATTCTTACTCCCTGATGTACTCTCAGCCCACTTTTAAGGTTATACTGAAGCCTAAATATACATTTTTCAGAAAAAAATGCCAAAAATAATAAACTATTTCTTCACCAATACAACTCAAGAAGTTCTGTACTTTTTAAAACAAGGCAGTGGGTGAACTTAAGGGGGGTCAAAGCTACTGCAGAACAATCTGTGCTTGACTCTTCCTGGCAGGCCTGTGCAGTTTGGCATGGCCAGGAGGTGAGCGTGGGCTATGCAGTGACTGAGCTCCTTTCAGTGGGTCTGTTCCAATGTCAGGGAGTCAGAGCAGAGAACAGAGCTTGGCCCTTTCCTTTCCAGAATACATGTGACCCAGAGTGTGGGGAGGAAACCTTGGTTTTCTTAGCATGGTGCAGCTTTTAGGAGACTTGAAAGGAGGATCCTTGGCTCTTCCAGTAGGCTTGGTGTTAGTGTAGAAGATGGGGTAAAACTGCCGTGGTTTTAGGAATGGTATTTCCCAATTTAGTGCTCCCACTGAGACTCTTCAAACCATGCTCCCACTGGCTTATTCAGCCCCTTCTCCTTCCCTGAGATGTAATGGAGAGGAGAATTGGAGGCATGGAAGGTAAAGAGCACAGGTTGAGATAAGAACACTTTACTGGAAACAGCAATGAGATAAGAAAATGAGCAGTAACAGCAACAATACTAGTGACAGAGGGTGCAACCGAGGCAAATGATTCACGTGGAAAACCCGTGATAACAGATTCCTCTGCCACAAGATTCCCTTCCCCCCAGCCCCTGGCAATGACATGGCATGGGATAGAATAACCTGGAGTCCTGGCCATGCTCCTTCCTGGCTACTGCAAAAATTGACCCTATCCTGGCCAGAACCAGGACAAACTGTCTGAGGAGAAGCTTAATCCAAGGAGATTTGAAGGTGCTGGGAAAAGGAGGCTACACAGCAACAGATGAAAGGGGGACAAAATCTGGGGAAATGAGACCTGTTCACTTAATCTTGCAGTTGTAGTGGGATTTCCTTCCCCTTCAGAGTAAGCATTAAGATTTGCAGAGAGCATGAAGGTCTGGGTCAGAGTTCAGCCATAGCCAGGCACTTTGGTACCGAAATCTACTCTTTCTTCATTACTTCCAAAAATTAGAGTTGGCTTTAGGTTAATCCTATGCCTCATCTCTTGCTTGCTGCAGGATTTTCCTTTTCTTCTGTCCTGCTTCCTACTGGCTTTTAATCTGTCTCCCAGTCTGATTGGCAGTAAGGTGTAGGGCTGAGATACAACCACTGTTCTTGTATCCCATGCATCTCAACAGATTGAGAGAAAACTGCTGAAATACAGGAGGAGGTTTCCAAAAAGGGATGCCTTCAGTTATATGCTTTACAAGCACCATTTCAGGGAAGAAGAAGAAGGGGATAAGGATGTGTTTGTGATCAAGAATATTCCATGTTGGCCTGCTCCTATTTTGCTTGCAAGTGGAAAGTCTACCCTTATTTGACAACACTTCATTCAGGGGCTACTGAATATGATCCCTCTCCCTCCATGTGAGCCAAAGACATTCAAGCAGACTACATAACTAGATGGCATCGTAAATTTATAGTTAGTAGCTCCCAAAAACTCCAAAGAAGCTAAAGCAGGATTGTTCATGATTTGTTTTGCAGGGCAGGCTGAAGGATAGGTGCAATTTAGGGCAGATTTGGGAGGAAACTTCCCCAAAAGGGGATCCTCTAGAAAGCAGATTCAAGCAGCCCCTCTGGTTCCCCCAACTGCTTAGGAAAAGATTTCCTTGGAGAAAAGTGGAAAAAACCTGTTTATTTAACAAGCAGAGTATTCACTAGCATAAAAAAATAATAATATTAAATAATAAAACCTCTCACTGTTCTGAAGAGATGGTAAATTCAGAAAGTCTTTGTTGTGGGGTTTAGTTTCTTATCTGTCCCTCCTGTGCTGGAATGCTGTGTCCCAGGCCCTGGTGGACCTCAGGTGTGAGCTCCTGGTGTTTTTTTGAGTTTCCAGTCCAGAGCAGGGCTGATCAGTTCCAAGAAAAAGAAAAGCCGCAGTATGGGGAACTTCTCTGCCTCAGCTAGCTAAAAAAAAAAATTTAAAAACAAAGGGAGAGNGCTAGCTAAAAAAAAAAAACTAAAAAGCAAGGGAGAGCTTTTTCCTGCTGTCCGTGTTGCAGACAACACAGTCTGTGAGAAGGAATGCAGGGAAGCAAGTGCAGTTTCTGAAAACAAACCGTGCTTCTTTTCCTACCCTTTGCTCTCAGAACCAGTCTTAAAGGTGCAGAACTTAATATCCAGCATAAAGAGAACAGAGGATTGGGGATACAAGCGTCATGAGTCACCCTAGGACAGTGAGAGATGTTGACATTAATATTTTGAGTGGTATAGTTAGGTTTTTACAGGTACCTAGTGCAAACTTGCTTGATAAAAACTGTAAGATTTCCAAGAGTATCAGGAAACCCAAGGTAACGTTGGGAGAGGGAAAGGAGGCCAGCTGCTTTTTAACAGATCAAATTGCAAGCAAACTTGAGTTACCATGTTGTTGTATTTGTTACTGGGGACAGTGGGGTGGTGTGAAGTGTAAGCAGACAGATGCATCACAGATGACAGCTGGAAGTCTCTGACTGACTGAGTGGCATCTAGATAATTTTAAGAAGTGATCCCTTCCCTTTGCTATGCTGTTATCTTTCCCAGACCAAGCAGTCTATAGCAGTTATGTTTAATGCAAAATCCTTCAAAGCAGCGTGCAGCCTTCTGATCTGCTGCAGCAAGGGCCTGCAGACTGTGCAAGGGGAAAATGGGCTGTGTGCATTGAATCACAGAGTGCTTTATGGTGTTCCTATCAGACTGTATTAGAGTTCCTATCAGTGTATTAGAGTGCAGCTTCTGGAAGTGCCCCAGTAAAAACAAATACTGTATTTGACACATAATCACTGACTGTAGCAACATTGCTTAAATATGTAACAACATATCTATGGGGGTGGGGAGTGGGAATTACATGGTTCAGTCACTACACAGGTAGGAAAAATTGTTCTCTTTATGTGTCTTCTCTGTGGCTCAGCTGGGATTTATTGCCATAACTAAATAATTCTGTACTAAAAAGTAGCCATTTTCTCCCATGGTAGCTTTAAATACTGATTTGGAGGTGGAAAGGCAGCACTGAGATGCCTGTGGCTCTGTCATGCCCATGATTTCTTTCAGCACAGGAGGCAGAGTCCCTGGCATAGTCTGGAGTGCAGCATCCCCTCTGCTCCCAGCAGCAGCCTGGGAGGTGGTGCCAGGCTCTGCTGCTGCTGCTCTCTGTCCACCAGCAAAAAGTGAGACACTTCTAGTATTCCCTGAGATGGGAACTTGGACTCCTCTTTTCTCTCTTTTTAAATTTTTTCTTCCACAGTAGTAGATGTGCTTAGTGGAAACAAACCTGTGAGAGATCAGAGGTGTCTGTGTAGCTTTCCTGGAGGGAACAGGAGCCTTGGCACAAGGAACTTGTCTGGGCTGAATGGAGAAATGGTGGTGGCAACAGCTGGGCTTTGTCTTTGGGCTATAAACAAGGACTTACAAGTAGGTTGTAAAGGGGGGCTTGGTTTCTGCAGTTTAGTTTCAGTACTGCCACAGCTGCTTCACAGATTTTAAGAGCAACAGCCCTTCCTTAGGCAGTGAAAATCTTCTTGAAGCCAAGTAGTGGCATTTTTGGCCTTAATTTCCCTGACTCCTTTTCCTATCCACAAAGCAGGATAAATGTGCTTCTATCTTTACCCTTTCCTGCGGAGTCTGTCTAGATAAGAAGGTTGCTGGTGGTACAGTCATGGCTTTATATACATGTGGGGCACTTCTCCCAATTTGCCAGGTTGGAATCCTCCAGCCTTAGAGCATCAACAGAAGCCAAGAAGGCAGCTGCCTTCAGGACAGGGTTCTTGTAGTGCTGCTGTTGTCCCTGGTCGGTTATATTTATTTGTGTGTTTTCTCCTTTGTAATTATGCTGATATTTACTGCTCAGCAGCTGTAGTCTGAGAAGGAGGGTGGTAAGTGCTGGCTCTGCAGCTGGCACCCGCCTGGTACCTTGGCTATGTGTCAGCAAAGGCCTCTTGCCAGCTGGGGTAGGGCTGTGTGGCCTTTGCCTTAAGCTGACCAAAAGGTTGTAGGTTGTTTGGAATTATTAGATAATCCCCTAAATGGGCTCAAAAAAAAAAAAAAAAAAGAAAAAAAAAAGAAGAAATAAAGTGGTTACCTGATTTCTGTGGCAGGAACAACCTGGCAAATGACCAATAATTTGTGAGGGCTTCCCTGAGGATTGGGATCTGCCACGTTGAAAAGCCCCCCCAAAATGAATGCTTGGGCAATTCTGGGTAGGTGATACTGTCATGATTCCTGGTCCTAAATTGCCTGTTGTGTGTCAATATGTGTTCCATAGTTTTCCCACATCTGTCTCTGAGGAATTCTGGATGTGCTAGTTTCACAGGAACCTGCTAGGTGCCCAGTGTAAGAGAGCATCAGAAAATGGTCTTGAGAAATTTTCTTGTCACAAGAGTCCTTAATCCTCCATCTTCTGAGACCCAGCTCCAGTGTGATACTGGCACTAAAAGAGACCTGGATTGAGTGATGAAATGGTCTTTTGGACCTTAGGCTATAAATTTCAGAATTCTTTTAACAATTTATCACTCTTCCAATTCTGCAGTAAAGACTGCTTTGTTTTTTTAAATGAACGAAAAAATAAAGTCTCATGACTGTTTCCATGGGTCACTGCCCCAATTCAGGAGCCATTGAATTTACTTGACAGCTGCTTCTCATTTCCATTTCCAGTGGCAGGAGTGCAGCATCATGGTTTAGAGCATTGTACTCTGTGGAACAGATAGAGGAGTAAAGGGGTGGGATGTCCGAGTTGAGCTCAGAGGGGCATCAAGAATAATGTTAAGCCTGACTCTGATCTGGTCTCTGGAAGTAGATTTTACATCTGTTTTCATGTGAGAAGATGAAAGTGATGAAGTTAAGGACAATTTACACCTATTTGCTTCAGGGAGATGTGAAGATCTGTTTGTAAAATCCGTTTGCAGGCAGTACATGTCCTGAATTGCTGAGTGTCAGGAAGTGATGGGAAACAGCCTGGTGCAAGGCCTGGTGCATGATGCTGCATTGTTCTTGGGGAAGGGGGTGGGAGGGTGAGGTGTCAGCATTTGGAGCCCCATTTTTACTTGGCAACAACAGACACAAATTATTCCCTGCTCTGATGATTGCAGGGTATTTTCCAGCATAGAGCCTTGTACTGAAATCTTTGGGCTGGCATGCAGTAATTGGCTGGGTTTTAATTTCTTTCATTTTTTTAAACAGTACTTCAAATGGTGCAGCTTTGCCATGAGGTTATAATTACATAAGCCATAGAAATGTACTTCAATGACCAGTCAAATGACTTTGTTTTTTTCAGCAGTTTAAGCTTGCCATTTATTAAGTGGAAGGAATAGAATTGAAATTCATTGGGGAGTTTAATTTCATCAAACCCTCTATAGCTTCATGCTTTTGCTGTGTCTAAGTGCATTTGGGTTGCCTGTAAATGGCTCGTTCACTTTCATAAAGGAATTAGCACAACCGTGCAGCTGTGTAAGGAGCCAGGCCCCAATCCCTACCCCATGCTGCTCAGCATGCCCAAGTTTATTGACATAAACCTGCAGAGGTGGCCTCTAAGTATTTCAATTGGTAGAAAAGTTTTATATTTTTATTAATTTTACTGCAGTCCTTTATTCTAATTTTGAGCATAAACCTGAGGTCTGCTATAGTACAGAAGGTTTCAATGACTGCTCTGGGGATGCTCCTGCCGTGCTGACTGTTGCTGGGAGGTGGCTGCTGCCTTGCAGCCTTACGGTCAGTCAGAAACTCACTTGCTTTTTCTCGCTTCAGGACTTTTCAGCTCTGTAGGCTTGCCTGCTGGTTCTGTAGGTGTCAGCTTGATCTGGAATCTGCCCCAGCTTAGTGTGGAGGGCTTAGCCAAAAAACAGTGCTTTGCAAGGCAGAGTCCTCTGCAAGCAGCGCTTGGTGCCCTGCACATCCCCCTTTCCTGCACAGCCCTGGGCTCTTCTCCGTGTGTGCCACAAGACCCTGCACTATGTCCCTGTCAGCCCCTGTGATTTACCTTCCTTCCTAACATATAAGCTGGGAGGCCCAGGGATGCTTTCTGGCACTCCGAAACTGAGAGGGAGGAGTCAGGGCACTTGTACTTCCTAGATGTGGCAGGCCTCCTCCTCTGGGATTTCTATAACCAGCAAATCCGGGGAGGAGTTAAAGCATTGCTTGTCTGATCTGAAGACATGAACCAGCAGGAACCTTCTCCACCAGCTCCTGCTCTGCGGAAAATACTGTCTGGACACTACAGGCTGAAGGGAGATCTGCTCCAGTGTGTCAGTGTGTGGCTGTCCTGGATTTTAGGCTGCTGGCTCTGGTGCTGTGCAGGACGTGTGTGTGCTCCTTGTGCTGCCTCATCTCCGCTGCTCAGTGTGCACTCACCGCCATCCCCATGGAAACGCAGCCACTCTCTTTTCTGTGCATGATAGTGCCTAACCTGGATTTTCATGCTTTTGGCAGTCTTGTTCCTTAAACCAGTGACTTTAGCTGTGAAAGGTGAGCATGTGGGGAAGGACCTGATTACAGAGATCTGGGCTCTCGCTTTAATTCTTTCACTAATGGGCTTGAGGTGCTCAGTTTTCACTCTAGCCCCTTGCAAGCGGGGAGGGCAGAAGGATGAACACTGTCAATGGGTTCAGTTCTGCTCCACAGTCTGAGTTGCAGGCTTGGGGGAAGGGTTACTGTGTTGCACATACTGTGTCTGTGAGGTTTTTTGGGTAAGTTAGACTTTTGAGTGATTATAAGAATTATTCTCTGGTTTGACTGAATTGGTCCTTGCTGTTTTCCTCATTGTTTGGCATCTCTGCAATTCCTCACTTGAAAAAGCCAGGCTGACCGGCTGTTAGCAGGGGCTGAGCCCAGCAGGACATACATACATGCTTCTCTGCAGTGTGGTGTCTATGCCTTTTCTTTTAATTAAACTTCAGCATCTTCTGATTGTTTTCTAGTGATTGTGCTCCACTTTGTTAAACCCATCCTTGCTAAGGCTCAGCCTGTTCAGTTTGCACCAGAGCTTATGTGTTTCTTGGCAGTGTCATAATGCCAGCCTTCTCAGACTTTTTTTTCTGAGGCAGATGTGAAATGGAGCTCCCAAAGCAGAGATTGGCCTAAGATCACACAAGAAAACCTAGAATAATACTGCAGGCAGATTTGAACTCTCAATTTTGATCTGCAAAACAGAGTGGGGGAAGTCTCTTCCTTGAGTCTTGTAAGGTTAAGTGCATCAAGGGCAGTTCAGAGAAAAAAGTATTTCAGTTCTGATGACCATATAAACATATTTCAGGCTTGGGGATACTACAGACTCCTCAGATTCTTGTCACTTCAAAAGATCCAACTGTTGTGTCTGCTGTAGCTGCAATCACAGAGTAAGGTGGATTTTAGGAATGTGTTTTCTTTGAGGCTACTGCTTTAAGCACACTAGCAAACCTGTCTTCTGGGTCTGTGTGGAGTAGAGAAGAAATGTTGAGGGGGGTATGCAATACCTCGAAGTTTTCTGCTTACTTAGAAACTTAGGCTTGACTTCCACATCTGAGATATAGGAAAAAATGAATTAAATACTCGGAAATGATTGGAGAGCAGGGCTTGTTAAGCAGCCTTTTCCTGTGTAAAGATCTCCCTGTGAGTTACAGGGAGAGCTATTGCACCGTTTAGAGTAATGCTACAGTTAAATCATGTTTATGATGAGCCCTGGGAGGCCAGGGACACAAACAGAGGCTGCTCCTCTGTTCCAGTCTATGCACAGGATTATTTGGGAATGTTGATAAGCAGGGGGATCCCTGGCCACCCATGGCTGGGTTGCACTGGTGTGTTCTGTGTGGCTTTATCTACTAGAATGAAATCAGGAATAAATTTCTAACGTATGAATGTTCAAATTACCACCGAGTTAGCACTGAAACACTGAGTAGGTTGTTCTCTACAGAGGTGCTGAGCAATTGCAGCTCCAGCTGTTTGCAGCAGGAATTACCAGTAGCTCAGCAGTTTGGAAGCTGCTGAAGACTTGCAAGCAGATATAGATGACTGCCTCTCGGCAGTGAAGATGAAAATACTGGCCTGAATTTCCATAGCAAAGGAATATAAATAAATAGCAACAAATTAAGCAGGATGGAGAGAGGAAGAAGTTCATGATAGCCATGAATGCTAAGGAAAATTAACTCTTTCTTCATAGCTGTTCTTAGAGTAGCAAATGAGCCAATGTAAACTCTCAGTGGTTTTAAATCACTCATGGTGATTTGATGCTTGGCAGTTGAGTGCTGGTAGCTTGGTGTTGCATTGATCTTATTTGATGGGATTGTTCCAGCCCAGTGAATCACAAGCTTTTGCTTCTGATTTACCCTCATGTCCCAGTTCTGGCCAGGACAGGGTTAATTTTTGCAGTAGGGAGGAGGGGGCATGGTCAGCACCTGGAGTGATTCTAATAACAGCTCACCATTGTCGGGGAGGTGCAAGAGGTCTGGCAGCAGTCGGGTATTGCAGGTGAAGTGTTCCCCTCCCTTTGTACCCTGTTATTAATATTGTTGCTCTTACTGTTCATTTCCTTACTTCACTACTGTTTTCGGTACATTTTCCTTATCTTAGCCCCTGATCTTTACCTTTTGTGCCTCCAATTCTTCTCCCCAGCCCCTGCAGGATTCGGGAAGAGGTGTGAGCAAGCAGTGCATGGTTTGGAGTGTTTCAGTGGGAACACTAAATTGGGGTTATATCATTCCTAAAATACAACACCCCACCTCCACAATGGCCTAATCCTCTTCTCATTTGTGACAAAATTCTTCTTCTCCATATGCACAGTAAAGTTACTAAGAATGTATCCTTTCTTACCTTTGTGTTATCCTGCAAGAACTGTTCTGAGTTTGCAATAGGGAACAGGGAGAGATTCCCAACTTTTGGTCCGTTGTGTCAGACAGGACTTTCCCTGTTGAATGCACCCAGATCAGATCTGCAGAAAACATGTTGTTATCCAGGGGTGGGGCAGTTCTGATCTTGCAGGGCAGTGAACCTTTCTCACTGTAAAAAATAATAGGTTTTTTTACCTGGAGACTGTTTTGATACTGCCCTGCTGGGACTGTCATGTGTGCCAGCACAGTGGCAAATATGAGCAAGATGGGGCTAGCAGGAAACCTGGAATTTTAGAGAGCACTGCCTGCTCCTGGTGTGTCTGAGGGAGAAAGTGTATAGGTGAGCACTTGATAACATAATAGGCATTGTTCTGAAGCAGCACTTTAGAAATGCCACAATATATGCCTTATTTTCCTCTTCTTTTGAAAGCTGAGTGGTGGACAATTGGATTTATTGGGAGGACAAGACAATGATTCTCAGTGTGGAGGCTAAGTCTGGCACTATACTGAGGTACAATAGAACATTATCATTTCTATTAAAGATGCAATAGTTAAATTTTAAAGACATAATTGAATATACTTGTAAATGCTTACTGCATCTACTGCCATTATCTCTTCTCCTCTTCTTGTTTGTTTTTTTGCCCATTGCTCTGCCTTTTGCACACAAGTGCATAATTCTCTCTGCAGGCTTTTTTTCAGCACGTGCAGCTGTGAGTCAGCCTGCACATCAATCTTCTCTTACCTAGGGAAATACTTCAGCTCATGGAGATCTGTTCCTTCCATCAAGAGAGTCATCCTCTTCATAGACCTTCAGGTCATTTAAAAGAAAAAAAATATCTTCAAGCTCTTTTTCAGAATCTTCACTGCTAATTACTCCCTCTAGGAATTATTTGGTAAACAATAAAAGCAGAGCTATCAATGTGGAAATGCTCATGGGTGTTCAAGCACAGGAATAGGTTAATTGTTCCATGGAGATATATTAGTTTTTGCTCTCTCCCCTCCTTGCTTTCAGTAAATTTTTCTTTTTTGGTGTGAGATAAGAATTAGGGCTGTTGAACCAGACTTGGTTCTAGTTGAATACAAACAAGAAGCAATTTTGTCCACATACACACAGAAATTGGCATCCTGGTTTTGAGTAGTGAAGTAATGCTTCAGGACCCTTCTCCACACCTGTGAAGTCTAGCTGAGCTGCTTCATTTAAAAAGTGCTTTTTTTTTCTTATTTTAAATGGCCTGTGATTACATAAAAACTTCATCTGTTTTTAGATACATCAGCATCAAGGCAGTCATTTGATAATCAGAAAACCATACAAATCTGATAGCATGGCACAACAGCAAATTGCTGGCGTTTGTGGAAGCAGAGTGGGGAGCATTGCTTTCACTGCTGCTTCCTCATTTCTGTGCCAGCAATTTCTGAGTTGTTGGGACAGGATGGAAGCTGTCTGAACACACAAGGGAATGTGAATAAAATGCCAGAAGTCTCTGTGATTGACTGGATATCTTTGTACTTGGTTCTTGTTTAATAATATACCAAGGCCTGTGCTTCTTTTGCTTCTTCTCTGCCTGTTGAAATTGTCTGATGCCTAAAATATGACCCTTTATATGTAATCTTGCCTTTGTGTTTGTAACAGGAGTTCAGTTGGTGACAGTATTTGGTCCAAACTGTGGATTTCTGACCCATGTCTTACCTTTTATTTTTTTTTCTCTAGCAGCTGAGGCAATTGATATTATTTAAGTTGGTAATAATATTTGAAGCATGCCTGGAAATATCTGATAAGTGGCTTCATTCTTTTGATAAAAGAGTGAGGCAGAGAAAAGCAGAGCTTAGTGTAAAGTTTATTAAATGGCAGAGCACATTTAATCTTCCCACCCCACAAATTGAAGCCAGAATCCAGCATTTGTAATCACCAGTGTCCCTGCAGTATCACTGAAAACAGATTTGTCTTTGCCACAGCAGATTGTTTTTTTCTTTCTCAGATGGAAATAATGGGTTGTTTGTTCTTTCTCCTTGGACAGCTGAATAATATGTGCACAAACCCATCTACCTCTGTGCTCCAAAATCATGGAAATCAGCAAGTTGCACAGCTGCCCTTTTTGACAGTATTATAGCTTGCTGTAAGTGCTAATATTCATTAGCATGCACTGGCAACTGCTTGTGTTTGAATTGAAGTATTCTGCAGCTTCCAGTTAAATGGCAGATGAACATAAAGAAGTTGCATCTTGAGGGACAGGTACGTGAACATTTAGAGCATGTACATGAGCTCTCATATGCCCACTGCTGAACACTTCTCTCCTTATCACTTCCCCATGTCTTGGCTTCAGTGTACTTCATTTTATTGAACTTTAAGGAGATTGAAAAGTTCATGAGAACTAAATTCAAGTCTTGAATAGATAGGTTGTCAAAAACTACTACCCAAGTTGTAGTAGTAGCAGCAGAACCAATAGTGTGTTACCGCAAATTGGATATATTTTATGTTTCCTGGCTTTTCTCTGTGATTTTAGTGCTTTGCCATGTCTATTGATGATATCATCAATTATAATCTAAAAAATAAAATAAATTGGGTCATTTACTGATGCTGAAAGACTTGTCTGTGAATTTACAGTGCTTCTCCACAAGCTCGGAGGTACCTGACATGTTGATGTGGGGTTTTTTTGTACTTGGATTTTTCACTGGAAGAAATGGGTGGTGGACAGCAGACAGCCCAAAATACTGCACTGAACGCATGTTGAAGCCATAAGCTGCATCTAGGAGCCCCAAGTCCCAGTGCTGCCATTTCCATCAGATTTCTTCCATTACTTGCAGGTAAAGATCCAGGCTCATCCTGGCAGTTTGAATGACCATGAGCACCTACATACACACTTCTGCTCCTGTGACTCTTTTAGTTTTCACTCCAGCTTTCTCAGACATGCTGTTTTTATTTAGGCAGAAATTGAACATAGTAATTTGCCTGTTCCAGTGCTTGGGGGACAAAAGCCTTTCCAGTCATAGACATAAAGCCAGGGAGAAATGCAGGAGCAAATGCTGCATTCTTATTTTGTGGGGTGTTTTCTTAGAGTAGAGGAGCTGACCTTTTCCCAAGGGAACAAGGCTGCCCTTTACATTTACCTCTTGAGAACAAGAGTTTTCTCACACACTAAAGCATCTTAAAATGGAAGAATGCCTTTTTTGACCTTTTTTTCCCTCACTAAAGCCACAGGACTTTGTTCCAGAGAACTCAGCACCTGTATGTGCAGTTGCTTTCCCACACTTGAGGTTCTGCTTTATATGTAAATTTTGGACTTGATGTCAAAATCTGAGGGTGTGTAGGACAGATCAGTCAGGACAATGTCTCCTTTGAGCCCTCAAAACCCATCTTTGCAGGACTAGTGTTGGTGAAACTGCTGTGGGACTGTATTTTTCTGAGGTACACAGCTTAAAAGATAAAGCCACTCTAAGTGAAACCTGAAATAAATGTATGTTGTTGCATAGGGTAGTAAAAGAGAACACTGGCCTCTATTGGCAAAGCAGATTGTCTTACAGCACCTGTGATCCAAGGGGTGAAGCATGTCTCTTACTAAGCAAAAGCCTTTTTCTCTTCTTTGAGGTTCCTTATCTTTGATGTCTCCTTTTATTGTGGGGTTTTTCTATATAAATACCCTAAAAAAAAAGTCTTTGTATGCTGTAACATGTGTAAGTTATGTCCTCTGCAAAGCCAGCAGAGTAACTGGATAAATCAATGAGACTGATTGGGCTGATTCCTCATCATCAATTTTACATGTAATTCCTAAAGGCTTGACTTTGCAATACTGCCTGGATGTGGTGCAGAGAGTTCCCTTTCTTGGGAATCTGGGTTTTACCAAATGGCTGATTGGATACAAAGGTTGTGACACTAGTAAAAGCAGGAAAATTCTAAATCTTGCGTTAGTTTGATGGATCTTTGTAGTGGTGCAGATGTGAATTTACATGGAAGGTTGTAAGTAGTGTTTATCTAAGACAGAAGTAAATTCTTTTCTTAGCAAGATGAGTGAAATTTTCCTTAACTGTCTCACCTACTCTGGAGTGGAATTGCTTAGGATGAACATGACTGCTGAGGGAAAACTAACAGCACTAGATTCAGTCATGTCTTTAAATAAATTAAGAACCAAAACTGTTAGTCAGCTTTGTAACTTATATTTAGCATTTAGTCCATCTTGAATATATCAGAAACCAATGCCGAGGAATGAATAAGAAACCATAGCACAAATGAGTGCAGGATGACATTATTCCATGTGTAACATGAAAGCATTTGGCACCATGAACTCATTTTGATTTCACTTGTTGTGTCTTCTGCCTCCTACCAACTTAGAAAAGAGCTGGAGCTGTGCCTTAATGAGATTAACTCAACACGAATGATTTATGGTTTACTCAGTTTATCAAATGTATTTAACTTTCATGAAAGCAAGGACTGCTTAGATGAAGTTTTCCTCACCTACTGCCTCTGCTCAGTGATGCACTGGGTCTAGAAATTATAACAGCTCCAGTGAATTCCCTTCTCATCTTACTGAGGAAGAGATCCCATGGTACAGTGGCACCTCGGATGGAAAGCAGAAGTTCCCTGCACTTGCAGGATGAGACTTGGCACCCAGGTGCAAAGGAGCTCTGTTCATTTTGTTTACCCATATGACTTTTGAGGGGTACTGAAGTGCCTGACTCCTTTTCACTTCTCTTGAAGCAGGGAGTGCTTTGGAAACCTCAGAGTAATCAACCTGCCTGCCTTTGAAAGTCAGGCTGTTGAATTTTAGTGTGGAAGTTGTCTGGCTGGCAAGTAGTGGTGGAAAAGTCCTGCCATCAGTGAGGCAGAAGCAGCAGCTCTAAGTTGATTTTCCCCTTACATCAATGAGTAAGATGTACCATCCCCCAGTCTGATTTCCATGAGGTTCTCCTCAAGCCTTGTTTGCTTGGTGCCTTACAGCTAATACACAGTGCTGAAACCTGAAATTAGTTCAGCTGTGTCAGGGCTAACAGATGGCCATTTCCTAGGAGAAGATACTGAGCATTCTGTACAGGTTTTGCAGTGTGGTGAAAATCCAGGTTAACAGAAACAGCTAAAAGTGAAGGCTGAATTATATCAGATTCCTGAGTCATCAGCTATTGATGCAGAAGATCCTGCTACACTTTTGTTGTGATGCTGCTAAGTAGCATTTCCAACCCTCTGGGCAAAGACATCAAAGGATAGTGAAGATAAAAACAGACCACTGTTGACTTTGAGAAAAATGTTTTATTTATACAGGCAGATGTTGAAGCAACTGGAAACTTTAGGAGTGCTTTAATGGAAGTTTGGCAGTCCTCAGCCTTCAAAAACTCATAGCCAGGCTTGCTTTCTTTCCTCCCTCCAAAATCATAGAGCTGGCTTTGAGTTTCCCTCTGGTTCTTAGCAGAGGAAAGTTTTTTCCAGAGTGAATGAGGAGCTCTGGGAGCAAAGCAAGGCCTGCTATGACCTGGCAGGGCAGGAGGGTTGGCCAAGCCATGTCCTTTGCCAGAGACGCCCCTCAGTCATGCCAGTCTTTCTTACATGGACATCTGGGCTCCTGATATATGGGCTGCTGTGTTTGGGTCTGGTCTGATTCCTTTCTAGGGTGGTCCCCAACTCATGCTCTGTAACAGCTCTCTTCCACCAGCACAGCCATCCATGCACTCTTCCCTTGGCTGGTGGCACTCACTATTGAGTTTCCCAGCCTCTTCAGACAGTAAAGAAACACCACAGCTTTATGTGGGATTTCTAAACCAGGCAGTATTCTGGCTCACAAAGCCTGCCCAGGCTGTACTTCTCTGTTGAAAATAAGCAGCCAAACTAGTAAAGCTGGTTTGCTCTTGCTTTCTCTTCTAGTGAGATTCTCTGGAATCTAGCATGGTGTGACCTCTGAGGTTTCCTGTGGTTGGGACATACCTCTTGTGGATTCTGGACAGGCTGGATGGATGGGCAGAGTCCAACAATGTGAAGTTTAACAAGTCCATGTGCCGAGTCCTGCACTTTGGCCACAACAACTCCCTGCAGTGCCACAGGCTGGGACAGAGTGCCAGGCACAAAGGGACCTGAACAGGGGGTACTGAACATGAGCCAGCTGAACATGAGCCAGCAGTGTGCCCTGGTGGCCAGGAAGGCCAGGAATGGTGTGGCCAGCAGGAGCAGGGGGGTCATTCTTCCCCTGCACTCAGCACTGTGAGGCCACACCTGGAGTGCTGTGCCCAGTTCTGGCCCCTCAGTTTAGGGAGGGCCTTGAGACGCTCGAGCGCGTCCAGAGGAGGCAACGAGGCTGGGGAGGGGCTGGGAACACAAACCCTGTGAGGAGCAGCTGAGGGAGCTGGGCTTGTTCAGCCTGGAAAAGGGAAGGGTCAGGGGAGACCTCATCCCTCTCTACAACTCCCTGGAAGGTGGTTGTGGTCAGGTGGGGGTCAGTTCTTCTCCAAGGAAACCACTGACAGAATGAGAGGACACAGCCTTAAGCTGCACCAGAGGAAGTTTAGATTTGACATCTGGAAAAAATTCTTCACTGAAAGAGTGATTGGGTGCTGGAATTGTCTGCCCAGGGAGGTGGTGGAGTCACCATCCCTGGATGAGTTTTAAAAAGACTGGATGTGGCACTTGGAGCCATGGTTTAGTTGATGAGGAGGTGTTAGGTCGTGAGATGGACTTGATGATCTCAAAGGTCTTTTCCAAACCTAGTTCAGCCTGTGATTCTTTGCTATCGAATGTTTGTGCTTGCATTATAGCCTTTTCCCCACAGCTTTAGCAGACAGGCTCTCCTCTTCTATCTAGCACTCATTTTAGTGAATCTTGTTTGAGTTTAAAACCTTTGAAATCTGTAACATTTAATAGAAATTAGACAATAGGTCAAAAACTTAGATGGAAAGAACAAGCAGCATAGTGTGTTTGCATTAAAGCTGCCTCCCACTTTGAAACTAGGCCCAAAATAGGGGATCTGTTGGCACTTCTTTCCCGAATCTTCCTTGCCCTTTCTTTGCAAGAGAGTGTTCATCTCTTCTCTGCTTCACTAGTTGCTGAAAAAAAAAAAAAAAAAACAAGTAGTTTTTTCATCTTAATAATATCTTAGTTTCTTCAGTAGGTCACTGCTCCTATTCCATTCCAGGCAGCTTCAGTGACTCGTGGCAGCAGCTCCCTGGATCAGAGCCAGTTTGCCACTCTTGGCAGTTGCCACATCACTGGAGGAACACCTTGGTGTGTGACCCTGGATCATGTTTCAGCTGCTCACTGACAATTTCTCCAAATGCCTCCTGGGCATCCGAACCCTCTGCTGAGGTTAACCAGCAACCTCACATTCCCAAACATTCACGTCATTGAGATCAGCAGGAGACAGCAGTGCAAAGACATTCCTATCACTCTTGTCTCTGCTCCATCATGGACCAGACTCTTGACCTCACACTCATAGGGAACAGTACCTAAATCCATGGGTGAAAATGCAGTTTATGGTGCAAAGTGCTCTTTAGGCAATTTGACGTGATAGGATTTGACTGCTTTGTACGTCAGAGGATCATTCTGCAATTCACAGAACTGCTTCTTCTAGCAGAGGAGCAAAAAGGCAAAGAGATTGCTGGCAAATAAATGAATGGTAACTTCCCTCTCTTGAATTTATTCAGTTCTTTGAGGTATAAATGTATTCTTGATGGCCAAAGAAATCAGTCATTCTGCATTAGGAAGCTTAGTTGATGTCTTCAGCAGGCCTTTATGAAGCTCTGTGTAAGTGATTTTAGAAACAACTTAGAGGGAAAAATAGGATGCAGTTTAACACAGAAGAGCTTAAATATGTTTTTGTGTTACTACATAAGGAAATTTTAATTGTACAGATATGTGAAAATAAGTTACTTCATCCCTCCAAAACACCCCTGGTGTGACATTCATCACTGCCACACTACTGTGAGCTGTACCACACCTGAATTTTAATCATCATATTGTTATGTTCCAATTTGATATCTTACTGTCACAAGATCAGATGTGTTTAATTATGGAACAGGATCCTGCTGAGCTTTACAGATAGTGCGTGCCCCAAGGACGTTGTATCTGAACTGTATCAGCTCACCTTCCTTAGCAGCTCCATCGTTGTGCAATTCCCATCCCCACTGGGAGTGTGGTGAGGAAGGAAGGGCTGTTCAGCAGAGCTTAAGCAGTGGGAGAAGGTGAATCAGAGTGGGGCCAAGCAGATGAGGATTGTGTATTGAGATATTCTGCATCAAGAATAATAGCAAACACTTGAGATTTGGACTAAGATGGACAATACTGGAGTCTGAGGTCTTGTCTGTGATAATGCACTGGAATAACAAAGGAGAATCTCAGCTTGGCAACTGGGCACACTGTCATAACCCTAGATTTTTAGCTCCTAATCTTCCAGTGAGATTTGAATCTTGGCACTGACTGAAGGAGACCTTACACAATAACCACTGGATTTCCTAATACCTTGTCTGTCCCCCTCTTGATACCTAAGAACTCTGAAGATCAGAGGGTCATTTATGATTGTTTTCTGATCTTTGAGTGGCTTTCACCCCCTCACTCCTTGTTCAAAATCCCCCATGTTGTTTATTTACTGATATATGTCAGCAGGAAAAAAATGGTGACTTAGCAAATTATTTCTGCCAGAACAAAGCCTGCAGACTATATGATTGTATCTCCAAACATAAGCTTGACAATAAAGCCTTGGACTCAGCAAAAAGTTTTATATCTATATAAACAGACAGTTTTCTTACAAATCTCCAAGTGCTCTCTGGGACAGAAACTCAGGCAGGAGTTGTTTGCAGAAACCTCCTAGAACTGCTGGTGGAGACTCTGGTTACTGGAAGTGAGATCCTGCTGGAGACCTGTGCACCATGTCACACCAAATTAGGTGTAGATCCCTAGTTGTGCTACAAAAGTCTTATTCATAATCATCCTCCCTACAGGACTGAATCTTACTATTCAGGTCATTATTTCCTTTGCCAGTTTTTCTGCTCTTGCTTGGATTGATCTGTGGATGAAGCTGGCAGGGTGCTGTGATCCTGCTGTCCTGTGGGCCTGTGCTTTTCTCTCCTCACTGCTCTCTCACTGCAGTGAGTATGCAGGTGATACCTGGTGGGGTTTTTTTCTGTTGTTTTGTGCTGTGAAAAAAGCCAAATGTTTGCTTGAAAGCATAATCTCATATATTGCTGAAGGCTGTGCTCCCTTTATCCTCAGAGTAGTTTAAAAATATTCTTTAACTGTTACAAACTGATCTACCAGAGAACTTACCAGAAGAGCAGTAAATGTTAAGACCTGTCTGGGCTGTGTGAGGCCAGAGTGAATATCTACTTTTGTGCTCTGTCCTGTAATGAGATGCAATAAAACCTGATATTGATACTGGCTTTCTTTAGAAAGTGCTTTGAGGTCTTGAGAAAAGCAGCAAACAGAAGCCAGGTGGAACTGTGCTGCTGAAGTCTTTTCACCCCCCTGTCAAGTTCACTCACAGCCTAGCTAAAGAATTTGTGTTCTTTAGTTCTTATTCCATCTGTTATCATCTTAGTTCAACATCTTACTTAGTTTTGTGTTTTCCTAGGTTATTCAAGTATTTTCTGTGACCAAAATATATTTTTAGGACAGAGTTTTCTGACGGTGAGACAGGGAGAACTCACTGAGAGAAGCCCTATGGAGAAGGACTTAGGTTGGATGAAAAGTTGGGCATGAGGCAACAACGTGGAGATGCAGCCCAGAAAGCCAAGCATATCCCAGGCTGAATCAAGACAGGAGTGGCCACTCAAGGATTCTCCTCCTCTCATGTGAGTTCCTGGAGTACTGTGTCCAGGTTTGGGGATATGGAGTTGTTGGAGAGAGTCCAGAGGAGGCCATGGAGATGCTCTGAGGACTGGAGCCCCTCTGCTCTGGAGCCAGGCTGGCAGAGCTGGGGGTGTTCACCTGGAGAGGAGAAGGGTCCAGAGAGAGCTCAGAGTCCCTTCCAGTGCCTAATGGGACTTATAAAAAAGAGCTATGTTTTTAACATGGGCAGAAAGGGATAGGACAAGAGGGACTGGTTTTAAACTGAAAGAGGAGAGATTTGAAGGTTTCTTCCAAGTCAAACAATTCTGTCATTCTGAGCTGCTAATCACTGGTATCTGCTGGATCTGAAGATGGGAGTATTGTACTAAGTGAGTCAGGCTATGAGTTTGCACTTTGCATTGTGCCTTACACTACCCAAAGTCCAGGACTGCATCTCACCTGAGGTTTTGTCATTTATTCTGATGGTGGTTTGTCAGTAAAACAAACTTTTCACTGGAGTCTTTATGAAGCATTAAACAAAATTTAGGGTATTCACCCAGATGAATCAATAAGGTTTTTTCTATGATCATGCTTTAATGGGTTTTGAAATAACAATGACAGAAAGGATTCATAGAGGCAATGAACGAGAACCCTGCTGTGTAGCTGTAAAGAATGTTTCAAATCCTCACTTCAGTGGAAACAGACTGTTACCATACTTTACCACATCTCTCAGTTCACAGGGCAGTGTTTTCCCTTAGATCTATAGATTCTTACATTTTACACAAGTCTGTTACCCTGGAATCTTGTATTGCTAAAGTAATTCAGTTTAAAAAGTACAGAACTGAGGTGGCAGAAGAACCTTTTACATTACAGACTCAGCTTACTGAAGTTTTGATTTGTTTTCTTTTCAAACTGGATTGTTGATGTTGAATGCTTGAACTCTTGGATGCCTGAGCTGGTTGCATTTTTCCACAGTGGGGGAACATCCCCTTCAGAGCTTTTCAGCCCAGGCAGTGTGGCATGAGCACACAAGTGTCACAGTGCTAGACATGTCTGGAAGTATCTTATCTTCCCTTTTTCGAGTCATCTGATAGTTTCAGCTTCTTTATTGATGAAAATTAAAAGCACCATCTGACAGCATATCTTCTGTTTTGTCCACTTGACCCCTTGCTGGTTGGAAGGAAAAATGAAGTCAGAGCACTTCCAGGCATGGAAGAATGGAGTGTTGGCATTGCCCAGCATTACCCTTATTTGGTTTTGGTGTGCCTCAACACAGCTGCACACAGAAGATCCAAGACCATTGCTCATTAGGTTCTCATACTTTGGAGTATCATACTCCAAAGACATACTTGGTATTTTGATGATACAGCCTCATATTGTTCTGAGAGTATTTGTTCTTCCCCAAGCCTTTATAAGAGGAAGATTGTGTCGTTTTGCTGTATTTTTTTAATCTTAGCTATTGATTTCACAGTTTTAATTTTCTGTAAATCTTTGGTATCTGTTATTTTGTTGCTTTAATTTTCTCAATCTGTTTTAATACTTAGCCAGCACAGCACTCAGTGAGGACAGGATATCAGTACATGATTACAGCCTGCTGGGCCTTCGTAAGGCCTGTTCATTTTACAATCTTTGGCTGTTTCCACAGAATGTGTTTAGGGACTCTGTTGGTTGCTGAAGCGTCTCTTCTTCCCTCTTCTCATTCTCTTCTTCTCTGTGATAATGCAGGTAATGTAGTAAGACATAAAATTAAATGGGGATTAGAATTTAATGAGAAGTGGTATTTTAAATGGAGCTGCACTAGATTCGTTTATGCTTTAAAGGAAGGAGTATAAGGCAAGGGCAAATCTGCTAGTTAAAGTATTAAAATCTGCCAGGGGCATGACATTTTCTTTAACTTCCAAAATACCTATCCAGTCGAAGACGAGTGGAAATAGATGTTGTCTGTTCCCTCTGGGTCTCACTTCAAACTATCTTAGTTTCATGCTACCTCTGCTTGTGGAAAGGTTGTCTGAGTGTTATAAATGCATTGGGTTGGTTCCCATAGTCTTGAAATGCCTCTTTACAACACAAGCTGACCACTGCCATTCAGGTGCTTTTTAATTTGACTAAGATGACAGCTAGCACTGATTTCTGGTAGTTGGAACCATAAACTGTTACTGAAATGCTGACTTTTTTTTCCTGCTACAGGTGTGTCATGGCCCCCTTCCCCAGCACAATTCATCTTGTGTGTTGGTTTGAAAGACGGGTGTTTGGTAAGGAAGGCAGGAACTNGTAGCAAGCTGGAGAGGCAAGGAGGAGCAATATGTCGGCGTGGTAGATGAGATGTGTCAGGAATTCCATTGCTGTAGCTAGAACCGCAGGGCGGCCCAACAGGCAGGGAGTGAGGGCTGAAATGTAGCAAAAAACCCGAGTAGCGGCAGAAACAACGGGGGGGGCTGAGCAGCAGCGGCCCGGCTCCAGAACAGGGCCGGGAGAGGCTCCCGGGGAGGGGAAAGGAGCTCGGGGATCTCGGGGTTTCCCCTGAGGCACCCCAGCACATGGTGAAAGTCCCTTTTATAGTGAGGCAGGGTGTTAATGAGGTCCCAGTGCAATGGCTGCTCTTACAATCAGAGCTGTAACTTTACACGGTAGAAGAAAGGCAGAAGAGAACCCGCAGTGGTGGGGAACTCTCCCCACAGCGACCGCAGCCTGTCTCCCCTAGGAATGCCCAGAGAACAGAGCCAGCAGCTGCCCCAGCCCCTTTTTTGCCAGACCAATTCTCCCAGTATCTCTGAAAGAGAGAAATCCTCAGGTAAGAGTGCAGCCAGGTGCTCTCCTGCCCTGAGCTTGGCAATTTCTTTTGTCTCTCCTAAGTACCCAGTCGTTCTTGTCTCTTAGCAGCAAAAATGGGAGAAAATTCTCTAAGAGAAAGAAACAGAAGGAGAACTTCTAAATCCCAACATCTTGTTTGAAAAAACTTTACAAATTTAGTAACTGATATCTATGCCAGAAGAGGATGTGTGATGATAATAGGCTTTACCTGGCTTTAAGCTCACACTCATCCTTTACCCATCCTTGATATACAGCTCGAAGGTATGAACATGAGAATCAGGATTTGAAGCATGTAATTTTCTGGGGTTGTATCTAAGGTAGCAGCCTCTTAGCCAGACACCCAGCTCAGATTATTGCTACTAATTCTCTCTTCCCCACCCTGGGACGTGGCTGACACATTCTTCCCAAAGTGGCAGCTCGGTATGAAGAGTCCCTCTAGGATCCATGCCTAGAAGGGCCAAGAGGGTGAAAAGACAATTGAGAGGCTTTGCTCTGTGTCTGCATGTGTTTGGGGCTGTTTGATCCTGAGGCCAGTTACCTGAACAGTAGTAGGTGTCAGAGGTTGTCAGATTGCACAAATATTCCCTGCAGTAATGAAACATCTGAGGGAGGGGAAAAAAAAAAGGCTTGAGGCATGCAGGTTTTTATTTCAGGCTGTATCTTCCTGTCTTACCTGTGCTTTGAGCCATGCTGTCCTTTGGAATACAAAGCTGGTCAAACCCAAGAGCCACCTTTCCAGCACCGTGTCTCCCATAGCACTGATTGGGCTGCTCAGAGAAGTGAAACGAGGCCAGTGTACATACCCTGGAGCATCCTCCCAGAGGCAGAAGTGCAAGAGATGTCTGAAAGGGAAGAAACCATCAGAAGCACCATGTCCACTGATGAACTCATCTTAGAATCACAGAATGGTTGGAGTTGGAAAGGATCTTTAAGATCTTCTAATTCTTTCTTGACCCCATCTCTTCCTTGTGCATATTGGCTTTTGTGTTATCTGGCCATCCCTCTCAAGCAGGTACACAGTCATGCTGGTTTTTAAATGGAAAACTTTGTGTTATCAGATCAATTAATTGTATGCCCCACTTTCTCACATTGTGAAACAGTGAATTATTCTTTAACCACCTTGGCCATAATAATTTCTCCCATAATCCCACAGCTGGGTAGTTCTCATCTGCTTAGTTTTCCACACCTTGGATCACCACTGACACCTTATCTGTGTTTCTTCCACCTGAATTCCAGCCTGTTTGGGAGCTTGGAATGGTTGATCGTTAAGTATTTGACAGCTGGGAATGTGCTGAATTTTTTGCTTGGAGTAATGTGTTGGTCTCACCTCCCTGTCTGATTTTTATCCCAGTTCTTTCAACATCTTTGAAAGCCTTGACCCTTTTGGAACCCAGCCATGAAGACTCCAGCATCTTCTTCTTTACTGGTGCTAGCTCGTTTAGAGCCTGTCATTCTTCATTCAAAACTTAATTTATTTTGCTCCTGTATGCATTAATTTCCATTTAGTGACTTTGTATTTCACCTGCTGTCTTATTATTCAGTCACCAGGCTGTTTGGTGGAAATTGAGTTTATGAATTCCCGGCTCTAAACAGCTGTTTTCTTGTCACTGAGCAAACTGAACAGCCGTACAAAGCATGTTCCTAAAGCACACTTTTTTCTCTAGAAACATCTACATTTCCTTGTGCTGGGTGCTGCACAGAGAGCACGAGGGTTCTTGTGCTGAAACTCTGAAAGGATCAAAAGCCAAATATGAAGGCACTGCAGCCATGTCCAGCAAATGTATCCCAAATGTCCAGCAAATGTATCCCAAATGTCCAGCAAATGTATCCCAAATGTCCAGCAAATGTATCCCAAATGTCAGAATACGGCAAGGGAATGGGTAACTCCAGTAACTTCTGGAGACTTTTGGAGCATTGATTTGAGGCCCTGATTTGAGCTGCTTTTGAGTTCATGTGACATCTCTCACACTGGTGGTCCTGCAGGGATCTGAGCCAGACCCAGCAAAGCTCAGTCCTGTGGAGTGACTGGTGTGTTCCTTCAGAGTGGGGGAGCAACAAGAAACATCTGTGGGGTGGTGCTGACCATGACAATGGTTCTGGCCCAAACAGTGACCCATGCTGCTTTATCATTTATGACATATATACTTCTGCATGAGCTCTGGCTTTTGTTTTGGGTGTTGATTTGGCAGCTGGATTTTAGGAAGAATATTCCAAAACTGCAAAATTCCATCTGAGCCATGTAATCCTGACTTGCTGAATAATATCTCGTGTTTTCCTTGGGTCTGGTAGGCCTGGGAAGAAGTTTTATGCTTCTGCCTTTACGATGGGCTTTTCCTTTGCAGTGTGAAGAAACCAATTTACAGTGAGTGTTTTGGAAGAGCATTGTTAAAAATAATACCATCTGACATTTTCAAGGCTAAAACTGTGTGGATAGTCAGTATTGACTTTAAAATTCTTGAAATGCATTTTCTGCTTTGCTTATGTATATGGGATCTTTATCCAGAGAGAAAGAATTGGCACAAGAGGAGCTTCCTTTTACTTCATTAGTAAAAGAGGCAAATGAAGCTTCCTTTTGGTGCCTCTGAGAGTTGTAGATTTGGTTAACTACAGGTTTATGGAAAGCTGGGTACAGGCACATTTACAACACTATTTTGTACATAATATGAGGTAGAATGTACAGAAATGCTAAACATCACTGGGCTGGGTAGTATCCATCTTGTGCAGGAGCCAAAAGCAGAGCCTAAGAGAGTGAGAACAGTCAGAGGTTGCTTTTGCTGTAAAGGTGTCCTTACTTGTACAAGAAGCTAAATCTTCTGTCTGAACTTAAAAGTAAAGTTGGTGAAGCTCTGTTTTTAAATTTTTTATTCAGGCTCTTAAATTGTTAATGTGCATTAAATTTGGGGTTGACACGCAGCCTCCCAGTATTCATCCTCAGACTGATGTGAGGTGTTGGGCCTGCTTGCAAATGGAAGCTCTTTGAAAATGATGAGGCCTGAAATGTGCTTCTCCTGCCTCTCCATTCTGATGGAGTATGGCTTACTGAATCTCCTCGTCCCCCTTTAATTCCCCCAGCACACATGTTCTCAATTACTGTCTGCACTGAAGCTGCAAACATTTCTTGTGCATCTAACTTTCTATACTGAGCACTGGAAATGTATTTTAGAAATTTGTGGGAGAACTATTATGTCCCATGCTGTGAAAATTGTGTTCATGATTCCTGTAGGAAAACAAGTTCTTTCTAGTCCACAACGGATTTTCTATTTCTTCCTCCTTTTGTATCTTGGAGCAATATTGTAAGAACCTCTTACTCCTAGTGCATTGAGTGTGGATTGCTCCCATCTTTGAAATAAAAAGTGTGTGCTCTGCAGTCTGTTTTTCACTGCTGTTCACAAAATGATCACTGGTTTTTGGCTGATCACAATAATAACTACTATGAACCCCAAATATATGAGTTTGGATGTACAGCAGCATTACATTTGATGAAAACTCAGTTGTATTGTAGTTTTGGTAGGATTTAAAAGTCAGTATTCTGCAGCAGAGGGCATTAAAGGAGTGATAATATAATGCCTGATTTGGAAGGGGAAGGGAAACGGGACTTAATCCTTTTCTCAGTGTTTGCATTGCTGTGATAGGATAATCCTTCAGAATCCAGGTGGTAGGATGTGTTCACAAGCCTTTGTTGTATATTAGATCATACTTTATTTTCAGCTGTAAACCTTAGGACCCACACCCACATCTGTAACTTGTTTCTCAGATCAGATTCTGGGTTGTAGAAGAGAATTTTGTGGTTAAGGAAAACGCAGTGTTGTACTCCACCTCTCTGTTGTGCTGAAAATTGGTTCAGCTCTGACAGTGATCAGGGCATATTGTTTCTGCTATACAGACAAAGTTTTTAAAGTACAGTTACCTTCTGCTTAAATAAATGATGGGCTTATTCAAACAGAAGGAATTGCTTTTGCATCTCATGTGTGAGTAAGTTGACTCACAAGAGAGGGGCCTCCAAGAATGCTGGCAGACAGGGATAGCAGAGAGAAGAGGAAAAGGTGTGTCTGGATCAATTAGTTAATTGTTAGATAATAAATGAATACTCTTTGCCATTGCACACAAACTAAACCTCTTTTTCATTTACTGTTCCAACTTCCCCTTCAGAGATTTGATTACAGAATTCTCTCCCAAAGCAAAGAGCTTTTGCCATTTCAGTATAAACACTCATTGACCCTCTGTGGAGATTTGAAAAATTGCTTTCCTGTCATTAACAATGATAAATCTGTAAACAATACTGTTAAAGATGCTGGGGGGTGGGCATCAAACCAAGAGGAACAGATAAAAGGACTTTAAGAAGTGATGTGCACTTGTGCAATTATCCAGGCAGCACTGTACAGTGCATCAGATGTAGTTTCATTAGAATAATTTTTATAATTTTTTATGAAATTTAGGGATTTAGAGGTTTTTGCTATTGCTCTGCTGCTTGTCCTGGAGTGATATTGCACCAACTGAGACACTGCTGTTTCTGATACGTTGCTTAAAAAAATGCAGTGAAACATGAGCAATGTCCCTGAGATGCTCATTTAATTCCCATTAGCACAATAAATGTGAATATGATGAGGTTTGTTTTGGTTTTATATTCCTATGCTTCTCAACAGCTGGTTTAGATCTGTATCACAAATGGAAGCTGAGCCATAAGCTGGCCAGGAGGACCAGAATGGAGCAAGGCATCCAATCTGGGTTTCTGGAGTTAACAGTGTAACTGGCAATTTTGGAGGGAGGTGTTTTTTGTTGGCAGTCTGTTGTTTTTTTAAAGTGGATAGGAGTCTTGCCTCATTGTCCAGTTTGTAAATGCAAGGACATTGTAATCTATATCAGCAGACTGAAATAATTCCTGATGTAATTTATGGATTTACCTAAAAAAAAGAGAGCTTTCCTACCTGCTGTGTCGGCTTGGGTCAGTGTCAATGGCTATAACCTCCCCTGCTGGCACAGGGCAGTGTGCCTGCAGCCATGGGGCCTGGATCCTGTAACCCAAGAGCTGTGTTGCTGCCTGCCTTAGCACTGGGACAAAAGTGCTCCCATCCCACCAGGCACACAGGCTGGGAACAGAACCAGTTGCAGGGATCTGGCTTAGCTGTGACAGCCTGTCCTGCATCTGTCCTCACATAGCTGGCTGTAATGCCTGGAGGAGCGTGCCATTCCAGTCTCCAGTGGGGAAGTCCTCAGAGACAATAGGAGGGATGATGTTGCTTCCATTCCTCTGAAAGGGATGTCCAGTTCACATTTCCAAGAAGTGAGCATGGAGTACTATGGCCAGAACAAGAGGGGCCCTGCCTCCAGCCAGGTGGAGCAAAGGGACACTGGGATCTCCTGGACTGTGTGGCTCCATGGCACATCAGACCCACAAGCGCATAAGGCTTTAGCTGGCACTGCTGCACAGTGTACCCCAATTCCATCAAGATATGCAGTGGCAGAATCCAGCTCTGTTTCTGCAGTGACAGGAGGATCCCAACAGCTGACTGTACTGGAAGCTGAAGTGAGCCTGACTGGAAAGGAATGGCAAAACCAGCCCATTGTGACTGGCCCTTGTGTGTGTCCTTTTCATAGATGACCTGAGGAGAGGGTATTTCAAGGACCCAAAAGGGCATTGTTGGGCTGTTGGGAGAGCTGCTGGGGAGACAGAGGAAATTAGACAGCTGAATACCTTGCCTGGTCTCTCAGAGGGCCCTTGTGCAGCAGGACTGCTGAGGGTGGAAGAACAACAGGCAATGATCACCACCACAACAGTGCCCTGACAGCAACACTGCCGCAGCTGGGGCTGTGGGACCCATCCATGGGACGAGGGGAGAGCTGGAGAGCCAGGGAGCGCTCAGCAGGCCTTGCTCACCCTTCAGTACTCCTGTATGGCCTCTGCATCATTAACAGCACAGGTGCCCTTTACTCATTTCTAAATATGTCTCACAAGATGTTGCATTGAATCTTCCTCTTGTCATTATTTATAAACTGCACATAAGATCATCAATCATTAGATGATTATCTTAAGTCTTATTTTGTAATAAGAATATATGTTGTCATGATAACATACAGAGTGAAGCATACAAATCCCTCTTCATCTAAAATGACAGCCTGGAATAAATCCCAATAAATTGTGTCTTTCATATTCACATAGGTGAACTTGCTGCTGCTGCTTCTAAATTTCTAGTTCAATTTCTTCTTTGCAAACTTCTGTGTTACTTCCAGTTACTTTGCATTTGGCTGCCTTGAATGACATTTGCCCATGGTTTCCTACATGTGGGGACACCAGCTGCCCACGTGCTTCTGGAATGAATCTTTTCCATAGGGCAAACAGTTTTGCAGCACTTCACCCTACTGAGATAACAATTAATTAAGCAGTTTCTTTATAAATAAAGACCACAAGTCCTACCTTCTTAAGGAGACCATTGTCTATACTGAACTTTCAAATGATCCACAGCAGTATTCCCAGAAACTTGTGCTCTGTGTGTGACCCAGAACAAATAAAAGTCACATTCATCCCACTGTTACCACTCTTGTGATCTCAGCAGACCTAGAAGACCAGATGTCTGGAGGAGACACTTCTGGTGTGGACCTGCAAGCACAGCCAACCACTCCACTTTCCTGCTCACTTCTCCCATGGAGACTGGAATACTGTTTGCAAACTGAAATGATGCTGTTGCTGCATCCCATAGGCACTTTCCTGCTCTGTGCAAGCTTGAGTATTTCTTGCATACACAGTGTAAGCTTTGCAGTTCCAAAGATCTAATCTAATAATAGATTGGTCTACATTTGTGGCATTGCCAGGAAAAGGCATATGTTGTCAGGCAGTCAAAGTCAGCAACAGTGCTTAAGTGGAAATGTGCTTAAACACTGAGAAGGCAGAAATCCAAAATAATCCATCCAAGGTTTGGCTATTAGGAAGCTAAAAATACTGTCTTCCTACATATACGATTTCCACATGCACTTAGAGAAATACTGTTTGCCTGATGTCTCAAAATTATTAAAGGGCAATTCTTTTCCTTTCTTGGCTTTAGTGTGATAATAAAGATGCTGTTGGCGTTCAGCTTATCGGAGACTGGTTTAAGAGGAAATAGAAATTATTGAAATAACTTGAATGGAAGAGGCAAGTGTAGTGTAATGTGGGAGAGAGATGACATTGAGTTCCTTTTTCCTATCACACAAGGTTTGCAATTCCAATTTTTCATGTTTAGATTTCCTCTGGGAAAGAATGCATCATTGGCTTGAACTAAGTGAATGTATACCACAAGAACCACTGGTCTTCTCTGTGCTGGTGAAAGACTTTGCTTTTAGATTCAGATGGTTCTGTGGTCCTGACCTTTTACACTGAGTTGGGGATTGGACTTTGAGATGGTATATGGAGATATGAGGTTTTGACATGAGTTCTGGGCAGTAGTTATGGAATTTAATGTGTACATATCCCTTAAATATCGGCATATTTAGATGTGTGCCCAGAAACTGGCATCTGTCACAAACATTCTTCTTCTGCTGGGGTCAGTGTGTGCACACAGACACATATTACTGTTCTAGTAAAAAATTTTTCCATGAATGCCATCGCAGATCAGGAAAGGTTAGGTTTTTAATATTAATGTTTTCTCCTTTAGGACCTCTAGTTTCTCCCTAGTCAGCATGCATGTGACTTGGTCAGGCAGTAGTAGCAAAGAGATTTATTTCAGTGACTTTTCTAGGGAATTCATCCACTGTAACAAATACTTCTGCCTCCTGAAACTCACCTGAAACAGCATCCCAGAAGTCCTTTTTGCCCAGCTTGTATTACCCCTTGCACTGGTAGCAGCCTCGTGCAGTTTAGAAGTGACAGTAAAAAATTGAGCTCCTGCTATTTTCTGCTTCTTTTGGCACTATTCCTGGAGAGAGTTGAGTTGGTAAATGTGGCTGTCACAGCAGCTATTACCAGTGACACAAAATAATTAAGTTGTGGTTTCTATTGTGATGGGGCCACGTCTGTATTTTATAATGATCTGTCTGTGCTAGGAGGGAATGTTATGCTTGATTGTTGTGATGGATGCTTCCAGGAAAACAGGACAGGTCTCTAAAGGCAGGTTGTCAGATACTTTCCATGTACGTGAAATCCTGTTGGTTACATGGCAGACCACTAATTGAACTGTGTGTTGTTTCCTCTCAGTTTTCTGATGAGGTGATGAGGAGGGCAGCATCCTTCTCATTTTTCTCCCTGTTGCTTTTGGAGGGGATAGCTGCTATGTTTGTTCTTTTCAGCCAGTCAAAAGAATGCTGAAGCCAGGTTTTTGTCTGATTCTTTATGAAGTGAATGCTTTCATTTTTTGATGTCTTGAGCCACCAATATGGGGTTCCAGACTTTTAGAAGTCTTGAGGACTTTTGGACCCAGATGCTCAGCAGTGCTGAGAAGCCTTGGTAGTCCCTGGTTCTTGAATCCTTCTGAACTGTGCTTCATGCAGGAATTACACTGTGAAGATGCTGTGAAATTTGGGGGCATGGAGAACAGTCTCTTTTTCCAGTATTTAAAATATTTTCTGTAGGTTGTCTCAGACAAATTTGAGAGTATTGTAGTGTAACTGTGAAATCCTGCTCTTTGGATCTTAAACACACAGGCTTTTCCTGCTGCACCCAGTTTACAGGGAAAAAATTCTCCTGGTCTTAGGCAACAAACACAGTCAGTCCATGTGCTCTGGCATTTTCCTGGAGCCCTGTGAGTGTCAAGGATGCTGACCAGCACTGTGCTGATGCTCTGCTGAAGGTGAACATGAGCTTCCTGCCATTGCTGGGGACCAGCTAGATAGAAGTTGGGTTTTTTTAGTAGATGTTGATGTACATATGTTGGTGTGTCGGGGAAAAACAACCCTTTTCAACTCTACGTGGTGTTATGCCTTAAGGCTGAAGCTTTTTTTGTGTGTCTGCAGTGGAAGAATCCCATGTCACATTTGATTTGTATCTCCTGTTAGAGGTGACATTGTGTTAGTGGTGAGCAGGGTGCACGTGACCTGGGATGTCAGAAGAGGGAGCAGGGCAGAGACCACAGGGGCTTGGGGGAAAGCTCAGCCTTGTGTCCATTGGCTTGATGGCTGCTACCACTCTTCTTCACCAGGAGCACCCCAGGAAGGGGAGGGGACCAGCACAAGAAATTGGGATGCTCTCTGCTGGTAGCAAAAGCCTCTGAAGGAGCAAGCAGAGATACTGGGGCTTGGTTTAGAGGTTAGATGTCAAACCCTGATAAGGCAAGAAATTTCAGTGGGCAGAAAGGTGCACATGTGAACCATGGATATGCTTTGGAGGGTGCTGGAGTGAGCAGTCAGTGAGCAAAATTTTTTGCTCTGTGTCAGTGCAACACAGCAGGTCCTGGATGTGATGGAAAGCCTTAAGGGATATGGTAATTAAGAAGAGTAACTAAGAACTAAGTATAAAAATAATAAGAGTTTTACTGGCTTCATTGTGCATAGGCAGGCAGCAGGGAATATGGGTCACACAGTATGAGCTACCCAGAAATAAAATCCAGGTCTGTTAATGCTTCAGGCCTCTCCATAAACATCAGACTGTGACTCTTTCCTTCAGCACAGCTTGGACTGGAAAGGACTTCCATTTTAGGTAGAAGATGAGGCTCTGCTCAGTCCAGGTGCTAATCATGTTCTCCTGCTGGTTGCCTTTGCCAGGTGCAAGTTCTTCAGCCTCACAGAAACCCCTGAGGACTACACCATCATAGTGGATGAAGAGGGCTTCTTAGGTAAGTGTCAGCATGTGCCACTTTGGTGTCCAGCACGGGAGTGGACAAGGAAAACGTGTCATCTCACTGGGACTGTAAACCAAAATGTTTGTGAAACAAGTCTGATTGTCAGTGCTGGTAGTACAGCTCTGAAAGGTGCTTTGATCACTTAAGCACACTGTCTCTGCTGCCATGCTGTACAAGGCAATTCAGACATGGAATATGAATATATTTGAATGCTGGGAGGATGACACACAAGTCTTAAAGAATAGTTTAAGCAGGTTTGAAAAAGCAAAACCATTAAAATGAGCTGGACTGTGTCCCCAAGCCTCCATAAGTATACCTACCACATCTTGAATTTCCAGCTTCTGTCAACCTCTATCTTTGAAAGGAGCACTTGAACATTAATAGTTTGTACCATCTCTACAGCCAGCACAATGCTGTGGGGTTGTGATTTGGCTCCTTTGGCTTATCACCATAAGCTGTGTGTGCCAGCTCTACTGTGTGCCATCTTTGCCTGGGGTGGCTGAAAGGGTCAAAGGTGGAGTTGGTCGTGTGTCACAGAAGGTGGTTGACATGTGCTTGAGAGCTGCAGATTCTTGGCATTGTGCAGGAGCTGGTGTAGAGAGTGATTTGGCTTTGTAGGTGGAAATAGTTTGTAATAACTGGTATCACATGTGGAGGTTTTGTTTGTGTTATTGAGGTGGGGGAATGACAAAGTGTTGGGCAGCCTTTATTATTTTTGTTCATTCATTCTTTCTGTGTTTGGAATTAAAATCTATACATTTTGAGGTCAGAGAAAATATATTAAAATATGAAAAAAGAGGATTTCATTCCTGAATAGGAATTAACTCTTGAGAACCTTCTTGTGACACTGTAATATCCAATGGTTTTGTAGTATCCAAACCACAAGAAGATTTGAAACTACACCATCTTTATTTAGTACAGAGTTTTATGATCAGTAGCCTTGCTGAAGTTGGTCCTTTTCTGCTTCAGGAATACTCACAAACATGATAGAACAAGCTACATTTTATATCAGTACAGTGGTACCTGAAGATTTGAGTAAATCCATCGCTAGGCTGAGAATGCTGAATGGATCTTTACAGCCATATCTGTTTGGGAGTTTTGAGGTTTGGTTGAAAGTCTATGCCATGTACCTTTGATCCCAGAGGAGGTGACATAGAGTTCTGCTGCCAGAGTGTCCCTTGCTGTATTTTTTTAAGGGGCATATGCACAAGAATTTTACTACTATTGGTAGTATCAGCTTTTTTGTTATCAGTGACAACTGAGGAAAATTAATTCTAATTTGGTTTTGCCATAATAGTAGGATGCAGAGCCTCCTTCTAAGAGCTTCATTTTAAGTGAAGGCTCACTAAAGGAGGAGAAAGTTTCTGGGTTATTTTCCAAGGGGCACAGCACATGGCAGAGCAAGAAACCTAGAGATTCTTGTTCTTAGGAGAGAACTTGTGTCACTGAACCTGTGGGTTCAGGTGGGATATGCCAGGGGCATGCTCATCTCCAGCATCATGTCTGTGTCTGACATCCATGGCACTTGTTTCTCTGCCCAGCTGGCATGACACAGATTTTTCAGTTCAGTCACTGGTGACAAGTTTACAACATTTACAAATTTACAAGTTTACAACAGTACAAAATTACAACAGCCACTTTACAGTCTCCAACAGCTACACTGCTGTTTATCTCTCTGGGAATGATACCAGCTTGAAACAAATGTGAGCTCTAGCAGTTTTCTTGCTCATCCACACTGAGGGACTGCTGCACTGTGCACAATTGGTTGTGCTCCGAGCACATCCCAGGTCTGGCACAACCACTGTCCTCAAGAAGCTGCATGTCCCACTGGTGCCCAGGTTATCTCTGTGAACCAGGCAGTGCTGCTACAATTCAAAGCAGCAGTTGTGTCTGTTTGGATCTTCTGTTACCTTGGCTCTCTGCAGCCTGAACTTAGTACTGAAAGTCACAGTGCCCATGTACCTTCCTGTGGCTGTGGTTTGGGCCTAAAACAACTCTGTTTTTTTCAAATACACCATGTGCGGTTGGGATGCTAAAACAGGACTTTGCAGGAGAAAAGTTCAACTTCCAGGCAGTGCATGGGAAGGAGGGAGTATGCCAAGGCTGTCCTCTGCTACAGTGTGGTGTGGGAGCTAGGTGCAAAACCCAACGTGGGTAGTAGTCACAGAGCTGCTGGCTTCATCACCTTTCCTGTGCTTTCCCTTGTAAGTGATGATCTGCTGGTGAGACCTGCATACATCTTCCTAATTCTTCTACCACACCCACCATATCCTTTGGGTTTGTGTCCAGCCCATGTTCTTCTTTCTGGATTGTTGCCACCACATCCACAGCTTCATCTCAGGTTGAACCCTGTGTGCAGTTCCATCCCTGCTCCTCAGTTCTGTGTGGTGTAAGTTTTTCATGGTCTGGAGAAGTCCAGGAGAACTGACAGTCCAGCTAGAAATGTCTCAGCAAGAGAAAGTTCACTTTTCCATTGTATAGCCTGTAATCAGTACATGGGCTTCATGAGCACATGAACAGATTTACAATCTGAGTTGCAGCATCCAACCTTCTTGCAAAACAGCACCAATTATGTGTGCCTCGAGTGCATCAGCTGCCTCTTGTCCTGAGTAGTGAAGTGCCAAATTCAGCTCAAGAATTGCAGGCTAAATCTGCACCTTTGATGAGTAGTTCAGATGGCAAGTCCAACAGTAAATGACTTCCTTTTTCTTCCCAGGTAACTTTTTTTTTCTTGTGGTGCTTAACAAACTCAATGTAAGTCTCTGAAGGACAAGTTTTTCTGTGTGGAAAATGAGAACCTTTCTTTCTCAGGCACCTGTATAAATTTTTGCTGCAGCAGCAATGAGAAGGTTGTCCATGTTAGCCAGGCCCTTTCTCCTGCACATCACAGATACTGCTGATGGGAAAAGAGCAGGCTGAAGAAATACCAGCACTTCCATCAATCCTTGAGTTTAACACTTAAAACATACTGATATGCAGTAATCATTCTTAACTGTTTTGTCAAAAAATAATCCCTAGGCTTGCTCCACTGAGAGCAGTGAGTCAGGCTCCCCAGAAAATGTCCACAGTGCAAAGCTGTAACCTGCTTAAGCATTCATCATGCTGAAAGGGAACAGCTACAGCCTAATTCTTGGCTTTAATTCCCTGGTGGTGAGGTGGGGATTATATTTGCACAGAACTTTGTTTGTTCCAGTAGCTGTTACTTGGGCTTTGGCCTGCTAATGAGGAAGAATTTTATTCAGCAAGTAACACAGGGAACTGCACAGAAAGCTCTTTTCCTGGCTGATACTGGGATGAGCTAGCAGGAGAAGTTTGGCCATGGGCCCTCCTGCATGAAGACAAATGTCTCAACTAGTGAGGTGCTTGGATAGCCATGTATGGTCCTGGCATTTATCCCCTGCTGCACAGTCAGCACATGGCAGAAAGGTGGAGTGGCTGCTGCTCCCTGAAGTACAGGAATATTTGTTTGGCTGGTTTGCTTTTTTCCAAAGTTTGGCTGAAAGCAGGAGCTGTTTGTGCATGTGCAGATATGCCATAGCCCCTGTGTTCTCTGCACAGTCTGTTCCTTTTTCAGAGAGCAGCAGGACAGACTCACTGTCTCTGGGCAGCTGCATGCAGAGAGCGTCTAGCCTGTGGTCTTGCTGGTCCCAGTAGTCTCTGTTCATCACAGGTTTTAGCTTTTACACACTGAAAGGAAACACATGCCATCACACCTGGAGGTAGCCATCATCTTGGAAACCCTGTTTATGTGCACTGGGAACATCTGCATAAATGGGGCCTGGGTCAGTCTGTCACCCAGGTGAAGCTGTCCTGAAGGTGGATTATTGTAAAATAACATGTTGCTAACATTTTCAAGGTGAGGTTACTGGCTTCTTGACCTTGGCACTTGGTGGTGTCCCTTGCATGCAATCTTTCATGTATGCAGTGAACTTTGAAGATGTTGAAGAAGGGAAAAAGAAATCAAGTGCTAGGGTCAAGGGAAGAGTGAATCACTGTGTTTTTCAAATTGGTAAACGTGCATATTCTAGGTTCAGGGAAATTTGGGATGAGGGAAACACATCACCTTCATGTGCTCAGGTCTTCTTTCTCCTAGAGCTGATAAGCCCATTTCATGTAGATTATTGCAGTCAGCAGACCTTAGGTCCTGGCTGATCTCTTCTGGATCAGAACCAGAGAGGAAAAGCCATTTCATTTCTGTATTGAAGCAGCAGTGAGAAACGTCCTGACATGCAGATCCACTGTGTGAACACAGAAGAAGACTCTTGGTCTCTTCACACTGAGATTGATGTGCAGGATGGGTGTGATAGTCCTTCCTTAAACCTTCCTAGCCTGATATGGCTAGTAATTTCTCTAAGGCCAGAAATCCATTCATGGACACATTTTCTAGGAAGAGATTCTCACCTCATACTGCACAATAAATTGTCCAGTACATTAAAAATAATGGAACAATTTGAAAAATCTCAGCTAGTTACAGTGGCAGAAAAAATTTCATTCTAATAGGAAAAGGATAAAAAATGTAAAAAACCATCTTGCTGGCAGTGCTTTGTTTTGGTAACTATCTTCCTCAGACAACCCTGTCTGACTTTGGATTCAGGACCATCATATACTTTAGTAACACATTGAGTTCCTATTTCAATAACATCAAAATGGTAAATTGCTTTCAGTGTCCTCTCTCTTTTCCTGTATATAAACTGGATAAGAAAACAGCTTATAAATAAGTCCAAGCACAGAACCCATCCAGCTAGGAGCAATCTTTATTTAAAGATACAGAGGGAAGCAAGCTAATAGTTGCATCTGGTTTTCTAAATATTCCTTCAATAACTATTTTTTCTTTAATTTTTAATTGCCCAATGAGTAGGCCTTTGTATCTGAGACACAGTGGCATAAGTTGCTTGCTGACATTTATAGTGCTGGATTCCTCCCCTGGATAGCCAGGAGTGCCTGTGGTTGCTAGGCAGAACATGTTTTTCTCTATTAAACACTTGTACAATCACTCTCTTCTGGTCTCTGTATTGTCTGGATTTTTTAGGTTTTTAAGTAATGTGGTATTAATGAACTAAATTCAAATTAAAATGTGGGGATTTGACTATTGCCTTCTTAGAAATATGTACTTGGTTGGGAAGGCTTTTCCTGCAATGCATCTCTGCTGATATAGATCATTAAACATTTTGGGGGTCTGTGATAATGTGGGATTTCTGCCCTCTCCCAGGAGGCAGTAAGGTTTGGTGGTTAAAGCTTTTGGGGGAAGGAAGAAAAATGAGAAATATATGATATTCCAAGGTCTGTTTTGCATCACATGGGGAAAGGAGCACTTTTTCTTCTTCTTCTTCAAGCTTGTATGTGAGTGGGTTTGCAAATTTTGACAGCATATATTATTCCTTATGTTTGTAACCTGCCACATAAAGTCTTTTGGTTCAGTTTCTCTGCTCACTCCTATTTAAAGAAGTGCTGCATAAGTAATACATATTTTTCACTGTTTCCTCCAGCTGATGGGTGTGTATTGGTATCTATTTTTGTTTCACAGCCAGTGGTGAGAAAGCCAAGACTTCTCTTCCTGAACCACTTGACTGGCCACAATTTCTTCCTTTAAATTTATTACATCTTGGCGGCTTCCTAATATTTTCCAAAGTCCAAGATAAATGAGCAGATGGATACCAGGGCTCATTTTTATCAACCCCTCTCACAAATGCAAGACCTACAAAGCCTTTCTGACTGAAACAGTGGAGCAATTCTTTGAAATTTTAGGTTGCTCTCTAAGATCAGGATGCAGCTCAATAGAAAAGTAGCAGCCCTCCTTATTTTTTTTTTCCCTAGAGAGCATTTAATCATCTGCTTGTTCTTCCACTGGTGCATTTCTGTTGTTTTCTGAAGGCTGGGCTTAAGAGGAGAGGGTGGCTCGCCCTGTTTGTACTGGAGCTGGCTATAGTCTGCCAGCTGTGAGGAGACATGCCAGGCTGCTAAATATGCAAGGAGGGACCAAGCCTGAACACATGCTCTAAGACCTTTTGAAGCATTTATGTATTGTAAGTCTGATAAGACTCTGATTTGTCATCTTTCCCTACTTCTCAAGTGAATTTTATCTGGAGTACCTTGTGAGAGATGGGTAAGTGCTGTTGCCCCCTGTCATAGGCTGAGAAGTGAAGCACAAGGAAAGCTGAGGAATCAGAAGCAGCAAAATGAGTCCCTTTTCCCATGGCTGAAAACATTCAACCATCAGTTCCCAATCTTTGCTAGCTCTGAATCTATTTTAAGCCATACTTTTCTCAAGTTCATGACCTGGATAAGGAAGTGGATTTCCTCTACCTTGGCATCTCATAAATGCTATGGCCTCAGTCTAGAAATGGAATCTTCAGTAACCCATGGAAAAAAACAGTTTCCTCATGATCTGCAAACAGAGAAAACATCTCTCTTGTGGTAATCATTGCAAAATTCCAGTGTGCAGCACTCACCAGGGTTGGTGTCTGGGTAGGTTTGTCAGATGTTCTCAGGAGTGCAGGAGATGCCTCAGGTTTCCTAAGGAACAGCAGTCATTCATCAAGGTGAGAAAATTTCTGTTCCTGACAGGCTTGGAGGATTCTCCTGGTCAAATGAGATTGGAAAACCAAACAAACTTAAATCCTGTCTGTACCCAGACATAGACTCTCAGGCAGAGGTTGCAGGTTTTGTGCCCAAAAACTTCATCAGCTTTATCTCCTCCTGTTGCCAGTGATCAGTCTTTCTCAGCTTTCCAGGTACAAAATCTCCAGAGCTAATGATGGATCAAGGGTAACTCATAATCCTGGTGCAGTATGTATAGTTGCTTGGTTTTTATTAGAATAATTTGAAATCCTTCTATCTGACACTAGAAATGCAGACTGATGTGTGTGCATGACTCCAAACTAACAGTTCTCTTTAGAGGAGAATTTGCTGGATGCTTTGAGCTAATTATTGTTAAATTAAAGTTAATAAAGTTAAATTAAAGAGGGGATGTTTTTTCTTTGCATGAAGTATGCAATCACAGAGTGAAGGAAGGCACAGGGAACCAGAGCACTGTGGTGAAGTTCTTAGGTCTGCTGCAGGCTTTTCTGTTTGACCTTGGACGAGTCTCTCATTGTGTCTCAGTTTCCTCATCTTAGAAACAGGGATAATCCAATTAAATCACCTCATAACAGGTCTTATAAAGATTAATTAGTCAACATGTGGAAATACTTTGATAATGTAACAGGCAAGGGCCATTATAAATACTAATAATTGAGGGAGTTTCTGCCTCTCAGGATTCCCTTTTTACAATGGATGCACTTGCAGCCTAAGGAACAAATCAGTTCTGTAGCGAAACACATTGGAGATTATGGTGGGAAAAAATACCCTTTATGGGAAAAGTTACATAATCTTTTCAAAATCTCATATGTTAAATTTAATCTTGCACCTGATTAAGATTCACAACATCAAGGTTACAGTCATACAGTTAGGAATTTAGTGGCTCCATCTTCAAGTCTTGTTTGAAATGTAATTATTTGCTCTACTCTGTCAGTCCAGTGAAATCTTGTCTGAAATACTGTCTTTCCAAAAAAAAGAAAGAAAAGGGAAGAAGAAAATATTTTTTTTTGCTATTTTGTTTGAAAATGAAGAAGGAATTGTAAATGTGAGTCCAACTGCATTGGTTCTTGTTTTGGTGTTTTTATTTCTGTGGGTTTGGCTTTTCAGTGGAACGCACTACCTGTGTCCCCTTGCTGGCAGTGACCAGAGCTGGCAGCATTGCCTTCTATTGTCTGGGCTAGGTCCTCTCCACCCCCAGCTTGCAGAGTCTGAGAGCAAAGCCTTTGCCAGGAGTTTATGAAACACAGGGAAAGTTTTGTCAGGAAGTGGGAAATGTGCTGATTTCTGTGGTTCCTGCTGCTGGACTGTCAGAGACAAAATCCTCTGTTCTTTTGGGCTGTGGATCCCATTTGCTCATGAAGCAGGGTGAGGAGAGGCTGCCCATGGCAATGCTTTCCTGGCTGGGAGCAAAAAGCCATGGGTGACAAGGTGGGAAGGACCTAGCTCTTGATCACAGCACAGAGATGGCATCAAGGTCCCTGCACTCAGGATGCAATCCTACACCCACAGCCATGCTCTGAACACATCTTGAGCCAACTTTTAATCTTCATTGCTTGTCAGTAAAGCAAAAAGCCAATTTTTGTTCCCTTCTTCGTTCTCATGAGCAAATGTCAGCTTTTGAAGATTGAATCTGGTTTTAATTTTCCAGGTTTGCTCATTATTAGTGGTGTGCTATCCTGTGAAGAGGAAGAAAGAGAGCAGCCTGATTTCCTGAAAACTGACCAGAGCCTAACCTGGATTTGTCTTCCCAACCCAGCTCTCCAGTGAGAGTGGACATACTGATTATTTTTGGAATCTGCTTTACCATGTTCCAAATTTTTAGCCAAACATAATAATGATGCTTTGTTTCTGGAGTGTATTCATACTTCCTCTCTTATGAGACCTCTGTGAGGTAAGAATTATTTTCTCCCACATATGAGGAAACTGATAAAAAGGAGACCAAATTACTTGTTTCAGGTCACATACATACTTTGTGGGACAAATCAGATTTTGCCTTAACTGGAAGCCCAAACTGACATCTACTTATCTGCACTTCAAAATCAGACTTTATTTACCACTGTATTGCAACAATCTGAGTATCAGCTCTAAGACACTACTGTAAAACTGTCATTTCCTCCTGATCCTCCAGGCTGTCCCTAGTGAGTCTGTCATCCCTCTGTGTCCTTGGCCAGGTGGGAGCTGTGTTGACACGTTATAACAGCTTTTGCGTATAGACTTGACTTTCCTGTGCAATACCTTTTATTGCTGGGTCAGTGTCAGGTCTGGCAAGAACTTTGTCTCTTTCTCTTAAACTCAGACTTTGATATTAGTCTGAGTTTTTTGTTTCTCCAAACAGAAATCACAAGTAGAAAGCTAAGAAAGGAGGCCACCAGAAACAGATTTTCCAAGTGGGCATTTTTGTCTATTTCACAGACTGCACCAACCTCACTGGAAATGCACTTCTCCTTTTTGTTTAATTCTTAAAAAGTCAATGTAAAAGTATAACCAGCTGAGTGTTTAGATTGCTGACAAAGTTTCAAGTTACAAGGATTGTAAGAGGAGAAGTGAGATGAAAGCAGGGACTTCTCTATAAGCATTTCCTTTAATCAGCCCTTGATTGGTCTCTTAGTAGACACTTGTATTGGAGCTCTTTCCTCAGGAGGTGCTGCTGCTTTTAGTGGAGAGAAGGCAGCCTTCTGATACATGGATTTGCAAGTTCAGCATCAGACCCTCAAGAAGGACCCGTGTTTGTTATCCTATGGCCTGATTGAAAATGATAGTTGCATGCCCTAGTTAAATGTTGAGTCCCTTGGAAAGCAGAGGGGATTCTTGTCAGAGTCAGGATTTCAGAGCTGGGCTGTGTGTTTGTACAGCTTTATTTAATTCCAAGTTACCCTTGGGTTATTTAATTTCCTGACAGCTGCAAAAACAGTGTTCTCAGATAACAATGGTTTCTAATTAGGCAATGTGCCTAAAATGGTAGAATGTTTAATTTTGACCATGACACTGATGTTTTATATGCAGCTTGGAGATGAGAAAGTCGAGCAAGTTGGACTTGCAGCTTCCTTTGGCAGAACTGTGTCTCTCTTGTGATCCCCAGTGAGTAACACTAAAGGCATGTCTGCTCCTCTGCCCCTCTGCTTCAAACACCTCTCATTGTTTTGGACTGTGTCATCCCTAAGTCTGCCTTTCAGCTGGAGCCACCTTCCACAAATATGTTTTATCAGCACAGCAGGACTAACATGACTCGCATAGCTGAGGCTACAGAGCATTCCAGGGTGAAGAAAGCAGGTGAGATTTACCTATAGCTGAGGCTTGAAGCTTCTTGGGTGTTCTATTACACTGCATAGCTGCTCAGATGCTGCTTTTATGGCTCATGGACTTAGTACAAAATCAGGCAGTGATCGAAAAAAATATACAAGTCAACTATTCTTCCAAATCATTTATTCAGTTTAGAAAGGGTGTTCGCATCAAGTTATCTGAATTAGATCCTGACAGGATCTGTGCTCGTGGAAGGTTTATGCTTTGGGCTGTACGAACTGAGGATCTCTAAATTCCCTCCTGTGACAATAAAATGTGGCTGTTGGGAGGTCGGACACCTCCTTTAATTCTTAGACATCCCATGAAGGCTTGAAACTAAAAGAAAATAGGTAATTTTGTTCTGCTGTTCTGCTCCCTATTTTAATTCTTCTCCAGAGCTCATAATTCTGACAATTCCCATACCATTTCTTACCATTGCAGAACTTTTAAATTCTTTGTTTAAGATCCTCTTCATATAACCATGATGCAGAATTGCACCTCTGATAAATCAAATGCCTACTTAAAAGTTTTGCAACTTTAATTATGTGTTTGCTGACCTGCAGTCAGAGTTTATCCCTGCCCTCAAGTTGAGATCATGTCCTGTACCACTGACCAGGGGCTCTTCAGAAGGTTTCTGTATGGATTCTCTATAACCATTTGCTTTTAGGTGACTGATCCTGCTCAGATACCATAACACAACGAAAAAGAGATTACTGCATTAATTGTTCTCTGTAATAATCTGGCCTTACCCAGTTCTTTAGAGATGCTGGTCTCTTTGAAGGAGCTGTGGATGTTGGCTCAGATTGGCTTGTGGCTGTATGAGCAGTGCCCATGGACTGTCCTCTGTGTAAGATCAGCAGGAATAGGAGATGAGCAGGAAATTTTTATTCTTCTTTCCCCACTACAGTTTCCTACTAGTCAATAACTGAGAGATTCCTAAATTACAGGTTGAATCTGTGTTACCCTATTTAATAGCTACCAGTATACCAATTCACCTTCACCACAGAGTTGTCTAACCCTTTATGAAGCCTCTTCATTCTTTTGGTGTCCATGACATCCTCTGTCAGCACTCTGATAATTTCATTGGGTTTCAGGTGTTGTCTGTTTGCACTGTAGCATGATGATGTCTGACTCAGTTCTCCCAACAGTTCTTAATGATCTTTGAGCATCAGCTTGTTGTTTATCAAGCAGCTATCCACGTGTCTCCAAGACTCTTAGGAAAGAGGATAAACAGAGCCATAATAAAAATACAAAATAACAAAGGTTGGTGCCAGGTTATCCTGCAAATGTTCCTTCATTGAGAATTGACTACTTACTGTTATTATTGTTATTGTTATTTTTTCTTTTAAAGTCCAGTAGAAGATCTTTGCTTTCTAAGACAAATTCTGCCTTTTGATGAGCTGTTTCACAATGTATCTTCCCTTAAAATCCCTCTGACAGCTGTATTACAGCTATAGTACTCTTAACAGAAAAATTCCAGTTGATTTTTTTATGATAGAAAAGAATAAAATGCTAAAATAAGAATACTTCATCCCCAGAAGACAAATCAAAATAATTACAATATGTTTGGATTCATACCTCCCTCTCTCTTTCCCCCTACATCTCTCAATGAATGTGCTTATGAGTTTGAATCATATAGTATATAAATCCTAAATCCTGACTAGAATCAAAGTTTGGTGTAAGATGCAACATGCTTCTTCAGAGATGTAATTAGCTTCCTTCAGAGTAGCATAAACACTCTGGTTTATTTTCCTTCATAATCCTTCAAGGTTTCTGCAGACCATCTAGGCACAGTGGTAAACGTGTTCCTAGTTTTGCTTGTGTATTTTTCTTTTGGGTTTGCTCTGTCTAAGGATTTCCATCACCGTGTTCTACCAAAACATTCTGATGTTTATTTTACAGGATTTACCAACCCCTCTTCAGTTCCAACTTCCCAACTTCCATATTTATTTGATTTTTACACTTAGAAAGAACTGTATCTCCACAGTGGCATTTTGCATTTATTGTTTGAGTTGGTTTTGGATTACATTAAAATGAAGAAGTTGATAAAATGTAAGAGGTGACTTTTCAAGGACCGGCAGTGTCAGCAGCACTGGCATTGTGGCTGACAAGCCCTTGGAGGGTCCCCAGAAACCTGATTTCTTTATCTTTGTGTCTTTCACATTGCTGAGCAGATTGCAATACTAAGTAACTGTTAATCTCTGGAGCCCTGCTAAAGTAACTATATCTGTGAGGTATTTGTTTCACAGTTGTTTTTCTTTTCTGCTTCCCTGGGCTTGGTTGAGATGTTTATTTACTGAGACTCTTTGAGCTGAACTTGTATACTTACGAGTTGCCAATTTATGTGTATATATATGTATGTATATTTACATATGTATATATATATATATATATAGCCTGTGTATGTTGCTGTATATACCTATATTTGTATATGTATATATTTATTCAGGGATAGAGAAGAGGTTTAAGAGGAAGCATTTTTAGCTCTTCTTTTTCAGAAACCTGTCCTTAAACTCTAGCTTAAAACTGAAAAGTATATTTGATTTTTGCTATATCTGCCAGGACCAAACCAAGTTTTTCTGTAGCTGGCGAGTTCAAAAAGCAGCTCACAGCAGGCACTGACATCCATAAGTGAGGCAAGCCCAGCAGAGCAGGGAATTCTCAGGAGCTAGATGACAGGTTGTATCCTGACCTCTTGAGTACTGTTGTTGTACTGCTGAAATCTTCAGGTGACTTAGGTGTTCTATTTTGTTTCTTTTAAGAAGTTAGAATTGAGCTTTTGGAGAAGTGGGATGAGAATTTATGTGGACCATCTGTTGGATGCCTGTTCTTGCATTTTAGCCAGTGAAAAAAAATAACGTAGCCTCTTAAAGAAGGTCTGTGCTGTTTGAAGCAGACAAGAGTGCCTGCTCTGATGGATGTTTACCATGGCTTTTCATGCTCTAAACAGAGCAGATATCATTTTCCCCCCAAAATTCATTTTTAGAATTTGTATAAACAAATTCTTGCCTTCGAGGAGTGCTCCCAATGTGCCACTATGTGCCTGGTTATAGTGGCTTGTATGTACCTTTCTTTCCAAGGAAATGTATTATGTGTCCAAGAATCAAGGACAATCCATGAAAGCTTCTCAGATTCCCACTCGTTTGGATGAAAGGAAACCACAAACTGAAACCAGTTTGTTTTCAAAAGTGCAATTTGTGTATCTCATAATAAACATGAAGTTCAAAGGAACTGCAGAGTGTACTTCACTGACACTAAAGGAAAACTCTTGACAACGGGAGGTTTAATAGCTCTTTGTGGAGTAATGGCTGCATCTTTAAGGCATTTGCACCTGCTTAATTTTAAGCATATTGAGCTGGGTTTTAGCAAGCCCCTTGTGCACTGAACATGGCTTAAATATCCAAAAGATTCCTGTCCTGCCCCGTAGAAATGAGGAAAGGCACAGCAGTGGGATGGGGCTGGTTCTTCTCAGTGGGGAGGAGGAAGGCATGAGCTGATGTATTCTCCCCCTAGGAGTCTGCTTGGGTGGCTTGGTCTGACTTGGGCTCAGTGGCACAGGGTGTTGATGTTCTGCTGGCAGTGCAGAGCACTGGATTTGGAGCTGGACACAAGACATGTGCTGAGGTGCTCATTGCAGGGCACTGCAGTGTTTCAGATGGTATTTGTCACTAATTCTCAGTCCTTGCCCAGCTGCTTTAAAAAGCTGCTTCAGCTAAGAAGTTTCTGGAGGGAAATTTACTAGGGAAAAAACCAGCCTGTTCTATAGAGATTCCTGTGCTTGAGTTCAGTCGGTTTTGATGGACTCTTTAAGACTGGGACACTTTTCTTGTCTGTTTTGATTAGTTAGGCTCCTGGCATAGGATGTGCTCTGCTTCCTTGTTTGAAGATGGAAAGGTGGTGCTTTGAAGCACTCAGTGGAAAATTGGGTAAAGGAAAAGAGTTAAATACTGCTTTTCATCTGCTGCTTTACGTGGGTTTGAATTTTTCTGTTTCTTTCTTTTTTTTCCTGCACTGAGCTCAAGGCAGCTGGTCTCTGGTCCATGACTAGGTCTCCTAGCCTCTGCCACACCATAAAGAATGATAGTTATGTGGTCCAAGAAGCAAAAATCTGAAAGGCTCTTGTTTGTTTACCAAGTACTTCTTTTCCAAGTGGCTATTGTGGCTCAAAGGTTCTTGGTGGCAAGAAAGGTTTGAATAAAAATGCAGAAGGTCCTTATTGCCAAGATGAGCAGAAGGCAGAGAGGCTTAATGTGACCAATTTCCCATGCAGAAAAGCACTTCATTACTGATCTGTGTGTGACTAATTTCAGTTGCTGAATAGTGACAATAATATAATTTCTACAGTGGGTAGATATGCAATAATCTACTGGTTTTCTCCCAGCTTCTTTCTTCATTTCTAACAGTTGGGCTCCTCATGGATTAGAGTAAGACTGATTTGGCCTTTTTTCCTTTGAGGTGAGTGAAACAAGGCAGCTGCTTGTCAATATAAGCCTAATTTGATCTAATCTTCTCCAGTTGAGTGAAATAGTGGAGTAAGAGCTGGAGTTACTGATATACTTTGTGTGAGTAGTGCAACCACTGAAAACACATCATGCTTAGCAGCTTGGGAAGCACTTAATAAAGAGAAGGCATTTGTACTCAGAAATGCAAGAGTGAAATTGTGTAGAAAATTCTGCCAACTAATGGTCTGAAAAATATTTTGCAAAGACTATTTTCTACCCTTACTTCTAATACATCTTATACCTTAATAGCCTGAATGACTGGAGGATTACACACGTTAATGGCACAGTTCACTTGGAACAATTTGTTTTGCAAGATAATGAACTGTGTCAGCAAAAGTTTAACACTTGCTCTAGGTGGGGCTGACAGTTCAGCTTTCTGGTAACTTTGCCAGCGTTTTCCAATAAAATGCCCATGGTCTTTGACTAAATCTCTGTGAGATTCAGAAACCTGGGGCAAGGTTATGCCATCACTTTCTTCAAGTATTTTTTATTTTGTTTAAGGTTCTCAGAAGTAGCTTGGAAGGGAATACTGCAAAATATTGACAATTTCTTATTTTGGGAGCTCTAGTCCTCTCATGCCTCGGCAGCAGAGGTGTCTTTGTGTGAGAAGATACCTTCAGCTCATTAAAGTAATTCAGCCCAGGTGGAGGTTTGTGTACCCTAGAGTTTTTCAGCCACAATGTCAGGAGTGACATCAAGTCTGGTGGGTTTTTTGCAGTCTTTAGTGCAGCTCATGCTGGCAGAGGATGCTGTTCCCCTGGTTGTGGGGGAGGCCTCAGTGGTGCAGTTGGGAACAGAGTTCCTGGGGGGTGTTCAGAAGCAGGGGAGGTTTCTGACCCTGGTGTTAGCCTACCTCTTCAGAGGAAGGAGCAGAAGAGAGGTATAAATAGTGTGAGATTGTAGGGACAGATCTGTGAGAGTGGCAGTGATGGAGATACAGACAGGCTGGTTGGATGAGGGGACAGATCTAGTGTCAGGGAGGACAGGGTACAGGATCACTGTCCCTTTTGTCTGTCTTGTGACAAGAAGAGACAAAAAAGAGTAAAGATGGACATAGCAACAAGGAAAATAGGAGGAGATTATGCAGTTTGAGTTGTTGTAGAGAGTGACTGGGGTGGAGAGGAACAGTCTGGTGTGTGTTGGGTTTGTGGGTGAGCAGAAACTAACCACCTAGAGCACTTGCCCCTTGCACTGCCCATGAGGATGCTCAACAAATGGTGTCTTTCATTCACGTCAGCTCAGGGCAGTGGAAAAGGCCAGCTACATTTGAATGCATGTGGCAGGAGACAGGCTGGCTCTAAAGCAGCAGCATGTGCAGCAGGCCAGGAAGCTCTGATACAATTGCAGTTTTTCAGCAGCTTTCAGTGCCCAAGATGGTAGTTGCACTGGTTTTGTTTCTGAATATTTTGTTTAACTATTACTAAAAGTGCCTGTGATTATTAAAAACTCTGTTTGCCTGTGCTAATTTACCTCCTCTTGTATGTGCCTCATGAGGCATTCCCTTGCATCATTAGAGTGCTGCTTTGAGCTCTGTTACAGTGCTCAGAGCTCTGGCATTGGTGTGGCACTTGGCTCAGTGGTAAGTATGGCTGGGGCTGCAGACAGCCCTGTCCTTCCCACTCTGGGAAGCTGGAGACTAAATAAAGCAAATGGCAGGAATAGAAATACTGGTTTCATGATAAATTGGATTGTGTCCCTACCATTGACAACCTCTGTTTGGCAGCCTCCCACCTGCAGAGCACTTTAAACATTTTCATGTGTAAAATAAATCCTCAGTTACTGTGCCAGAGTGGTTGAGTAAAGCAGGCTGCAGGGTGATGATTTGTGGGTTGTTGGCAAGGAACCACCATTTTCAGCACCAGGTGCTAAATGGGTCTTTAACCTTCATTGAGGGGCTGGAGCACTTCACTTGGTTTGCAGGATGAGCTGTTCCCACTGGGGACTGACCAGTACTGTGGAACATGATCCTGGACTGATGATGAATGTTTTGCTTTCCAAGTGTGGGTAATAGCTCCTAAATTCCAGGCTGTCATGGGATCTGCAGTAAACTGACCCTATGGAGAAAATGTACAGGTAATGTCCAGCTATACTGAGAAGAAGGATCACCCTTTTCATCAAGGGCACATGTATAGGGAAGTTATAAAAGCTTGATGAATAAATAAGTAGTTTATTGATGATTAACTCAAGTGCAGGTTGCTTTTATGTATTTGAAGGACCATCTATGCCACACTTGGGAGAGACTGGGCTGCAACAACCCCATCTTTAGTGTTTTCTTGCTCTCTTTCATCTTTAGGATCAGTTGGGAGTTCTGGGAGTGGAGAATCATCTCCAACTGTGTCTGGTTCAGAGGTCTAGACTTGTTTACTCTAAGGAAGAGGTCATATGAGTCCAGTACAAACACAACGGCTTTGTTCTGCAGGATGCTTCTCTTCTATGCTTTCTTTCATACCATGCTGTCCCATGGCTTTTCACAACAACAGTGGAGCAGAGCTGAAAAAGTTATCTATCCTTTGATTTCTAGGACCCCAGATTTGGAGGTCCAATTCTGATTCTTACTAGTTAGAGGTTAGCTGTGTCAAGGCAGCACTTTGGGAACAGAGTTGGGGAGGACAGCCTGAAGCTAAGAGTCTAAACTGAATGCATGCTGAGGTGTGAGGTTGCTGCTGGGGCTGTGTCATGACCCAGTTCTAAAGTTCTTAGAAATGCCTCTGCCCAAATTAAGGTGCAAACAAGACTATATGCCAAGGTCAGTAGTATTTTATTTAATATTAAATTAAATAAAGGGTTTTATTTAATAGTAAATGTGAAAGAGAGAGAGAAAGAGAAAAGGGAAGAGAAAGAAGTAGAAAAGTGTTCGGGGGGAGGGACAGAATGAGAAACCAGAATAAGGAAAATATCACCATTCCATGCATCCCAACCAGGTTCCATTGATCTGCTCCAGCTTCAATGGTCTTTGTAGTGAAGGTCCTCTGAAAAGCACAGAGTCCAATGGATTAATATGTATTTTCAGGGTGGGAATGCCCTGGTCCTTCCCCCAGGGCAGGGCCCAATCTCTTGCCAGACTCTTTTGCATCATTTACATCACATGCAGTCCTGTGGTGCAAAGGCTCAGGAATGAGTCTGGGGAGTGCTTTTGGGGGTCTTTGATGGATTATGACACCTGCTCATCTGCCTCTCACTTGAATGTCCTGAGAATGTGGCCTGAGGGACTGGGGGTTCCACAGCTGGGCCAGTTTGTGTGAGGGAGGATGGGTGTTCAGTGCCTCTGACCAGAGGTTATGTCACCTCCTCCCCCCTCATTCAGAGGGAGGCTGTATAAACCTGGCTTCTGTGGCTTGCAGTGTCTCCCACCCCAAACTCAGCCACAGATGATTCTCAGTGCAACTGCTTTCTTGTGGATGCATTTCTTTCCCTTAGCCTTGTTTGTCTCTTCCTAGACCTGAGATGATTGAACAATAGTGTCCCTTTTATCTTATCTCGGCAGCTTAACTCACAGTCCAAAGTTCCAGTCTGGCATCTTCAAGAAGCCTTCTGTGGTTGTAGCATCTTTATACAGTTTTTGCTGTAATAGGCAAAACTCCTTGATAACACTGTTAAAGGCATGAACCATTTCAGTCCCTGACAAGCTGTGGGCCTGTCTGCCCATGGATTGACCAGCTTGGAAGGAGAGGGTGAAGCTGGGAGCAGGGTGTTAGTCTGCATCACTTTGTAAGGCTCCTTCTCTGGGACATCCATCATCTCTCTCAGTCACTTCTTTCAGAACTTGTGTTTATTGTGAAGATGTTTGTGTTTATTGTGAAGATGTCTGGTTTGGTTCTTTGCTTGAGAGCTTGTGCTGAGTTTCTGCTAAGCCCTGTCATGGGACTGACTTTTGCTTTTGATTGCCTGCAATGTACAGTGGAGTTCCACTTCACACTTCTTGGATTATGTCTGCAGAAATGAATTTTAACTATTCTTGTTTCTATTTATCTTCTTTGCTGTCCTTTGCTTCTCATGCTCCTGAAAGCAGCCAGAATGCATTTTTGCTTATATCCTTGATCTCTCTGGATTAGATTGAAATGTAAACTCATGGGGACAAGAAACACCTCTTGGAAACAAGTGCAGGGCCTTTCGGAGTACGGCTGTTTCTGCTCCATTTGGTGCAAGTGATCAATAAAAACTTAGATTAAAAACTTCCTTCATGCAAGCATTTAAAACCAAACTGCATGTTATATCAACCCACTCTTGGTGAGGCATGCTGAACATCTTGATGCTGCTTTTCTGCTTGCTTTTTTTTTTTTTTAATATAATTAGCACCTCACCTTCCTCTGCAGGGTTTTCTTTTCCCCATCTGTTAAGTCCTGCAGGGTGGGCAGTTAGAAGCCAAGCCACAGTGATGCTTCTGGCTCAAGAATTGGCCCTTCCAGCCATCCTTTGGGCTGTGCCTTGTCCTGTTTGACAATCTGGAGAAGCTGCAGCAGTGACTGTGGGGTTGAACCCCCAGGGTCACTGGCAGGGAGGGAAGTGGTGGCTCTGACAGAACAGAGGAGTGCCTTTGCTGCCTGCTGCCAGTGAGCTGTGGTTGGTTTGCTGGGCTCCATCAGGGCCCCTGTCCTGGCCCCCACGCTGCAGGGCTTTTGCACCTTTTATTAAGTGGTTACTGCTTTGGCAGAGTTTAGATGAGCACTGCTTGCCCATTTTCTTTCATACAGACCAATCTGAAAAACCTTTTAACTGGTGTTATTTTCCATTATATAATGGTTTGGGTTGGAAGGAAAAGATCATCTTGTTCCTCTGTTTCTCCCTGTTTCTAAACATTTGCATTTCTGTTGATGAGGATCTGCAGTAATGCAGATACCTTTTGATGCATTCCAGGATAGAGTAAACACTCTGTGGGAGAAATTCTTTGCTTATAAATAATCATTTATTCCCCCTAATTTGAATGGAAAGCAACATTTTACTTATTTTTTAAAATTGTCAGCTTAATTCTGTGTTTGTTACCAGCGTAAACTCTTGTCTCTGGAGGATTCTGGGCAATGTGCAGAGAACTTAATACATAATGTGTTCAGCACATGTAGGCAGGGGCCACTAGGTTGGCAAAATGTCAACTGTCCTTACCTAGCCCAGGCAGATTTTGGCATACCTGGAGTTGGAAGAGATGTTAATGCATTCTGAGAGATGCTTCTAGCAGTTTGCATCATGGATTGTGCAGTACATGTAATCAATAGGCTGTTAAAGAGGCTGCAGGCTCTCTATTGCTGGGTGATTTCAGAGAATGCATTAAATACAATTGGGAGTGATAGGGCTAACTGCCAGAGACTGGCTGTATTTTACCTGAAGATCTTCCAAATGTGTGTTCTTTGGTGTGCATGATGTATATTACAGATGTACACAGCTCTCATCACCAAACAGGGACAGCAGTGCACGATGTGAGTGTAGGAAGGAGGAGATTATGCCCTGCAGATTCTGTTGTAAAAGCTAGGCAGGAATTGGGAGCAGGGCAGTCTTTTAGATGGAGAACGAGAACTGGGATCCTGTGAGATGCTTTGCAAGATGATCTGTGGCAGACACTGGTCCCAGCCCCCAAAGCTGGTGTTCTGTGCCCCAAATGGAGCTCCTCTTTGCTGGAGGTTGTTTAAAAATACATGTCAGTGAAACAGAGCTCACAGGCCTCCTTGGCTGAGGGCCCATAGCTAATCACTAGAGATTTCACAGTGAAGTTGTTCACGTGTCTGTTTGATTAATGGTTCATATTTTGCTGATCTGAGACTTTTTATTTTACTCTTAAACTTAATACATATTACTTAAATGAGTTAAATATGTTTTAATTCCATCTTTAATCCAGTGGAACAATCTTTACAGTGGAGTTGGCTTTTTTTTTTTGCACAGCAGCAGCAGCAGCATGTTTGCAGAGGCTCGTGCTTGGACATGCAGCTGGTTAGTAGGATTCTTCACAATCCCGTTATATGCACTTCTCTGGAAGTCTCTTAAAAGTAAGAAACCAAAGAGCTCAGAAACATCATGGAACTGAACCTCAGTGCATTATGCCTCAAGGCTGTGAGGGATAACCCTGCTGCTCTCCCAGGAGAGAGGTTTGGTATGTCAGGCTGTCGAAAAGGTATGTGCAGAGAGTCTGGGTGGGAATGAGAATGCATGTTTGGGTCCACTGAGATGACCTTGCAAAGTCCAGCTGATTTCCCTTGGTCAAAAATTTGAGTATGTCAGAGTGAAACCTGATTTTTACAAGTTCACACAGTCTGTGTGCTGCTCCCTTCCTTTTAAATTAAACATCCTTTTCTTTGCCCCAGGCAGGAAAGCCCCCAGGCATGCTCCCATTGTGGCTGTGCTGTCTGGGGACAGGCTGTTTGCTGTGACTCTGGCACAGTGCTGCAGCAGCAACTGCAGTAGGTGTTGGATAAACAGTGCCCCTCCATCTGTTCAGCTGTGCATTCCTGAGGATGCTTTTCCCCCCTGCTTTGCATACATGCACAGGAAGCTACTGCTACCTAAGTGCAGCCATGCCGAAGGGTTGGTTAACAAGGATTTAGCAGTTGTGCCATGTTTGCCTGCAGAGCTTTGATCTTGAGAAGGGCACTCAGCAGCAACACCGCTGCTGCCATGTCAAGGGCCTTTATCCCAAGCACATGGGGCTGGAGGCTCAGCAGAGAGGAGCTTTGAAGTGAGCTAGGAGTCTTTCTCCTGAGAACCGTGAACCTTTGTCTCAGTTAAATGTGTGTTTGCTATTTTTCAGTGCTACAAGTGATCAGTTACTGTAAAATCCCTAAGTTTGTGTTGAGGAGAAATCTGTGACAAATGCAAGTAAACCTACTGCTTTTGACACTTGTTTCTCTTAATATTTTCAGTCCTGAATGACAAGTGGACTGTATTCTTTGTGGTTAGCACAGACTACTTGCAGAAGAAGTCTCATGCATTCATGCCTTCACAGCTCAAAACAACTGCTCAAGCCAGCTTTTCCAGCAAATTTCCTCTTCCTGAGGTTAATGCTTGAAGATCATAATAGCTAGGTGGCAGAAGTCCACAAAACAAGGCAGTATTCCCCATGTAATAATATATCTTAGTGCATTTGTTAAGTTTTTGTATGCTATTCCTTCTCCCCTAGCTGCACTACTTTAGTCCACACCTAACACTGTCATGCCAGCTAACTCGTTTCCATGTCTTTGCTTCCTCTTTGTCCTGCTTTCTTGGGTTTTTGCTCATGTTCACAGGAGCAGCCCTGCCAGGCTGTGCTTCCACACTGGGCTGCAATTGCTACCTTCAGAGCACCGCTGTGGGCAGTGGGCTCTGCTGTGTGCTGCAATGGATTTTAAAGCCAAGAGCTTTTTTTTTAAACCCTGAGCTGACACAGTGCTCTCCAAATATCTGCATTTGTTTGTGTTTTTTTCTTTCTCCACTCTCCCAGGGTTGTTTCTGTTCCTGTGTGTGACACCTGTGAAGTGCACAGCACGCTGCCATCCCATCTAGGTAGTCCAGGGTTTGGTTTATTTATAGGTCAGGAGAGCATGAGTGGCATTTCCAGGTTTAGGGAGGAGGAAGAGAGAAACAACAGAAGGGAGCAGCTTGTTAGTAAAGAAGAGATTATTTGCCAGATTACGTCTCCTGCTCTTCCTGGAATCAGCTCATTTGTTTTAGAGGACCAGCATGAGAAAGGCAGGAGTCCTGGGAATGCTGTGTTTGTCAGGAAAGCTCTGTGCTGGAATTACAGAAGCACAGAGGGGCCTTGCCTAAGCTGGTAGGGTGACATGATATGGGAGCTTGTAGTGTGCCACTGATCTGATTTTATTTCTGCATTCAGAGGCAGTGTGCCTGCTTTGGCTCTCTTTAGGTTCAGAGATAGGAAGTGTTGGAAAGAAAATATTTCTAGCTTCTGGAAACTTTCTTCTCTTTTTTATGTAGCACATAGTCTGGAAGCAGAAGTCTTTGTTGCTCTTCCAGTATGGCTGTTAAGAAGAAAAGATAAAAATATGCCAAAGAAGATTTTAAAGGAGCACCAACAGGCAATGATCTTACCAGCAGATAAAAAAAAACCCTTCAGTTTTTCCTCAGCATCTCTTATGTAGTGGTTCTCTCCCACCCTCTTATTTTTATCTTCTGAACAATCACTGTGAGATAGGAAAAAACAGTATTGAGAAATTTAGTGTCTGCACAGAATCACAGCCTGTCCCTTTAAACTACAGGGAAGCCTTAGTGGAATTTCTATTCTGGGAATAGTTAATTCTGTTTAAGGTTGGGCAAGAGAGAAGCACTCACAGGCTTAGTAGCAATATTTTTATTCCATTTGTTTTTTCTCTTAAGGATTTGCCTGCCTCATTTGATGGAAAAAGCATTTATTGATCAATCCCCCACTAAGGATAAGATCTTGAAGAAAAAGAGGGTGCGAGAAAGAAAAAGAACTGAACAAAAAGCCCAAAAGATAGTATTTGTAGCTGTAGTGCTGTTATATAATAGCCATTATGTAATGTCTGTTGGTGCCAACTAAAAATATACTGGAAGATAACTTCCAATTCATTGAAGCATTTAACTAGCATCATCCCAGGGTTTCTGGTTCTGCATTCAAAGCCTTCTGCAGATGTTGAGAAGAGCTTACAAGTCCCCTAGGTAGCACAGCAACCCGTTTTGTCTTTTATATCCCTCTTCTTGTCCACTCTTGATTTTTTTCTTCTAACTGGAGTTTTAGAAATGGTAAATCCCTCTTTGGGTCACCTCTCTGCACACCCCACTGACCATGCCATAGAGCCTCTCTCCTAGTGCTTTGTTCAGGTGAGCTTTAAATGTCTATGGCAGACGCTGGGTTTCAGGGGAAGCTGAGTGTAAAGCGCAGCAGGGATTAGATTTTGCAGCAGACGTTGAAGACTTGACAGCTTCATAGGTAGTGTTTTACAGGAGGTTGTTCTCCTGTAGCTCAACTGCAGCTAAAAGTACCTTGCCTTTTCCATCCTTAAGCTTCCCCTTGAACTGCCAGCAGGACCTGCCATCATGCCCAAGTGCTCTGTCCAGCTCAAATTGCAGAAATGGGCAGCCCAGGATACCCACAGCTGGCCCTGGTGTGATGCAGACCATGGTTTGCTCTTCCTCTCTGAAGCACAGCGTCGATGTGGCTGTGCAGAACCTGGAGTACCATTTGCAGAGGCAGAGTGGGCAGCCCAGGCTGAGCAGCACGGCACAATGCAAGTGCCTTGGCCAGGGCTTGAGGGCGGTGGCAGCCTCTCCAGGGAGGGAAGTAGACATCAGCTCTGGTGCCCTGCACAGAGCGGGTGTGACAGCTGTGGTCCTCTTGACACAAGGGAACGTGACAGGCTGCTGAAAGCGACCCAAGGAAGAGTAGCAGGGAGGTCACCCAGACATCAGCAGTGAGCTGCATCACTGATAGGGACCCAGCAAGGTTTCTTGATTTGGACAATAGAAGTCTAAATAGTGCTGGCTGAAAAATCCATGAGCAGAAAAATTATATCCAGAATTTCAGTCTGCTCAGAGCCATACAATATTGTAAATAACACGATGTATCACAGAATTGTGTGAGTGTTTTAATTAAAGCCTCGTGATAGTGCTGGGGGAGGGTAGTAGACATGTTATCACCAGAGATGAAGCTGAGCTGTGGTTGAAGCAGCTTGAGAGGGATTCAGAAAGTAGGGTTTAGACTCCCATCTTGTGCTGTAATTGATGTAAAGCGTTGCCATTTCTGTTCTTCATTATTGAGAAGTCATGGTACTGTTCTGTACCTAAGCACTAAGATTGTGCAGTGGCATAAATCTATATTCAGGTTTGTTACTACGGTAGATGCATCCTGTTAATGAACAGTGCTCAAGGAGACTAATGGCTCCATTGCAGGCATAATAGGTGAGGAGAGAACTGTCCAAGCCCTCCAGAATCACTGTTTCAACCCCCAAATGGGATCAGCAAGGGGTTTTGTTTTTCAGAGGAGCAAAGGTTTAGTCTGTCTTCAAGACTTACAGAGTATTTGTTTTGTGTGAATTTAGGCAAGAAGCATCTTGTGACTGCATCCATACAAGCATTATGTACATCCAGTGACACGTTTTGTTCTTGAAGGTGCAGGAAGAAGTCATTAGTACCTATCGTAGTTACTGTTGTTGCTATTGCATTATTACAGCAACAGAATGAAGGAGGAGTGCATGTAATTCCTAGTTAACCACCATTTCTTCTGCAGGAACAGAAATGTTGACAAAGTGAACCAACGGTGCTTTGTGCACACATTGGCTACAAGTCAGCTGCAATGACAAGGGCAGTTGTGTCAAGTTTTAATGAGGGGGATATCCTCATAAGTAGAACTAAGATTTTATCTAGCAAGTACTTTTGTCTCCTTGCTTTTAACTGAAACAGCCTACTTTCTGCCACATGAATGTGCTTTACATCCTAGCTCCTGGTCACATGCAGGAAGCTTTTCTGCTGAAAGATGCCTATGTAGGAAGGGCAGTGGGTACTGGGTTAAAGTAGTGGATCAGGACATAGAAATTGTATCATGTGGGATCAGATGTTTTAACCTGGTTGTATGTTGATGCTTGTCTCTGGTAGTTGTTGAACGATGTGGATGCTTGCTCAAAATCACAGCAAATTAGGTGAGTGATAATTGTTTAGCACTCTGGGACACAGATTTAGGACTCTACAGACTCAGGCCAGCCTGATTTGCTTTCTGTGGGGTAAGATACGGTGTACAGTACTTTTTCCTTTATTTGTATGAAGAAGGGAGAGAGACCATACAAAAGCTTTTTACTGAGGTGTGTGTGAATAGAAACCATTCTCCTTGTGTTTCAGATCACAGGTGGCAGACAGTTGGAGAAGAAAAATGTAAAAGCTGTGGAAAAAAGAGGCAGTGGATTTACTGCTGCCTTGCTGGGCCATCCAAACACAGTTAGAGCAATACACTCACTTAGGTGCACTTCCCTTGGTGACAACAGCAGCATATTAATCGAAGACATGACCATAAATCTTGTAACACTAAAAAGCTGGAGGTCTGAAACATTGAAAAAGGAACAAGATCCACTGTCCTGCATGTGCTCCCCTGTGGGAAATGCACAGGGGAAGCCAGCATGGAGCAGATGCTGGACCATTGGCTATCCTTGGAAAGCTGGAAACCACTGCAGTGGAGGTCCTCAGTGTGCTTTTAATGGGGCCAGTCTGGGGAGCTGGCTCTGCTGCATCATGGTTTTACATGCTTATGGGCAAGATGTGTTGGGGAAACCATTCTATTCTGAATAGGCAGAAATAAACCAGGGAGTATACTGTATCAGTGATACCATTGTGTGGTATTGTTATTTTAAAACACTGTTTCATCTGGAAGCTCTGACCAGCTCTTTGACTGGAAATTAGCTGGGTTTGTTACTGTGCCTATGTTTAAATTGTGCTTTCCTTTAAATGTCTTTAGTCTACATCTTGCATTAAAAATCCACGTAATTTTATGGCCAGAAGATGCCCTGGCTGTTCCTCCTATACAACTGTTTCACCACCAAATATGCCATAGCCATTAAATCACCCCCTGCAGTGACCTGCATATCTTTAAGCATTTAAATGACTTCTGTAAATTAAGCTTTTAGGATTAGTCATCGTAGATTTGCAGCATCATTGGTGTGTTGCCAAGGACCCCAGTTTTGTCACCATGACTACTACTGCAGGGTTACTGAGAAACACAAACTGCAGAGAAGTTTATTCACGTGCCAGAATGTGAGTGGTGAGTGATGATGTTTCACCCGCCACTGCCAGAGGAGCACCTGGTTGTTTATATCCAGCACAGCCTGGAGGTGGGCCTCCAGAGGGGAGAAGATGCTGTTACCCATCCAGGGAAAAATCACCATCATACTTACTTCTTGTATTGTCACTTGTGTGTGTTCAGTAAATAGTGTGCTTGGAGAAGATTGGGAGGTGTGTGCCTACTCTCCTTAATGCTCTTATCCTGTGGGGATCATCCCTTCCCAGGAAAGGCAGTCCTTCAGCATGGAGTGTGAAGCTGCAGGAGAGCTGATCTTGTGATGAAGTAATTGTAATGATAAAATCCCCTGGTACAGCCTAATGAGGTGAAGTGTCATGTTTGGGAGATTTTTTTTTTTTTAACCTGAGCACTGAAAAACAGAATGCCATTGTCTGTCTCCAGTGGGGAATATACAACCCAGCTCTTCTCTGCTATTGCTTCTCTAAGTATATGGCTGCCTTGTGCAAGGGGAAGCTCCTGGTCCCTGTATTCATTTTCTTCAGACATTTGGGAATTAAGTCTTTAGAAATACCGCTGCTGGAAACTCTTAAGTGCCATCTCTTCCAGTTTGGTGTTCTTCTATTGTTTGAAAACCCATCCCTGTAATTCTCCTCCACCTTCTCCCACAGCATCTTCTTGGATATCCAACATGTATATTTGAGTTTACCTGGGAGATCTTGAAGAGGATTTACATTTGGTAGCATCATTTGGTGTGTTTTTTCCCTATACTGTAGATATTCAAGGCTCTTTCTCATGTAGTTGTTTCTTGTTCCTCAACATCACCTGATTTGTTTCATAATGGCTCAGGACCAAAGTTGTCCTCCTGGCTGAACCTCCTGTGTTCTGGTACATGTCCTGCACTCTCCTACTGAATCCTTCAGCAAAACACTGCCAGAACCCATCAGTTCACTGGCACCTCATGGAAGAAGGGTCCAAGTGTTGAAATATCTTATGGTCCTTGGAGGGAGAAGGAAATCAAGGGAATGGTTCTTAGCTCCCTATCAGCTCTGTAGGCACTTTGTCCTGCCCCAGGCAGGAGTGCTGATAAACATGCTGCCCAGCAGTGTGCTTAGTGCCAGGCAGGAGCAAAGCCCTTCTCAGAGAGTGTTTTTCTTCATGCATGAACCTGCCTTTTCCATCTCACCCCATCCCATCCTGCTCCTCATCTCTTCACAAGAGCTCCTCACAGCTCTTGTAGCTGAGCATCTCTGTAAGGCTGGCTGCCCTGTCTGAATGTGGGATCCTCCCTGTGCTGTTCCACCAGCTCTGGGCCGCCAGCTTGCCATCTTGGCATGAATGCCTGAGTGGGCTTTTTGTTTTTGAAAGAGATTCTTTGAATTGAAAACACAGCAAATTCCTGGTGGAGGGAGCTGATGGATTATGCTCTGTGAGTGCTCTGTGCCTGGGACTTGCTCTTCTGTGATCCTTCCCTGACCTTCCAGCAAGAGTGCCAAAAACCTCTGTTGTGGGTTACACATCAAAAATGCATAAATAGAATGAACCGATTTGCTGGGGTCAAAAAAGGGACAGATGTTTCTGATGCCAGCTCATGTGTGGTCTGAAGACAAACTTTGTCCTACAAGCCAGCTACTCCCTAAAAATGGGGCTGGTCAGGAGGAGAGAGCATAGCTTTGTGCTTACGTGTTCTCTAGAGGAGCATGTCTAGTGATGCACACCAGTATGTTGCACGTTTGCATGCTAGTAGATCACCACAACCCAACTGCTTCTTCCATTTAGGAGGTTTCCCACTTAAGCTATTCAGGTTTCCTTCTTATATTTTGGCTTTATCTCTAATTTCCCACAAATAAACTGTCAGGTTCTTTACCACTCCCGTTCCCCTGAACAAAACTGCTTTTGCATGGTATTTTCACCTATGCAGTAAAGTACTTGTTTGAGGCCTGTGTGGGTGTTGGGGTTTAGAAGTTCTCCTTTTGTTTCTTTCTCTTAGAGAATTTTTTTTCAATTTTTTGTTGCTAAGAGACAATAACGACTGGGTACTTAGGAGAGGCAGAGAAAGTTTCCCCAGGAAGGGTGTATGCGCCTGCCCTCTTTGCTGGGGGGTTTCTCGTGGAGGGGCAGAGATACTGGGAGAATTGGACTGGGAAATGGGGTTGGATGCAGCTCCTGGCCTGCTCTTGTTCTCTGGGCANCGCGGTTCCCGCTGCCGCCCCAGCCCCGCTCCGCGGTTCCCCCTCCGCCCATCTCGGCCGTCCAGCCCGGCCGCCATCGCCGTGTGGGGCCCGAGCTGCGGCACAGCGCCCCCTGGCGGCGCGGGGAGCCATGGCCCCCTGCCCGCCGGGAGCCAGCAGCGCCCCTGCCGGCCGTGCCCGGAACTGCACCCAAGGGCACCGGGCCCTTCTCTGTGCAGCGGGACAAGGCTGCGCTGGGCTGGTGCTGCTGCTCTTTGTCTGCCTTGCTACACATCCCAGTAAGGAACTGTTACGCCTTTCCCCATATCTCTGCCTGAAAGCCCCTTAATTTCAAAGTTATAATAATTCGGAGGGAAGAGAGTTACATTTTCCATTCCAAGGGAGGCTCCTGCTTTCTCCATATTTGTATTTATCCTGGCTGTTCTGGAGAAACAGGGGAAAAATACATTTCCACTTCAGAACCATCTTGACATAAGTGAATTTTGTGCCTGTTTCTTCCAAGACTGTTTGCACTGATCCCAGGGTGGAAATAGAGATGTAAAATCCTGAGCCTGAGCCATTATAATCCTGTTTGGGTGAACTGGATGCCTCCAAAGTACTACCTGGTGTTGAAAGCATCTCATTTTTAATTACTGTAATGCTATTTCAATGACACTTAGCACTCAATTACTCAGAAGCCTGGCTGTCTCAGGAACACCAAAGTTATCCATAGGCAATGCAGAGAGGACTCTGGTTTTGTCAAGCCTCATCCAACTATGCAGAAGCAAGAAGAAACCCTTCTGTGTCCTGTTTGCTTCATTTTCAGCTAACTCTTCTGTCCTGGTTGGTTTTATTCATGGTTTCTAGCCTGTGCTCCATCTCTCTGTATCCTGAGGAAGGAAGTGCTGTGATGAAATGTTAATGTTCAGATTCTAGCTGTGAGCAGCAGCGCTCGCATCCTGCAGTGTAATGTTCCTTGTCATGGGCTGCAGTGCTCAGTGGCTGGGGCAGGCTGCCTTCCCTTCCCTCCCCATGCCAGGCACTCTGCAGACCCTGCCACAGCTCTGGCACTGTGCTGTGGGGAGCTGTGCTGGGCACTGCTCCTGCCTTCCCCCCTCCCAGCACTAAATACATGGTGTGCTCTATCCCTCATGGTCCTTTATTGGCTCCAGCTTTGTTTACTTGCATAATTCTCTCAGTGCCTTATCAGATTAGCATGATTTCAAAGTGTTAAGAGCATCAGTGCCTCAAACACTCTTTTGCACTAGCTTGGCTTGGTCTCAGATTAGATGCAGATGTAATAATAATAGAAAATTGAATAACAGGAAACTGTTTGAGTAGAGATGCTTTTCATCCTGGATTAATAATAGAAGCATGGAGACCTGTTGGAAAGGAACAGGGTTTTCTCATGTAGTTGCTTTAATCCTATCTGTGTCTCTGACAGCTGACTGTTTTATGGTTTCACGTTCAGGAGCAGTGGAGAAAGCCCTCATGTCCCATAGCAAAGGCCACATGTGCTTTCCCAACACATGAAGAGAAGAGATTCCTGTTTGTCCCTGTGGTTGGGTAACAAGGTCCATCTGAGCAATGTCTCATTTCTCCTGGATGTTTGGAGATGTGATTTGTGTAAAGAAGGGCTGTGAAAGAGGTTACACTGGAGCCAGCCACCATCATCCCTGCTTCCTTCCCTCTTTCTCTGAGAGCAGTAAGGCATGCTGCATGTATGTGAGTGTTATGTCAGCACATAGGAAAGAATGAGATCTTCCTGTTCCGAACGGTGGCCAGAATTATCAGACCAGTATCAGATCAGTATCTTCATAACATCCCAAGTGACAAAGGGATGTGTGCTACTGAAGACCATGATTGGAGACAGCCACCCAGCCCCTGTGAGGATGCTCACTCCTCTGAAGGGAGCTGGTCCTGAGCCTGGTCACAGACCTGGATGCAGCCCTAACCAAGCTGGTGCCTGCCTGAAGTGTTGAGTGGCCAGTTTGCACCTTGTGCCCTCCCACCTCACACAGGGAGGATCTGTTTATGGAGTACTTTTGCCTTGCTTGGAGTGCTAGGTACAGCAGAAAATAGGCTTACAGTATAACTGGGGAGATATCTTTACTTACAGACAGAAAAAGGGCTCTGCTTTCCATATTCAGGCCATACCCATTCCCAGGATCTCGTCTCAGCCCCTCCAGCTCCCTCTGTTCCCCATTTGCCTGGCTGCAAAAGCATCCAACAGCCAGCACTTGCACGGTAGCTTGGGCTCAGCCAGCACCAGGCACTGACGTTTCTATCCAGAAAAATTTATTATTATTCCTACTTGCTTTCACCCTTTGCTCACCATCTCCCTTAGAATTCCCACCCCTCGGCTTGGTGAATAATTTCAAGGTGTTAATTGCCCTGCACTGCAGCTGATCCATTGATCTGGAACACAAACAGTCTCAAGGTAGTTTTCCGTCTGAGCCAGTCTGGGGCTTGCGCAAGTGCTGATGTTTGTTTCCTTGCTTTTTAATTTCCTGCAAAGAAAAGCTTTTGTGTTGCTCTCCATAAGATGCCTGCGCCTCTGCCTCAGCCAGCAGCTGCTGTGTAAGGCCACGTGGGGCTGGAGGAAATTGACAGTAACAGCACCCGATTCTGTGTAATTGAAGTCTGTGGGTGGAAATTGATAATCCTGCTCACTCATACTGTGTCCCTCTATCAAAACTGTTAGCCTAGTCCCTGAGGTATCAGGTGGCTTCTTTGCCCATCTTTAGTCCTGTATTTGGGACAGACTGGGAGCAACTCAGACTCTTCATCGAGTTGTAAAAATACTTGTTCAGCTAGATAAATACTTAGAGACAGAGGTTGCTGGGGTTGCACATCTCTGAGGATTCAGACATCCTTGTCTGTAACAGCTGACCACAAAATCCAGCATTGAGTCACTACTGGCCACTGGGAAGTGCATCTCGCACAGCAGAGAGTTAATTTTCCTGGCTATTGCTTCCAGCAGCCTCAGCAGAAGCTGTGCCTTTGCAGGGTTTGATCCGAGGGGCGGGGGTGTGGGATGATGTAATGTTGCCAACTCCTGCACTGGTGGGAGGAGGTGAGGTAAAAAAAAACTCATCTGCATTCATTTCTCTCTCCAGCTTGTATGCACTGGTTCAGTTTACCTGGAAGACATGTTTTCGTATTTTGAAATAAAATCAGTGGTCGTTTTTCTTACCCAGGGTAAGGCTGGTGTGGCAGCAGTGGTGGAAAGCAGGATGGGGCTAAAGGTGCTGGCAGGTCTGCACCCTGCATGATCCCCTCCAGAGCAGGGGAGGGATGAGCTTTGCTATCCCATTTCTGGAGGCAGTCTTGTCTGCAGGTGGTGTGTGCATGTAAGTAGAAACAAATAGCAGTTATCTACCCCTGAATCATAAGCAGATTTTGAAAAATGTGACACCAATCTCCCTCCAGAAAAGCAACCCCATCACAGACTCAGATAAGTTGTCCATGCCTCAGACCCCTTTGGATTAAATGCTGCAGGCTCAGTCAGAAGGGAAGGACAGCTCTAAGGTGGCATGTAACCAGGCTGAGGGGTGGGATGGGAGAGGGAGTCACTGGCATTATTTGCAGTTCTTGCCTCTTTCCAGGCTGGCTGGTGGATCCTGTCTGGCAAAGCTGTTGCTTTGGCTGGAGAGGAAGGTTCACTCCCACTGGCATCTCTCATACCAGGCCTTTGAAGGGGTGCTGGCTGGAGTGACTCAATGCTTTAAGGACTTCATCTATAGAAAAGGAGGATCTGCCCGAGTGAGCGTGTGCAGCCCTTACAGCTGTATGCCTGGCTTTTCAGAAATGGCAGGTTGATGACACCTCAGGAATAATTTGGCACTTCAGCCAAGGAGAGATTTTCCCAGTTCAAACACTACTGAATATCCCCTCTGTCCATCCACAAATTCACAGATAGAGTAGGAAAAGGGGAGTAGAAAGACATCTCACAAATTGGAAACTGAGCTGCTGTGAATCCTTTTCCCAGCACCACCCCAGGTCACCTGCATGCCTGGCAGTATCAGGGGATGGGAACACATCAGAGCTCAGCTGGCCTGCACAGCTGGCAGCTGAGAAGGGCCTTGGTTTTTTATGATGATGGACTCAAATGACAGGAAGACGACAGGTGTAATTCTTGTGGTGGTGATGGGTTGGGTCGGCAGCACTCCCAGATTTCTCTCCAATTTGTCCAAAGACATGCAAATATGTCTGCAGTGTCCTGAAAGTCCCTTTTAAACTGATGTAATTATTGGGTAGTGCAACGGATCCATTCTGTGGTCTCAGAGCAAGATGGGAACTCCCAAGAAATGGACCTGTAATGGACATCTGTCATTGGACAGTATTGGAACTGCCTCTGGTGTGACTCAGTATGGTGAGTGAGTGTTGTGTATCCAGAACATCTCCTGGAGGGTAGGCAGGCATTTAACAAAACATGGTGTTTTCATGTAAAGTTAATGACTGTTAAAAATGGCATTTCTTATTCATTTCCCTGACTGAGGCCTGCCTGTGGTTCTGGATGTGACCCAGGATGGACACAGGACTGCAGCAGCATTTCCAGAACAGCAGTCTTGTGTAGCCACCCAGGACACAGCTTCACCTGACTGCAAGGGCAACTTGCATTGCAAACACATTCTTTTCCATGTGGGAAATTCTGGCTTTTCTTTAATCCAGCTGCTGTCCAGATGAAGACCAAAGGAGTCACTTGTTTTGGTTTTAGGTTGGAGCCTAATGAGGAAAAAGCAGCTACTTGGATTTCTGCAGCCATTTCCGGTTTTCCCACTTCAGAGGGGTAGGAGAGGCATGGACACCCCTCGCCTCACTGTCACAGGCACTGCTGGGGATGGCTCTGAGGTGCTACCCTGCTGTAGACACAGGAGGCTTTGGGAAAACAGCATTAAATGGAAATACCAGCACACAAGTAAAGCAGAGCTGCTTCCTTTAAGTACATAAGGGTGGCTGGCCAGATCACACGTCCTGAACCTTATTTTGGTGCTGTTACACCCAATGTGTGTAACACATTGTGCTGTAACATACAATGCTCTGTGATGCTAATATTTCACATACTTAATTAGTGCAAGAGAGAAGGACTCTGGCAACCAAATATTTAATGTGAAAGGGAAGCACTGTTATGGGAGAGGATGTGATATACTCAAGATCACCTCACAAGCTAGTGACAGAGTAAGACAGGTAAGTCATATCCTGTGGGGCCAGACCACTGTGATGGACTCAGCATCCATTTGCAGCTGTTGCCACTGCCCCAACATTCCTGCACATGGATTGTCTCTGTCTGGCAGGGACAAGGCACCTGTGAAACAGCCTGCAGCTCTACTTAAACATCAAGCCAGAAGCCAGCTGGGCAAGGAATATAAAAAAATCTGGAAGAAAGAGAAAAAAGCTGCCCAGAAATGGTGCATTTATGAACACAGTGCATTTATTGCCTGTGCTTCTTACAGTCAGCAAGAGCAGCAGAGAGTATTAATCTGGCTGTTGCTGCTTTTTGCTTTCACAACAGGCTCCAAGAATAACATTCACTGTATTTTAGCTCTTCTCCAGAAATGGGCTTTTCAGTTTCCTCTGCTTGCCTGTATTCAGGCAGTGAGATCCTGGACAGCTTATATTAGGTGAAAGTCCAGCTTATATTAGGTACTGGTTTGTCCAGTCCCAGTGGTGTGCCAGGCATATTGAATCGCTGGAAGTAACCCAAATTCATGTCTGCACCCTTAACTGAGAAACAGGGATGTGGATGAGCAGGGGACTCCAGAGGTGTAAATAGATCAGTCAGCCACATGGCGTCATCTCAGCTCTGTACAAATATAGCTGAGGACATGCTGAGCAGAAAAAATCATTTTAATCAGCACATGCTCCTTTGCCAGCTCTGGAACTAGCATAAATACATCCCCACTTCTGCTGCTTTTAGCAGACTAGCTACTAAACTTTCTAGGACAGTGCCACACCTCAGGATCTACCTCATCTCATTCCTCAGAATCTATTAAAGCTGTGTGTCCATTCCAGCAGAGGTAAGGATCCTTTAGCATCTTCTGTGAAAGTGGTGGCTGTGTTCCCAGATAGGTAAAGAGCTGCAATGCCATGCTGTCCTCCTCCATCTGTGCCCTGGGATGCCTTTGTAACTGTACATTAGTGGTAAGAATACAGACTTCTCCATCTTTGAATGTGACACCTCCAGTGCTTTCTTGTCAGACTTTCCTATCTCATGCAGATATGTGGGCAGATGTATAACAATGGAGAAGCTTTACAGCACTGTAGTCTCCCTTCCCTAAATTTTTTAATAAAGGCCTTGCTCAGGAGCTGCTGGATCATAGTGGCTGCAGAAATAGTTATGATCTAGGGGATAGTGGGTGGGACAGTTTAGGAAAAGCAGGTACTTTACTGTTTCAGAATATTCACTTGCCCCTGCGATCCCCTGCAGGTTGTTTACATGGACAGTGAAGCTTCAGTGAAGGTGGCTGAGCTGATATAGTGTCTGCTGTAGCTCCTGAGGTGGCTGTAAATACCCAGTATTAAATCCCTTGATGTATCTAGTTAGGAGTCATTTCTCTCTCTTTGGGAACAGGGCTTGAAAAAATGCCCTCAGTGGTCTTAGAAGCAAATTTTTGAGTCTACTAATTTTTATAAAATAAAGGTGGGATGAATGTGTTCATCATTTCTCTCCAGTAATGGGCTTAGAGGACTCCCTTGTGTGTGACTGGTAACAGTGGTTTCCATTAAATGGACATAGGACCCAGAGTCACATGTGTAATTCCTTGTGTATGTAATTTGTCCTGTTCACATGATTAGTTGAAAATTCAAGATGGTTATGGTACTGGGTAGAGCTTGTATTGAATTGTCAGGACAACATGAGAAAATTGCACTTGATATGTTCACCCATTCTAGTGTAAACCCATAAATAGCCTTTAGAGTTAATTGCTCCATAAATTGAAAGAAAATCTGTAACAGCAGACAAGGAGTAGTACAAGATAAATGTCACGCAAGAAGTGAGGGAAGATGGATGCACTGCTTGAAATTGCTTTGGGAGCACTCCTAGGAGAGCTGGTCTGTAATGGATGCTCTGAGACAGCTGCTCAGAGCTCAGAGTGGGACTTTGACAGGCTCAGGGTGCTTGCTTTTCCCTAGAGTGCATTATTGTTTGCATACTTCTTGTTTTCATTTTCTTTATTTTCCTCTGTCTGTTTGTCTGTATTTTATAGTCTTGATAGTGGAATTAAGAGACCTTTGCTTTTCAAACCTACCTGATTATCCCTGGAATAGCACTAGCATGAACAACTTCCTCCCTCAGAGACAAAGAAAAGATGCTCAGAGAGGTCAGAACAGAACTTCCCAGTCCCTCTCATTCTAACCTGTTTTTAGACATTCAAATCTTTGTGCAGGAATTTTCCATGCTGCTTTGCATTAGCTGTGAAATGCTTCAGTTGTGAGATCTATTTAAACCTCTGCTGAACAGGTCAGCTGGTTCTTGAGAGCAAGGTTTAGAAGTAATAGGGGCTTTGTACCCACTTTATGGGTAGGAAACTGAGGCACACAAACATTGAGGCCAGATATAAAAAACGTCAAGCTGTTACTTCCTCACTGCAGAGTGTGTGAGTTTATGAACCTAATGTTCTTTTGACAGTTGTGTGTGTGGGATAATACCTAAATAGGAAAATGAGATGACAGGTTTCACAGCTTCCCTGTTGAGGGTATTTGGAATTAAAAAACCCTCTCAGTTTTGCACACTCTGCTAGGAGAAAGTGTCAGAAACACAGAAGCATACAGTTAGAGGTAGCAAGGTTCCCTGGCTGTCAATCCAGTCCTGCAGAGATGCCCAGGCAGATGCCCAGGTGCATCAAGAGCAAATCTGAGATGCCCAAAGAGCCATAAAAGACACAGATATTAAAGTTTGAGTCTACCGATTTTTATAAAATATAGAATGTGTTGTCTTTCCCTCCCGCAAAGGCCTTAGAGGACTCCCTTGTCTTCTGTCCCTGTTGCTGTGATCCTGGAGAAACCTGCTGTCACATTTGCTGGTAGCACTTGTTATCTAATGAATATGTGGAGCTTTAAAAATCCCTGCCATGCCCTGGATGTCTTGCTGCTGGCTCATGTGTGTGAGCCTGAGCCCAAGCACACTGCAGGCAAAGACACGGTGCTGGAGGCACTGCACTGCTCATGCCTCAAACAAGTCATGTTTGCAGGGCTAACTTCTGTCCCTGCCTTTGGCACAGCCTCTCTGCTTGCCCAGAGAGGTGGTGGGTGTCCCATCCCTGCACACATTCAAGGTTTGGTTGTACTAGCTGGCTTGTGAAAGTTCCTTCCCAGCCAAACCATTCTCTGATTCTCTGATCACCTCCAGTATTGTCCTCTGAGGAAGGTGACAGCTGACCAAACAGCATAAATGGAAAAAATAGCAAAAGCTGCTTGGTCATGGGTTTGCTGATTCTCCCCAGGATGATCTGAAGCTTGTTGGCATGTGAGATGATTTCAGCTGGATTGGAGCTGTGGGATTTTTCTTTCTCCTCCTGTGCACATAAGCAGCAACTTTTTGGACCTAATAATTGTGTTTCCCAGTTTAAAGCTAAGTGATGGGCTTTCATCTTGCTTGGCTCTTGTGCTTAGATAAGTCCCTTGGTGTGGGAGTGCTCTGTGGCACTCAGATCAAACTCAAGTACTTTCCACCTGGCAGCCACCTCTCTCGTCTGCAAACTGTCCATGGGATCTTAGAATTTATGTGGCAGCAAAAATCTTTGCTCACAGTTATTAAGTGTACAGCTGACAGCCTGTGTTTTGAGGCCAAAAGAGAGGCTATTTGCATCCTCTGAAAAGTCACGATTTGCAATGTAATATCCCCAGGATGTTTTTGCTGCCCTGGTGGGCTCCTGTGGAAGGAGCACAGTGCTGGATCACAGGCTTGTCCATGCAGCAGAGCAAAGCATTCTGCAGGAAAAATTCCTGTACTTCCAGAGTAGTAAGAACCAGTACACACAAAGCTAGCCATTGGACAAACTTTAGAGCTCTTTTTGGATTTTAGTACACTGTGAAAACTGATAAATAAATAAATATCTTTATCCTGCTTTAACCTCTTTAACACAGCTTTCTATGTGAAAGTGAGAAACAGAGTACTCCACTTTGCAACATTAAAGGAATATTCACTTTGCCTGATTTCTCAAAGGAAACAAGATTCAGGTGTTACCTTCCACCCACTCTTCCCTCAGGATTTTGAGCTCATATGGCCAGTTTCCACAGTACCTGCAAGAATAAGTTTCCTGAAATGTTTCCTGAGCAGAGATATCCAGGTCAAACACATGTGTTTTATGCAGATGTCAGGGGAAACACAGCAGCTGGGTGCTGGCAGTGGGCCATCAGGGTGTTTGAAACTGAGGAGTCTTCAGGGTAGGAAATGCATGCAGAAAGAATGTTGTTTTTCTAATGTTGTGCAGACTGACACTGTCAGACTGACTCTTTGGTCAGGTTTGTAAACTAGGAGATCTTCTTTCCCTGCTTTCTGTGACTTCCTTGGCTGTTTGCAAAGACCCATGAGCTGGAATCTCATCATCATCCCAGCATCCTCCCAAGGATATTTTAGAAGTGTCACATGGAGCAGCAGCTTACATTGCATAGTGCTCCAGTGGCAGCAATTCAGTCATATTTGGGTTTCAGCCAATGTTTGTTGTCCTCCTTGGAAATGGTATTGATTACTGGAGCTCAGGAGCCAATTATGGCCAATATGATACTCAGCACCCCACATCCCAGGATGACATGTGCTAGGGAGGCTGCTCTGCTTCAGCTGGGGCTGCCAGATGGGCCAGTGAGGCTCTGGACAGACTCCACACCTTGTAAATCACCTGTGCTGTGAATAAGCAGTTACTCATGCCCTAAATGTTATTTGGCATGTTGGCTAGGTTTGGTTTGCACAGGGACTGGCATTAATTTGATACTTGTGCCAATGGAGAGCAGCCCCTCTGGCTTTTGGAGCCCACCAGCACTTAGTATCCAGTGTTACATTGCCAGGGAAAATCATCCTGGACTATCACAATGATCACATCTTGTTGAGGCTGGTGGTGCTCCATGCCAGAGGCCATGGATGGAATGACAGCCTGGGTCTGGAAGCCTGCTCTTCCAGACTGTGGTGGTTGTCATGTTGGGCAGCAAATGATGGTTAGGGAGCCTGCAGGCAGCTGAACTGCTCCTGGTGCCTTCTCTGCAACACCTTACACAGCAAAACCATAAAAATCTTAAGACTTCATCCCAGGGAAAGGTCAAAACAAAAACCCTGATTATAATAAACAAAGCTCAAAACTCTGACCTTCTAGAGGTCTTTCTCAGCCAGAGTTGAGGTGTCCCCCATGATCAGAAGTGGGAGTGACTGCACTCTGATAAGCCAGAGGATGTTGAGAGCCCAGCAGAGAGATTTCTGTCTGATGGAAAGACAAGGGATCTTTATTTATTACCTTATTCTGCCTCACTGAGTCTACGCTAATGTTACAACTAGTGGTTTTGGCTCTCTTTGGGTTTACAGCATTCAACAGCTTCCTGGGGAAAGCACCATCCCACGTGGCTTATTTAACATTATTTAGATGAATTTGTTGAGCCTTCAGCCTAGGTTTGTTTCATTAAAATTTGGGCTGTACTTTTCTGTCTGGCTGCCTAGTGGAAGCAGTGTCCAAAATTGGTATTTCAATCACTTCCTATATATTTTTCCAAGTTAATTGAATCATGAGAAGCAGGTTACTTAAGCAAATGCAATGGCCCTTGTCACACTTCCTAGGGCCTGTTAAACACATAAACCCAGAAATTATTAACACTTCCGAGTAATTGTAAGTGTAATGAGCAAACCAGCCTTCCTTCCCTCTGAGGAAGAGCTTGATGAGGTCTTCTTGGGGCAGCACAGCTGCTGCTGGAGTGAAATGGGATAATGCCTCTGTCCACCATGAAATACTGCATCTTCCATCACATCCCTGGCCCAAAATTGTGTTTAAACTGGTATTTAATGAATTGCTGACCTTATCACCTGTATAAAGCAGGAATATCATCTACTCTGTTTATAGAGCAGCAAACGAGCTGTGATCTTGCTGCCAGTAGTGAGTTATTGGTGGACTTGGGCACACATGGATGTGCCTGCTGCAGGTGGGATCAGTAGGTGAGAGCAGGACCCTGAAATATACGTAGCTCAGCAGCAGTTGTTTGGACCTCTAGCTTCTCCATGCCAGGTGGTACAGGAAGCTTGGGTTTGGAGGTGCAAAGGGCTGATGAGAAAATGGTATTTTGCTGCTATAATTTGCTTCAACTAACTTGCACAGGTCTCTCTGACATAACATGCTGTTGATTAGTGCACAAAAATTGCCCCCTCTCCCTGGTGTCTAGTTTTCATTCCATGTAAACTCTGATTATGAAAAAAGGAACATTGGTTTATGAAACTAAACATCAAAATGCAGAAGCAGAACCCTCAGGGTCCCCACTGTTTGCAGTGGTAGGCTATGGATTGTTTTCGTGCTCCTCACAATTGAGGTTATTGCAGAGAGCAAAATGTGTTTGTTATTCAGATCATTTTGGGTTTTCAGTGCTGTCAGTGTCTTAGGGAAGTGGTGCCTGAGGATTCGGAGAGGGTGAGGTGAGGAATTTATTACACAGTGTCTGGGGCTGTACAGAAACAACTCCCAAAGGTCTCACTGAAGGAGAAAGAAAGGATCCTGTGGACATGGAGACATGCAAGCACTTGCCTAAAGTGCCAGAGTGCTGACTGCAGGGGCAGCCATGCTGAGGTTCATGCTTTCAGACTCCTGGGCTGCATCTCACCTCTGAGCTCAGTGTGGAGGCCTCCCTTTGCATGACTGCTGTGTCCTTCCTGCCTGGATCTGCATCTGAGATCAGGTTCCTTACGCCATGTAGATTAAGCTGGGATTATGCATTTGTTAGTCTGGATCTGAACTGTTTGTTTCTATAATTTGCCAAACAAAAATCGAAAATCCAGAGAATCCTAGAGCAGTGTATTCCTTCATTCCAGAGTCTGCATCTGGTTTTCTGTTAATACATTAAAGGATTTTTAAAGCAGTTAATAATTTGTATCAAATGTCTTAGCTGCAGATTTTTAGCTATTTAACCACAACAGATTAGAAGCAAGTGGAATGGGATTATTCTTAGCATTTTCCATTTCCAAAGTAATTTGCATTATCTTAGTAAGTGCTTTGTAATCCCTAGTATATGTGTTACACCATCCATCCTTTGCTGAGCTGTGTGGCTCTTATGCTTTAGAGATGGAGGCAGGAGCCCACAGATGCATAGGGTGCCTGCTCTGCATCTTCAAAGCCTAGGGATAGTCCCCAGGCTGCTCTGTCAACCTCCATCTCCAGTCCAAAAGTACAAAATTTGAGTTTAGATTAGAATGGAAAAGCAGAAACAAAAGAGGCCAGAACAGCTTGAGTAAAATGTTTGGAGAAATTGTATTATAGAGATTTAAGTCCAAGACCGGTGTGCTGCTTTGAAAGCAAACCAGTGGGAGAATCCCCATAGAATTACCTCTAGAGAGATTTTGGGTTGGAGTTACAATTTAATAGAAATATTGCAATAAATGCAGTGATACATAGAAGACTGCTACAGAGTACAGCCTGGCACCCTGTTGGTCAGAGTGCTGGTCACAGACTTGTTGAAGTGATGGTTGCAGTCAAAAGCTGTGGTCCTGTGGAAGTTCTGGTGCTCCTCTGGATCCATCCAGTGGTGGTGGTGGTAGTGTCAAGATTATGTTCACCCCAGTTCCGGCAGGAATGCTCAATACCTCCCCCAGGTGGGGAGTTTCACAATGGAATGATGTAATAGTGTGAGTCATAGGATATTTTGGGGAGTTCTTGATGGTCGAAGTTTATTCTGGTGGTGCCCATTATGGCCCGTTAGCAGAGATTACCCCCTTCAGGAGATGGTGTGACTGTGCTGGTGCTTCTCCAGAGGGGAGTTAGCTCAGCTGAGTCATTGGTGTGAAGAAGAAACACTACCCTGCCTCCGAGGGTTTGTCTCTTCTCTTAACACCCAGACTGTAGCCTGGGGTGTCAGGTGTGGGATGGGCAGCTCCTGCAAACGACCTATAATTAACAATTTGTCAGGAGTGATGTAGAGGGGAGTGCAAGCAGTTTGTTTACACTCACATTGGCACTCTCCTTTTGAAGCCAGGACAACCAGCACAGGCTGTGTCCACTTGGGAAGGTCAACAGAACTGGTTGCTGGCATCCAAGTGAGTTGCTGAGTCGCCAGCAGTTCCCTGTGTTGTCCTGGACAGTCTCTGTGAATCCTGCCATGGAAATTGGTGCACTCCATACATGAAAGAATGTCACAGCAGGAGCCTGTGGAGCAGTATGGGAAGCGCAGGAGGTTGGGATAAGGGGCTCATCTCACTCCTTGCACTGAGCTCTGTGCTAAGCACATACTGGCACATAGTATGGCACGTGGCTCTCTCTGCCTCTAAAACAAACTTCTGTCCTCCCCTTCTGTCTCTGCAGAGCTTCCTTCCTCGGAACACTTGAGCGTGGCTGATGCAACATGGCTTGCCCTCAACGTGGTGTCTGGTGGAGGTGGTTTCTCCAGCTCTCAACCCATCGGAGTGACCAAAATTGCCAAGTCAGTCATAGCACCCCTAGCTGACCAAAACATCTCAGTGTTTATGCTCTCCACCTATCAGACGGACTTCATCCTGGTAAGAGGACATGAGGGGACCAAATGGAAGTTCAGTTGGGCAATTCTGGGAGCAAGTTGTCTGGGAGTGGCAGAAATACCAAAATCTGCTTTCCCCAGAGCTCTGTGCCTTGTAGTTAGGCCCTCTGACATCTCAGGAGCTTTTGCCATGGGATGAAGCATTTGTTGTCATGGGCTGTCTGGTGTCTAATGAGAGTGCTGATCCCACACTACAGTCTCTCCTGAAGGTGAGATACTGGTAGCACTTTCCACCATCACTCAGACATTGGTTTTCTGAAGTTAGAGGAACATAGTGTCTGCTGTCAGGTTGGCTGGTGATGGCCAAGAGGCTCCAAAGTTGTTTTGGGTGTAGACAGACTGTTCTTCTGTCTCACACACGTGTGTACATGCACACAACATGGCCTTATTTCCTGAGGAAACAAGACTGAAGAACAGGCAGTGCTGATTTATTGAAGGAATGCTGGAAAAGAGGTGAAGCATCTCCCACATAGAAATCTCCATAATCTTTTTACAATCATAAAAGCACTGTGGTGCTTAATCCTACTGATACTCACAGTGATATCACCAAGGGTGCTTCTCTTAAGATACACCTAAATGGTAACTGTCCACTGGCTCAAGCAGGAGTCGTGTCCACTTTGCTGTGCACTACAAGTATGTACCCTCCACTGCAGTGTTTTGTCATTTCTGGTGCATACCACCCCCAGATAATCCTGTTGTCACCTTCAGGTGCGTGAGCGAGACCTCCCCTTCGTGATGCACACGCTGGCTGCCGAGTTCACCATCCTCAGAGTAGTGAATGGGGAGACAGTGGCTGCTGATGACTTTGGGGTAACAAATGGATTTGTCAAACCAAAACTAGGTAAGGACCAGCACAGGCTCAGCTTGCCAGGGATTTGGTCTCCCTGACACATGGGGTGGAAGTCCTGTCTCCTAGCTTCCTTCAACATTTGGGTGAATATTTATCCTGTTGTAGGATTATAATCTTACAAGCCTATCCCAGTGCAAACAAGGATTTGAGTATGTTCTTAAATTTCTGAGCAATGCTAGTAAGTTTGGCTGAATTTTGGCCTTTTAATGCTAGTTTTTCTAGAGAAGACATGCCTTTGGTAGGACAGAAGGTTAAAGTATAGTTCATTGTAGTTGCAAAAATAATGTTGTCTGTAGCCCGTATTTCCATGCTTCAGCATCCCAAAGGAAAATGGCTTCTCTAAAAGCTTGTTTAAGTATTGCAGTGATGCACAGAGAAGATTGTTTTTCAACTTTCACACTTGAGGCCCAGGGCTGTACAGAACCTTAGAATGTTTGCAGGCTAGAGAAACAAAGCATCAAGCCAAAGGGCACAATCAGGAAAAGGAACAACTTAAATACATATGTTTACCTACAGACATGTGTAACTTTTTGCCCATAACCAGACAAAGCAGGGACCAGTTATTATGAAGTGGCACTCAGTTTCATCACTCAAGAGCTGACAATCACCTTGTTTAAGAAAATGAGACTTAAAGAAAAAGAGTATCAAGAAAGGGCACAGCAAAACACATGTTGATAATGCACCAGTATACAGTTTGCTGTGTTGCTCTATTGGTTGTATGCCTAAATACTGGCTGCTAAATCCTAAATAGCCACTGGCTGCAATCTGTTAGACAAACTACTGCGTGGCAGCTGGGTTTTAATTTTTCAAGATATTATGGCAAAATAGGTCCCCAGAAATGAGGGAAAACAGGATGGACTGCCAACAACCACAGCTGGAGAAATGCCTTCCATGGCCCTGCCTTTTAATGGTGGAAGCCTGCATTTTTTTCCACTTTTCAGTTTCTCTTGGCACCTCCTTTAGCTTGCTCCTCGTCTCATGTGGATGCACCCAGTGGCCTGAAAGCCCCTCGGAGCAGAGAGCTGGGCAGGGTATTCAGGGTAATGCATCCCTGTACCTTAGGGAGCCCAGGAGCAGATTATCCACAGCCCCTCATTCCCTATCTGAGAGCCAGCAGGGCTTCAGCAATGAGGCACTGCCTTACAAATACTGGCAGCTTTCTCTGGGACCATTGCCAGTGCATGGATAACATGGCTGATGGGACAGGGCCTGCTGCAGATGTGGCTCCACAGCTGTGTGTGTGTGTGTGTCTCTTTCAGTTCAGAGGCCTGTCATTCATCCTCTTTCCAGTCCAAGTAACATGTTCTGCGTCACCAGCCTGGATCCAGATACCCTTCCCACTGTTGCTACACTCCTCATGGATGTCATGTTTTACTCCAATGGGTAGGTCCTGCAGGAGATGGGCTTCCAGGAGAGCTGTGCCCAGTGTCTGGAGGCACAGATCCCCTGCCCCTCTGGGGTGCCCAGGGATCTGCTGTGGCCTTGTGCTGCTCCAGTGCTCTGCACTGAGGGAGGGAGGTTTCATAGGCTCAAGAGGGTTGTCCTGACAGGTGGAAGCCAAACAGGTGATTGAGGGTGCCCAAAGACATCTGCTGGCTTTAGAAAGCTGAGCCTTTTCAGAGTGAAGGTAAGAGCAGCCATGTGGTCAGTGTGCTGCACATCCTCACAGGCCTGGAGCATGTATGGCTGGCTGGATTGCTGCCCCTTGGTGCCTGTGGCTCCTGGCCCACAGCCTCTTGTGAGGGGACCTTGAGGCAGGGATGGAGAGTTTTGTCAGTTGTGGGGACTGGATAGTTTTCCACCTGCAAAATAAAAGAAATCAAATAAGTGTAAAACAAGAGGACTCAGTGTCACTTCCCTAAGTCAATGTAAGAACATTTCTGGTTTCACTTGCTATATCTGCTTTAAAAACCCTTTTTTGTGCTCTTCTAGCCACAGTTAATGTAGTTCTCTTCTGTTTCTTCAGAGTAAAAGACTCAGTGGTGGGCAACGAAGACTCGGGACATATTCGCTTTTTCTCCTTTTCTCTCATTGAGGGTTACATCTCCCTGGTCATGGATGTCCAGACACAGCAGAGGTGAGCTTTGGTCATAGAGTAACCTGGACCTCAAAAAAAGGGATGTTCTGAAAGGAGAGGAGCAGGAAGCAGCCTAGACTCCTCTGTGTTAAGTATTTGGATTGTCCTTGTATGGGTGTCATGGGCCTGTACACCCTGTCACTTTCCTGAGTAAAATCTGCCATTTTTGTTCCAGTGTCTAAATTTTGGACTGGTCTGTCCAAGCCCTCAGTGAAATCACAGATCAATGTGATGTAGGGTTATCTCACTTTCAAAAGAGGAATATTGAAGCAAAGTGATTTCAGCATTTATTCTTTTGTTCATTAGCTGTGCTTCTAAGAGCAAAACCCAAAAGGAAAACCTGGTGTAGATGTTTGAAGTTTTCCTGCTAAAGGCCAAAATCAGGGTGGGGATGTGAGTGATGGGGTCCTCCTGCTTTGCTTCTACACAAGGATGGGCTTGATTGAGAGTCTTGTTATGATGATACTGTTCTGAGTCATCACTGTGCAGCAGGAGCCCATGATTTGTTTGTCTAGCTAGAAGGAGTGAACTGGTGAGCAGCCAGCCTGTGTGTGTGTGTCTGTGCTTCTGCAGCTGTGCAGCACGAGGTCTGGAGCCTAGAGGGATGCTGTACTTAGCAGTGCTTAGATTTGCTTTTGACTTACAGTGCAGTTTGGGTTTGGTTCTTGGGAGCAAGGCCCCTGCCCCAGGGACTTGTTTTGCAAATTAATAAATTGCCCTCTTGAAAGTTTCTTTGACCTTATTGTAGTAAACCTTTGTGTGTCTTAAGAGGAGCCAGAGGGCTGGAGCTTCAGCCTGGGGTGTGGGAAATCTCTCACAGGCTGCCTGCTTGACCTTGGGCAACTCTCTTAGCCTGTGGTCTCCTTTCCCCTGCTAAGAAATAGAGACCTCTGCAGTGGTGCCAGGGACCTCCCAGGATGGTATGGAAAAAAAGCACTGATGGTGCTCAGTCACAAAACCAGTGGTAAACATTCACATTCCTGAGAGCAAGTATGGAAACATATTCCATCTCTAGGTGTTCCCAAATGCAGCTCAAATCAAACCTTCACAGTCTCAACATTTGTAAAGCTGGGGCACAGCCTCTTGCTTAGAATTTTTTTCCCATGCCTCTCTGGGTACCTATGCCCACCTCCAGCAGCAGATGCTGATTTGCCATAGGATACCCAGAGGGTCAGGCAGGTGCATCTGCCCCACCTGCCTTGAGTTTTCCCAGTTTGCCCAAGCTGCTGTCCCATTATTGTTGGCCTCAAACACCTCAAGGATGCAGGAAGAGCAGATCCCCCACAGGCAGAATCTGACACACTGCTGTGTTTTAATTGCTATGTTTGGTGTTCTTTTTTTTTTACAGATTTCCTAATAATTTGTTGTTTACAAGTGCATCTGGTGAGCTCTGGAAGATGGTGCGGATTGGTGGGCAGCCTCTTGGCTTTGGTAAGTAACATTTGGAGGATCAGTTGGTGTGCAGGCCTTCAGGGCCTTCAAGGGCTATGGAAAAATTCATCTGAGGCTGATGCTTTTTAAGAGCCAACAGCTTAATGTGACTTTGTGAGCTGAGATTTTCAAATAGCAGCCTGACTCCTATTAAGTTTGCCTTCTGAATATACTGAAAGTGCTCCATGCTCAGCAGTTCCAGTTACATTGCATTCATCTGCTGGACTTCAGAGGTGGCTGCAGCTGGGGCTCTGGTTAAAGAGCAAAACTGGACTAAAATGTACTTCATTGTAGACTACTGAAATCAGTAGTCAGAAAGCACTGTCATACTCCAGTGCAGTGCTTGGGTAATTCTGTGATTCTAGTAGACTATTCATAGGTTTATAGCAGTCCAAGTGGAAATCTTGTCACAGATGTGTTTCACATCCAGCCCTGTGCATATTTTCTCTACTCAAAAGAATATTGGTCCTAGTTAGCACAGAACAAATGTTTCATGTCTGCAGGAGTGTTCTTGTTATTTCTATGTCCCCTGCAGTTTTAAGGGTCTGATCTGAATACTGCAACAAAAACCTAATCTTCAGGAAATGCAATGGCTCCTTTCTATGGGCTCTGAGCCAGTTATAAAATGCAAGCTTCAAGGACATTTCTGAAAAACATTGGGCCAATTTTTGTATTTAATTATGACTTCTACATTAGACCACCGAAAGTAGCAAGAAGGAAATCTTCATGTACCTTCTCTTTACGCATCTTTGAGGCAAATATGTAGAAATGGCATATGTCATTGATGGCACATCAGGACATTGACCAGGCCCCTAAATATTTGATGTTTAAATATGTTAATTTAAAATCAAGTTCAAATGTTGAATTTGAATCAGTGAAACTCCACGTTTCATCTGAAAACAGCATACCATTGATCTGCAACAAACAAAACAGATGAAGCATATAAATTTCATTTAAAGCCCAGAAAGCCAAGCAAATAGCCCAGATGGCCAATTGAATCCCAGGCTGCATCCAAAGGAACATGGTCAGCAGGTTGAAGGAGATGATTCTGCTTTTCTACTCTGCTCTTGTGAGAGCCCAGCTGGAGCCCTGCACACAGTTTTGTGTCCCCAGCATAAGAAGAGCATGCAAATGTTGGAGCAAGTCCAGAGGGGCCATGCAGTTGATGAGAGCACTGGAGCAGCTCCCATGTGGAGACAGGCTGAGAGAGCTGGGGCTGCTCAGCCTGGAGAACAGAAGGTTGTGTGGAGACCTCCCAGCCCCTCCCAGGGTCTGAACGGGATACAGGGCAGCCAGAGAGGGACTTTGCATCAGGAACTGGAGTGACAGCACCAGGGCAATGGGTACTAAGTGAAAGAGGGGAAATTTAGGCAGATATAAGGAAGAAATCTTCCCTGTGAGGGTGGTGAGACTGGCACAGGTTTCCAGGGGAGGCTGTGGATGTCCCAGCCCTGACAGTGTTCAAAGCTGGGTTGGATATGGCTTTGAGCAACCTGATCTAGTGGGAGGTGTCCCTGCCATGGCATGGAGTGCTGGGATCAGAGGATCTTTAAGGTCCACTTCAACCCCTTAACATTCTATGATGATTCTGTGGTGAAATTGGTATGAAATGCTGTTTCAGGGGCTGTGGTGGGCTGCAGCCTAGGAACCATGTGTCCAGCTGGCTAATGGGTCAGCATCTCCTCTTTCAGAGTTGCAGGGCCAAGTGTTCAATAATAGAGAAAAATGGATGTTAAGGATATATGGGGCTGGACTTCGTGCTTTCTTCTTGAACATCGTTCAGTGCCTTTCTTTGGACCTCTAAATCATTCCAGTTCTAATGGTTTTATGCCTTTGGAGAATGTAGCAAAAGGAAGGTAATGAAACTAAATGTGCAATGTATTCATGTGGCCCAAAAACTTGATTCTGTGAGAAGGAATACATTTTGTTACTGAGATTCCTTCTGATTGGGGTTTGTTGTCCAAACTTCTCCATATGTAGGCATAGAGCTGGTGAGCTCTGAGACTTTTGCAAGCCTTCCAGACAATGTTTGATCTTTTTCTCTCCCCACAGATGAATGTGGAATTGTTGCTCAGATTTCTGAGCCTTTGGCTGCAGCCGACATCCCAGCCTACTACATCAGTACTTTTAAGTTTGATCACGCCTTGGTGAGTATGAATGCAGCTTCTTTGGAGTGGGGGAGATCTTTTCCTTAGGAGAAAACTCATTATGAGAATGTCACTTCTCATCCAGATAGCTCATTGGAGTGCCTTTGCTCCAGTGAGCCCAGCAAACTCCTGTCTTCAGCCTCCTGGCTCTCACTGTCCTGGGTGAGAGGCTCCTGACCAAGCCTGGCCCTACCCAAAGCACAGCTGTGTTAGTGAGTGCTGTTCTCAACAGAGGCTGGTCTCAGTCCTTAAAGACCTGCAGTGATGGAGACTTCACAACCTCCCTGAGCAGCTTCTTCCACTGCATCTGTATCTTTTATTAGAAACAGCCACAAACCCTTCCATTTGCCTCCAAAAATAGTTGCAGGCTCTAGACTCTCAGGACAGTGCTGTGACAACCCACCCTTAAGGGGAAGGTGTCCTTAGGTGCTTCCTTCCCCTTAAGGGGTGGGTCATCACAGGTGCCTTTGTGTGTTGGGAACTCTTTGGACAGTCTACCAGTAGCAGACCCCTGCCTTCTTCTCTTGGTGCCTGCATTGTCCTAACCTTTGCTTTCTGAGACCCATCTATTAGCTCTGCTGTCCCTGCATCTTCCTGGTTTTTGACAAACAAGCAATAATTGCCAGCACAGCAAGAGAAGGTGATTTTGAAGCAGATAAGGTTGTTCCTGTGTTTGTTCTCATGAGTGCCCATAAGCAGTTGCAGCACAGTCATCAACACAAGCGTCTTGCCGTCCTTGGAGAGTTCTCTTCATTTTCTATACTGATGGGTATTTTACTTTCTAGGCCTACCTCTCCTCTTCCTTTGCAAAAAAGACACCCTCAAAAATGAGGAATTCCCCTAAAAAGAGAAAATGCTATGCTTGTAGCCACAAATGGGATGGCATTTGTCTTGGAACCCATTTCCCTGGTGCTGAAGGAGGGAGTCAGCTACTATGCTGACTCATTATGCTATTCATTTTTTTTTCTTAAATGTGCTCTTTATTGCGTTATACCTCTCTTTCCATCACTTGCAAATTCACTGTTCAGGTCCTACTTTTGACCTGTAAAAGCTCTAGTGAGGTCAAAGCAGGTTTGGGTTTTTTTGAATTACTTTGTTTTTTCACGGTCGGTGTGAACCATTCGCAGCTGATAGGTCATGTGTGTAAAGAGTAAAAGTAAATATTATTTCAGATAGTAAAGGTCAAAGTGTTATATATGTTTGTCTCATTTTTTTTAATATTAACTGTGGTGATAAGATAAGCTAATAAAACACCATTTAAAAATCAATACTGTTAGCTTTGCCTCACATTTCTGCCCATTGTGTGGCCCCAGGTGTGCACTTCTTGTGCAAAGCATAAGGTGCAGAGTGCTTCTACATGTCAAGCCATATCTGGAGAGCTTAGCCCTATCAGTTAAAATAGATATGTAGCTGAAAACTTAGGCCATACAATTGCCGTGACTCTGCAGGCAGCTCCACCTTCTCAGAGTGCCTCATCCTGCAGGCTCTGCCTCCGAGCAGCTGCCCGTGTTAGGGGGGCCATGCAGGTCTGCAGGTCCTCCTTACTCAAAGCAGTATTTCAGTGATCTTCTTTGCTGCTTACCATTTTCTTTATGTGTGGTTTTAAAAGCCTTTTCACCTGGACAGTGCTGCTCTAGTTGTCAAACTTTTCCATCATTTGGAAGGTGCATTTTTTGCCTGACTTTACTCTGGATGTGCTGGCTGAGCTGGATGCTTGTCGGCTCTAGGGTGGTTTTGTTGGCCAAGACCCTGACCTAGATTTTGTCACGTTTTCCCTAACTTTGCTACCCAGATACCTTGACTCCTAGTGACATTTTTCAAGGGCTAAGTGTATCTGAAAGCTTTTCTCTGAATTCTTCCTTTCTTTAGTTAAGGTGGTTCAGTACCTGTTGTCAACAATTTAGAGTACTGTATAAAAACATGTTGTTCCCTTTGATCTGATCTGTTTTCCTCCTGTGCATCTTAAGGTGGTTTTTGTTGCTTAATTTTTATTTGACTTGGGTGTAATACTCAGGTCTTCCTGCCATGCTGTAGCTGTAGACATTTGCCCTGCTGATCAGGACTTGTGCTTGAGACAAAATCCCTTTGGGAGACAATGTTGAGATGGGAACCTTCAGGTCTCTGGCACGTCCCCTGGGTGATGTAGGGTCAGGCTGGAGAGAGTCATGGTTACCAGCTCTGTCTAGAGACAGCAAGGAAGAAGAGTTGCCTTTCCAGGTGCTCTGCTCTTGCTGCCTCATGTTCACAGATGCCTTGCTCTCTTTCACCAGCATTTTGCTTCTGAAGAGGCTGGAGCTGTGTCTGGGATGTAATTTGGAACTTTGCTTCTTCCTTCATGGTCAGTGCTTTGATCTGCACTCTGCCTGAGAAGTGAACACAGAGCACCAGCTGCCCTGGGGCCAGGGGCATTTCCAAGGGGCAGGGAGGGGGAGGACTCCTCCACTGGTGGCAGACCAGGATGAGTCCTACAAATCAAAACTGTTTGCACATCTGTCCTGGAGAAAACCTTGCCAAAACATTTGTGGGCTGATTTCTGTGCTGTTAAGGGGGTCAGGCATTTTGCAGGGAATGAAGGCCCATGTGTTTGATGGAGGAGATGGGTCTGTGCAGGTCAAAGCCAGAGCCAGAGCTGGCAGTGCTGCTTTGTTCAGTTTCTGTGCAGTGCTGATGAAGCAAATGGAGAGAGCCACACCACTGAGCATTGCTAGGGCTGACCAGAGGAGTGTGCTTTAAAAAATTGACTCCTATGCCTTTTCTTGTTATCTTATGTAGAGGAAAAGAGTCAAGCAGCTTCTTCCACTGCAGTGTTCAGTGTACTGGGAAAAATTATGCAAGGGAGGCAGTGGAGAGTTCTTCTCAAAGTCCTGTTCCCTAGGGCAGAGGTGTCCTGGAGTTTTCCTTCTAAACCAGAAGAGTTTGCTGTATGCTTGTTTTAAGATTATTTTCTTCCTTTCCAAAGGTCTTTTTTTCACACATCATCAGAGTTGACTGCTGTTATTCCATCTTCCTATTGGAAAATCAAACATTTTTCTGTTATTTCTTGTGGGTTTTTTCCTCAGTTTTGTTAAAAGCCTTGCAGAACAACCAGTTGTATTTCCACTGTCTGAGCTCTTGAGAGTGTCCAGTGAATTCAAGTATTGTACTATTGGCCTTAAATACCTTGTAGGGGAAACAGTTCCTTCCTCACTTTACTTGACATGAATTATTTTGACTTCTTGCAGCAACTTACAGATAATTTATTTTTCCCTCAGTCCTCTTTCCACTCTTCAAGAGCTGCCAGTGCCTTGGAGTTTATGTAGAGGTCAGATATACTTTTTCTGCCAGATGTAACTTTATTTTTGATGTTCTTTTCTGCCAATGAAAGTCACTCTGAGATTTTTTTGCATCTTCTGTTATGAGAGGTTTTCTTGCAGTAAGCATGAAAAGACACCCATGAATAATACAGACTTCTGTGGTTAAGTCTCCTTACAAGAGTGGATAAGAAAGCACAGATGCACCCCAAACACACTGGTAGCTCTCCTCCTCTTTAGATGGGTGTGTTCTCCTGTCACCCACCACGGTCTTCCCCTCCACACTTCCAGGTTCCAAACCTGTAGGGTGCCCCAGAGAGCCTCATGGAGCCCTTAGGCAGCCACAGAAATCCATCACACAGGCACCTGCATGAGTGAGCTCCTGACATGCAAGTGCTTCACCAGCTAAAGGAAGGGAAAGGAGAGGAGAGAGAAAGAGAAACCCCAAAGTAGTTGGGTCCCCACCAGCACTCATCATACCACAGCAAACCATCTGAATGTTGCTCAGTGTTTGCTCTGGGGGTACCATGGGTGAACAGGGGTGTCCTTGTACATGGAGCCCTTTCTCAGTGAACTTCAGATGTAAGCAAAAAACAGCAAAGTGCCTCCTTGGGACTGCTCTGGCTTTGTCTCCTTCCTCCCTTTTCCTTGTCATCCCTTTTGCTGGAACATGACCTTTCTTTTTGTTTTCTTGCAGGTACCTGAAGAAAATATAAATGGTGTGGTCAATGCACTCCAAGTCAGTCAAGCTGAAAAGCATTAGAAATCTTCTGAGCTGGTTCCAGATGCTTTTTATTATTCTAATAATAATAATAATTATTATTATTATTGTTATTTTATTAAATTTATGAATGAGGGGCAGGAGGCAGGGGAGTTCCTATGGTTTCCTGATGTTCAGCTCTGCAGTGAAGTGTACCCTGGCTGTGCTGTCAGTGTGGAAGGAGCTGCCCAGGGACACCATTGGCAGCAGGATGGCTGTGGGCACACTGCCAAGGGCAGTGGGATGGGCCAAGAGCAGATGGACAGGCCACTGGCTCAAAGAGCCTGAAAACCAGAAAAAAAATGAAATCTGGAATTAAACAGAAAAGACGTGGCATAGTCCTGGCTTGTCTCCTCACATCAGACTTCTGAGGACTGCCCATCACTGCCTGTGTTGAGATAGGATGCAAAGGGTTCTGTTTCCCCTGACACAACAGTTTGATGTTGGAAAAGGGGAAAATATCCAGTTGTTGGACATTTCCCCTTTTTCTTTCCACCTGGCTGCTTTGAGAAAGCCTGGCCAGGGGGAGCTCAGCTCTGGCCAGCTCCTGGCAGGTGGTGTCACCAGACTTGTGTCTGCATTGAAACTTGTCTGGTTTTGGTCAATTTTTTCCATTCACTCTCTCAGTGCTCCCAGTATTCTCCTGTCATATCCCCTGCTCCAGGACAGCTGTTGCCCCCTTATCCCATATCAGAGCCTTCCCCCAGCCCTTCTTCCCCAGACCCAGCAAGAAGAGGAAGGCCTCTTTTCTCCTGTCCCTTCAGGCTTTTTCCCTTCCAGTGTGCACACATGGGGAAATAAAGGATTGCCCAGGGTCTCTGGGTAGCTGCTCTTGCACATCCCAGGCCACCTTGGCCAAGAGGCACAGCAGGTTACCCCTGCCAGGGCCAGGAGGGTGCCTGAGTCTTGTGGGCACCCTCCTGTGGTTTTTCATCAGCTCTTTCATCACACAGGTGGAAATGGCTGCTGATTATGGAAAGTAGAATGGTGCTGAAAATGCCTAAAACCTGCTAATATCAGGTCACAGGAAGATGTTGGGGCTTTTCTCATGGGGCAGCAGTAGTGTGTTTTCTTCTGGCTTGTAGCACAGCTGAGCAGGCAGGAGCAGGCATCAAGGCCCACAGTGGCACCTGTGTCCAGGCTGTGCCCATGGCCACTGGCAGCAGTGTGGAGGACAGCAGGGCCAGTGCTGGGAGAGAAGTGTTACCCAAATGTGGGTGCCAGCAATCTGCCCCACATGTGACCATGCAACAAGGGGTGCTGAAGGGAGAAGCTGTCTGCAGAGAACCTTGCTTTTGTGATTACCAGCCCCATCTTGCATTTCTTCACTTCTTCCATTTCAGTCTTGACATAAATTGCAGATCTTGCCATTTTCCCGAGGGCTTTCCAGCTGTACTTCAGAGACAGCCTCTGGCAGGATTTTCCTGAGGCTGTGCCATATCCAGCTGTGAGCCAGGGTTTTGCATTAATCTGGAGGCAGTAGCAAGCACCTGGGTTCATGCCATGGGCATGGTTTGTACTGGTGTGTGGGACATGCAGACACACACAAGGGCACAGCAAGTTGATTAGTTCTGCATTCACAGTACTGGAGGGTCAAGCAGTTATGGTTTCTGCTGCTGCTAGATTCAAACACTGAGTTTCAAATCTAATTTTTCACCAGTGGGATGTTATGTGGCATCTAGATAAGGAGTCAGAGCATCCCTGCTGAGGAACACTGAGGCACGTGTTCAGTGCTTTACCAAACAGGATGTTTTGCTGTTCCTTTACGTGGGTTCTCAGCATTGTCCAATGATATGTTTATATTCACTCCAGATTTCTGGACTAAAGGTTTATTCTAGATGTGGCACTGTGCATCTCTGGATGTTTGTTTGGAAAGATGCTTTGGTCTCCTGCTGCAAGGACACAGGCACAGGCTGCACAGTGCAGTGCTGAAAGCATTTGGAAATGTTTGTGGGCACTGAGCTGGGCTGGAGGGGGCAGCCAGGCCAGTGGGAGCTTTTCACCCCATGGATTGTCAGAGGGTGACTCTGGGATGTCAGATTGCTGGCATGGCTGGGGGACAGGGGTGTTGAGTTGCTGTACAGCTACTGACTTACCAACCAAGGTTTCTGGTCAGCTGAACTGAGCCTGAGTTTTCACTGTGTGCATGGATGGTGCCACCATGACAGAACCATTAGGACAGGATCTTCTTTTTGCTGTGGGGTTTTGTCAGCCTTTGGGAAATGCCAGTTTCAGCATCAGAGAGTACCTTGTGTTGCTGTGCATGTGCCAGTGCTGCTTTCAAAGGACTTCAACATGGATAGGAAGGAATTAACTTGAAACAAGCAACAACTTTACTGAGCCTTAAATGAAATTTAAAAAAATTGGTTTTACTTTTCTAACATTGAACTCAGGCTATTTAGATGCTGATTTTTGCAATTTAACTTTTTTTCCCCAAGAGAATCAGCCTTATATTTGTGAAATCTGTAGAAAGCTTTGTGGTATTTCAAACCTTCCAAAGAAAGGTTGATGTCCCAACATGGGAAAGTTGGCTTGAAAAATTCACAGGATGTAAAATACCATTGAGGGACTCTGACACTGTCACTATCCTTGGCTTCTCCTTTTTATTTCCTTTTATTGTTTAGTCCTGACATCCAAGAAGATTGTTTCAGAAAACTCGATGCTTTCCCTTTAGTATTCCCTTCATATATTTTCTAGTGGGAACTGAGATACTCCAAATGTGGCCAGAACTGGTGGAACCTTGTCCCAGCACCCAGCCTGAAGTCAGGATCAATGCAAGTTTGCACAGTCCTGCTGCATGTGAGACCTACACTGCAGAAAGGGCTCTGCAGGGGCTTTGTTAAATATTTTCATCATCATAATAATAATACCACACTATTAACATCCTTAATGCTTAGTGAGTGCTTAGTGAACCCAAAGTAGGGGGCTCTTAAAGCTGCTCCACCGCTCCCACTCTCCCAGCACCCAGCCTTTGGGGTGGGGAAAAAGTTGAAGAGTCTTTTCCTTTTTTAAAATGCCTTATGATTGTATGTCTGAGCATCCCTGACATTATGCTGTTCAGAACTGTGTGGATAAAGGAGGAACATTTCTCAGTGGGACACCTTGGGCTGGGTGCCTACATTACCTGCAGCTGCCAGTGCTGCCCTCAGCGTCCCTGCTCAGTTCTCTGGGCAGTTCCCCCTGGCCATGGCTGCTGCTAATGAGGGATTGTCTCAATGCTGCAGTGCCCTCTCTCCTCTGGAGTCACAAAAATTCACCAAACAGCAAAATGCAAAAGTGTTTCCAGAAAAGGGGTAGGCAGGAGAGGAGAGCATGGCCCTCATGCATCCCCTGTCTTTCAGCAAGGCCTTTATTTTCTTAGAAGCCTCAGCCTTTCCATGTTATGTGTGTGTTATTAAAATAGGGTTTTGTCTTTTTCCCTCAACCCAGTTAGAATTTGACTACAAATTCCTTTCTACTGAGTGTGTGCATATATATACATGTGCAGTGTTTCCATAGAAATCCACAGTGTGTCTCTGCTGCACACCCATAAATACCATGTTTGTCTCTGGGGTTGTGTCCTGTACGTGGTGTGGGCACTCAAGCAATACAGGTTCACATACATACAGTGTGAGTATATGTGTGTATACTCTGAGCACACACTCTTGTGTGTGTATCTGTGTAGTGAATACTGTATACACACATTTATTCACCATGTATTTTTAATTCAAGTAATGGGCAATATGAATATTAATTCCACTCTTGCTTTTTCTCTACATATGTTTAGTGAAGAGCAGCAGTGGAGTCGACCTGAAGTAAAGCTGGGGCTCCTCTGCTTGCTGAGAGCAGCATTGGCTTTCCCTCCCTGCTTTTAAAAAATTCTATTCCTCTCCAGTTTGGTGCCTCAAGCACAGAGACTGCAGGAAATTCACTCCATTTTCTTTTTGTATGTTTTAGTTGCTGCCCTATATTGCCTCAGTGTAAATAGGGCTGCTCTGTCTGCACAGTGCCCAGACCCTGGCTGGGGGTTTGCAGTGGTGCTTCCAGCTCCTGCAGGCACAGAGCACTGTCTGCCCTCCCCCAGCAGGGCAGGAGCTCCTCCAGGTTTCCTGCAGCCTGGCCTGGGCCTGGGCACCAGCATTCCCTCTGAGCTGGTTCCTGCTGGCCTTCCCCAGTGTCTCTGCCTGGGGCTGGGGGCAGGGCCAAGATTTCCTGGTGGATGTGTCTGCCCAGGGCTCAGCAGGCAGTGGCAGCCCATGGCTAGTGTAGGGCTCTGGTATTCGGGGATTCACATTTGTTGGCCTGTGAGGAGCTGAAATCAGTAGCTTATTTTAAATAGATGGAAGTGTTGGAGAGTCTTTTCCTGTTAAAAGCAGAAGAGGTTGCTTGAACCCAGTCACTGGAAGTGTGTGGTCTTTGCACTCACCATTGGAGATTTCTGCTGACCAGGAGTGCTGTTAGGGTCCATGTAGGGAAACAGCCCCATTTTCCTATTTCAGTTACATTTCAACAAAGGGGAAGGGGGGGTGAAGGGGAGTATGCTGCCTTTCAGTTTCTTTCCAGGCACTGAATTCAGTTTGGAGTTTCTGTAATGCTGTGCTTTAGGTGACATGTATCAGCCTCTCACGTGGGGAGGCCATAATGGAAATATTTGGTTTTGCTGCAGCATAGAGATGGTGGCACCTGCAGCGGGTGACACTTAATAACAATGCCATTTATAAAGCATACTCATCATACTGCTGCTTTGAAATGTGTTTTAAACTCCAAGTTCTCTGTTACTATTTCCAGGGCACAGGCTACAGGTCAGAGACAAATAAATCCTCCTCTCTCACTAAAACCTTGTTGGTGTCAGGTCCTGCTTGGGGGTAGCACATGACACCAAGCAGGGATTTACTTTTTAAGACATGTCATGCAGAATTGGGTGTAGGGACTTTTAGGTTTTGCTGGACGGTCCTGATGGCTCTAGCTAATCAAAGCATCCAACAGAAGTGTATCAGGTTTTATTTTTCTAAGTATGATGTTTTGTCCTGCTGGCACTGAAAGGAAATAAGGCAGTGCAGCATAAGGGAGTGTGTGGCAGAGAAGGCTGCTCAGGCTCTAGCATAGCTCCCTGAGCACCCAGTTGGTTCCTTGGTGCTCTTGATGCTTTCAGGAATGTGTAGACCACTGAGACAAGGCAGGGAGCAGCTCTGCTCAGAGCTCTGCCATTGCTCTGCATTTGCAGGGTTTGCTGCCTTCAGGCATGAGCTCCTGACACGTTCCCCCAGCAGCTGCCCCACACATCTCACAGTGTGTCTGTGAGACGAGGGTTTCGTAGTGTGACTCTGACATCCTGTGGAGGTTGGGAAGCTCTCTGGGACATTAAAGGCTGAATTGCATGTGCTTGATCAGAGCCTGCCTCTGAGAAGGGGTTTTCCATCTTTTCTCAGCTTTGCTATACAATTCTTTTTCTTACAAAGGGGCCCCATCCCTGGGGTGAGTTGATGTTGCCAGGACTGCCTGGCTGCAGAAGGGCCAGGGCTTCAGGCCATGCTGGCCTGTAGCAGCCATGGGGTCAGCCCAGGCGCCTCTGTTCCAGAAGGCATCTAGGTCTGACTTGACATTGTCCCATATTGTGGCAGGGCAGGGTCTGCAGAGATTCTTCTTAGTGACAGTGTGGGAAAGGTAGGGGAAAAACAGGGCTAGGTGGAGTGCTGAGTGATGTAACAGAATTAATATGCTCATTTTTAGTTGTGCACATATATAGAAGTTCTTGTTGTGAACACCAAAGCACTTCCCTTCTTTTTGATTGAATCAGATCACCCCACTCTGCCCAGCCTCCATGCTCAGCCCAGTATCCCAGGGGATGCATTTGTCCTGGGCACAGCATCCCAGCAAAGGTGGGTAGCATGACCCCTCCAAACCCCTGCTGGTACATAAAATATCTTCTGATGCTCAGCTCTCCACTGGGAAAGGCTCCCAAGAATCACCATGTGTTGTGGCCAGAGGAGTTGCTCCCATCCTTGTGGTTTTCCCCGCCCATAAACCCACACGACTGTTCAGGAGCACGAGCTGGTCCAAACTCCCTAATGCAGAGGTCAGCAAGGTGAACAGGAGGTGCTGGGTGCTGCACTGGCACAGTCAGTGTTCACTGAGTGCAAGTGCTCCCGTCAGCACTGGGTAATTGGTATTTTCTGTTAATGAAAAGGGAGAAATTCTTTCTTTGGCTTCAGGCTGAGCATTGCTGCTAATTCCTGAAAGAAAGTATCTCCCAGCAACATTCAGTTAGGGACAAGAAGTCATTTTCTGATGAGGATTTTTTTCTCTCTCTGTTACTTTGTCTTTGTGGACATCTCCAGTAAGCAGCTTAAGGCGTCTCACTTACCTGTTCCAGTCCTGCCTGCAAACATTGGATTGGATTTAACTTTTATTATCTGCAGGAGAGTAAAACCCAGTAATCCTTTGCCAAATAGTATTTACATGTTGTAGCATGCACTGGGGTGTGTTTACATTGGCTAAAAAGTGCAAACCTGCCTCCAGATTTCCATACCTTCTCCCCATGAGTGCATGTGTCTGTCTGTCTGTACCCTGCCATATGTCAGGGGCCAGCAATATCCCTCAGGCATCCTGGCAGCACTGAACGGTACAGAAACAGTCTGCACATCCTCAGCAAGGCTGTGGGACCTTCCCAGGTTCCCTGGAAGGGAAACACTTGACTGTGAAGATAATCTTGAGTTACTCTGCTGTCCTTGGCCTCCTTCTTTATTTAATCCTTATAGCACAGCTGGGTTGAACTACCAGCTCCAGTTAGCAAAGGTGAAGGAAAGGAAGGGGTTCTGCAGCACGAGACGTGCACTGGATGCTGATCAGCAAATCCTGGCTGCAGCAGTAATAGCCTCTGCAGATGCTCTGGTGAACACAGAGCAATGCACAGCCCCTGTTTTGTGAAGGGGGAATGGATGAAGTATGTGTCAAAGCACATTCTCATTTTAGGGTTCTGTACCTCTTTGAACATATACAAACCAAGATCCTTTCATGCTCTCTAGACAGCACTGGCCATCTCAGGTTCAAAGCCTGGAAATAAATGTTACCTATGGAATGGAATAGCTTCCCCCTGCTCCCTAATTCTTTTGCAGCCATGACCTGTGCTTCTGCATGCTCTAAGTTTGTGGAGGGCCTGGCCACAAGGGAACACAAACCCCTGGCATCTCCTCCCAGCTGACAGTGCCTAAGTCTTGCGGCCAAGGTGAAGGGAGTGGCAGAGGGATGGCAGCCACACACCTCCTCCCCTGCCAGCCCAGCTCAGCACTGTCCCAGCTGCCTGGAGCAGGAGAGCTGCAAAACAGCTGTTTAATGCCCTGGACTTCCTTGGGGTTTTGTTTTCATCCATTTTTAGCTTTCTGCAAAATTCAGTAAATGAACTGTGTGTGGATTTTGGAGTAGACATGGACAGAGATGCCCATCAGGCATCTGGCAGGATTGAAATTTTGAAATGTTTAAGAGCAGAGCAGGAGCATGTCATTCCCCCTCTGTTCAGCTCTGTCCTCTGCCTGTACCACAGGAGAGCTGACCAGGTGCCATGTCCCTTTCTAGGCAGATGCAATGGTTTTCCTGGGGTCCTCCCAACCCTAAAACATTATGCCAAAAATAGAGTTCCTTTCATCCTTCATTTTGGAGGGGGGCTGGTTGCTTCTTCCCCCTTGTGTGGCTGTGGCAGAAGCAGTGTGTTGCACCAGCACCTATGGGAAGATGCCATAGGAGGCTGCTGTTTAGTTTCCCTGCTCTCACTGGCTTTCTGCTTCTATTTCATCATCTTGAGGATTTAAACCAGCTTTCTGCAGTTACAGTAATAAGCTTGAGGATTCCTACTCGTTCTTTTGTAACTTGAAGAACATTTTACAGGTACCCTATCCCCTGGTCCTTGTAGGAATGTTGCTTGAAGCACCCACTTGCCAGCTGAAATGCTGAAGCAGCCCCAGGCTCAGGCTCAGGATGCTGCTCTGGGCCAGGTCACAGGGGAGAGACAGTCCTGGTAAACAGAGCTCCCTCATCCTCTGTGTCCTTGCTGCCCACAGAGTCATTCCCATCAGCTGGAAGGGAATGCAAAGGGAACTTCTGCTGAAGAAAAGCACCAGTCTCCTCTGTGCATTTGTGGTCAGTGGCAAAAGCAAGTGTTTGCCATGTGGGACACTGAAGAAGGAGCCAGGGGTTCCTATACAAAGAGCAAAGGAGAAAAAAATTCTGCAGCCTTTGTTGTCACTGTTTTTTGCAATTATTTCTGGTGTTAGTCTTGGGAGTTTTTGAGATCACTGAAATTACCTAAAGAGCTGGTGGTGCTCTTACAGCTGTGGGACATTGTCTCTAGGCAGGACCAGCCTGCACAGAGCACAAGACCCTTCCCACCAGGGCTCAGCCCTGGGGCATGGGACGTTCCCCTGCAGCAGTACCTGTATAGACAGGCTATTGAACCAGGCCTGCTCTTGAAGAAATCCCTGGGATTTCCTGGGAGAAAGCCTCTGTTTTTTTCTGGTGTTGGTTGGTGCTGATGCTGGAGGCTCAGAGTATGAAGAAGGTGGCTCTGCAGGAGGAGCATCCCCATTTCTCCTTCAACCACTAGGAATTGTCTGGTCCAGCTCCATGACCTCAGCCATTTCTTTAGTTGTATCATAGAATTAAAAATGCATCATGCCCTCATTCTCCCCCAAACTGCACCTACCAGGATCCCTGCCAGTCCCATGTGTCAGTGCTTCCTTCCTTCAGGTTTTTATTTGTTCTCCAGTTGTGAACTGCTCCAGTGATACCACGGCAGAAAATCAGCATCCCAGGGCAGCCTTTTCTAGGTGCTTCTGGTTGTGCTGGATCCAGGGCTGCTCTTGGCCTCTCGCCCAAAATCCTCCTGCAATTGCTGCTAAAAATAATCCTGCCAATCCAATGGCTGATGATAGTGGGAGTGTGAGAACTGCATCCAAGTGCCATTAGTGCCCAGGTTAATGCCTGGAAATACACAGGATAGTGACTCTACTCTGCCAGGACTGTGGTGTCACAGCCAGCAGGGTTGTGTCCCCTGTCCCTGCTGGCTGTGGCTGGGCATTGTTATCCCTCCCCTGTGTGTAGGCTCCAGGCTTGGCTTTGGGGTTTGTGAGACATGAAGTTGAGGAAAAGGGTGTCCTGCCAGTGCATCCTCCTCCACACTGCCTCTGCAGCAGCTGGGGGTGGCAGTGACAGAGAAGGGACACTTGTCCTGCTGACCCAAGCATGGGACAGGCAGAAGAAGAGGCTCCCAGACAGTAAGATGCAGTTTCAGCAGCTGTTTCAGCCTTTGGAAGAGCCTGATTCACTCCCTTACTGTTAAACCCTCATATAACCCATTCTCCTTGTTTTCATTAGAATTAGAGGGTGGGTGATCACCTCAATGTGCTTGACATGTTCACCTGCTTCCACCACCAAGCCGTGCCAGCAGGTCCTGCTGCTGCTGGGATTTGGGTCTTGGTGCCACAGTGCCCAGGGAACATCTGCAGCCCCACCTTGCACTGAGTCTGGCTGTGGCTGCACAGCAGGGCACTGGCTGGTTGTGTCTCCTGCTGTTTTGGGCACCACAGCCACCAGAAGGGTCGGTTCTGAGGGAGCACTGCACAGAGGGAAGAGAAGCCTCATTGTCCTCATCAGTGCTTAGTGCAGATTTTTAGTTTGGTTCCTCTGGGCTAAGCTTCAGCGAGCCAGCACCCTGCAGGGGCACAGAGGGGAAGGTTACAGCCCCATTGCACCACACACGTTCAGGGCTTGTTACGAGGGGTTGGCCTTTCTGGGGCCATAGTGCAGCACCACTTCATTAGTGCCTCGAGTGGCTTGAGCAAGTCTGAGCACTTTTCTCTTTCTCCCCTTTGTATGGGCTCCAAAGGAGCCCACATTCCCTCCAGATACCTACACAACACTAACCCAGATCTCTAGGACTGCCAAGAGTAGAGGTGCTCCCGGTGCAAAAGCTGCCCAGCTTGAATCAGGGTCTGTCTCTCATCCCTGGCTGATTACAACAACTGTGCTGGGCAGCCTGGGGAGGAAACACAAATCTCTAGGACTTTTTAATGTAGTAAGTTATTTATGTATCATTTGCTCTGTAAGTGAAATACCACTTTGGGCCTCAGACACACACCAAACAGGCTGAAGTGGGGCTGGAAACCCCAAACTCTTGCAGCCTCTCATCCCTGCTCACCTCTCAGAAACCCCATGCAGCCTTTCATTGGGGAAGGTGGAAAAAGTAGTGTATTTATTTCCCTTTAATTACCAGATCTGATGCAAACAGGCAGGGTGGAGGAATCCTGCCCATGCAGGAGCCTTTGGTACAGATCCTGCTCTGGGCTGCAGCCATGGAAAGGCTGCTCATACCTGCCATGGGGGAGTGCCCGTGGGCACTGCACGTGTGGGTGGGCAGTTCCTGCAGGCTTGGGGGTACAAGGCACAGGGGAGCCTGAATGCATCAATTGCCTTCAGGAGCTCTGCACAGGGAGGGATGTTACACCACCAGGCACAGGGAGTGGTGGCAGCAGCTTGGGATCATGCACTGGACATTGTGTGGAGCTGAGAAGTGGCTGTTTTGCTTTCCCAGCAAGTGCACACGCTGCTTTTCTTTGCTGGTCTTATGCTGAAAAGCTGAGATTTATGTACTGTATGAAAAAAAACAAAACAGAAAAAAAGAAAAAATCCTAATGTTCCAAAATAAATGACAGTATATTTTGTACTTTGTAAAGTAATTAAACTGAAAAAGAATAAAAAGTGAAACTTATGCTGTCTGCTTTTGTACTGATCAAACTGATGAAAATAAAGCAGAGCTTGGCATTGTCTGCAAGATGTAACTCTCATTTCTTTCACCTACAGCCATGTTGGGTGTCTCACACACACAGTTTATGAAGGCCAGCAGACATCCCTGAGGCTCTCTGGTGTCCAGATCCTGTAACTGGGTGCACTGTACCTGTGCAGGTGAAACCCACCACCATCTCCATCCTCCAGCTGTTTTCTGGAAACCACCAAACCTGCCCTGTCCTCTTCCCTTAAAATAAGAGGTCAGGGAGATGCTGTTACTGTATTTGCCAGACGTAGTTTCACCTGCTCACTGCAGAGTGCCAGATGCCCAGGAGTGTCCCCCAGAGATGATGGCAGCACACCCCCAGAGCCCTGCACCCCAGCAGGGGCAGGGGAGCAAACTCAGCCTCCTCATGGACTCCTTTAGGGCACTCACTGTGGGTCCAGAGTCTCAGTCAGCAGCATGGTTACACAGCACCACTGTCACATGGCTGCAAGAAAAAGCTGAACAACCTGTCTGAAGTGTGTAAGAAAACAGTGAAATCAGACACATCATCACCATGTTACAGTTTTAACCATTTATAGTAGCTGTTTAAAGGGAAGCAGCTTATCTACATAAACTGTAGTCAAGAAAAGCATCTCCTTTTTAGTGTAGTGTAATCCATTGTTTACTCTCATGATCAAGTGATAAAACATTCATGTAAGAAATTACTGAGGGCTTGCTAATATGGAATGCAGCCTTAATGCAGAGCACTGCCTCAAGGGTTTAATCCAGTTAAACAAAAACCCAAATAAATCAGCACAGAAACTTCCACACAATCTCAGCACTGCCTGTAACCCTCCACAAAAGCAAGTGGCATCTTAAGGTAAATACCAGGCTGTTAAACTGGTGTCCAGACCCCAAAGACACTGATGCCTTTTTGTATCAAGTGTTTTTCTTACCTCACCTGCCCAGGCTCACACCTTTGAGCAGGAGGTGCTGGGGCACTGGAGGGAGATGGGGGGAGATTCTGGCCTCTTGCAAGAAATGCTACAAAAACAGATTTTTATGAGTTATGATAAAGCTCAGTGAAGCAATATTATTTCAGGAGTATTTTGAATGCCAAAGGCTAATGATTAGTTCTCTGATTCATCTGTTTTTGAAGGATCCTGTAGAGAAAAGTCTGTTGTAACACAGCAAGTGCCTAAGAGAATCTCTGTCTTACAGGTGTTCACGTGTTTTATCCCTGGTGGGGCAGTCTGCTGGCAGATGAGACCAGCCTTGCTGTGTGGGGGCTGCAGGGAAGCCCAGGGCCCATGCTGGATTCAACTGTCCAGCAGGGAACTGCCAGGAACCCTTGGGCTGGTGGTGTGGAGGCCTGAACCCCTCACCCATCCTTCCTGCAGCTCCTCCAGTGCTCAGCTGCTGTGGCAACCCTGCTGAGCTGAGCAGGGCTTGGAGCTGCTCCTGCACAGGGCTCTGCACCAGGGGCCTGGCCTGAAGCCCTCTGGGGCTATTTTAAGCTCAGTGCTGATCACTTGTGTAATCAATGCCAAATCAAGTAGGTTATTCTAGTACTAATTGGAGGTGCTCCCCACGTGCATCCTTGGCCCATACACTCCCTCACTGCAGGTATATTTAGGGATGCTGGTTTATTTTGGGCTGTCTACTTTGCCCATACTTTGAAGGACAAAATGATGCAAAGTTGCTTTGCAGTTCAGTGGTGGTGACTTGAAGCTATCCCAGCATAGCTGGGCTCCTGCATGGCCCTGATCCTGCAGGAGGAGCATAAACCAAACAGGTCGGATCTGCCTTCAGCAGACAAGGGGCGTGGCAGGGAAGAGGGTATTTTCATTTTCTGAGCCACGACTGAGCCCATCAGCAACAGCAGGAGCAGCTCTCAAAGAACTGTACTTTAGAAAGAGGAAAAACTGCTGCACAGCAGCAGCCAAAACAAAGGAGTAAGAATCCGTGATAGACAACCATGTAGGTACAAAGGTCAGCAGAGGAGATGAAGAAGTAGAAGCCAGGAGCAGGGCTGAGCCTGGGAAAAGGGAGAGGTGTAGGAAAGGCACAGTTAGACTTCTATTTAGACATATTAATTCCTCATTACCCTGCTCTGTTTCATTGGCAATAAAATAACTTCCCCAGTGTGAGTCTGCTGAGCCCATGATGGTAACAGGTCCTGTCGTTGCTCCAACCCATGTTTTCCCCAAGATTCTCTCTCCCTGTCCTGTTGATGGCAGAGGGATGACAAGAGCAGGTTGGGGGGCACCTGGCTAAGGTCAAAATGCTCCCCCACACTGTAACCAAAACATGGGTAAGTGCTGGTGCTTGCCAGGCTGCCCTCAGTGCCACTAACCTTGTTCCCACCAAGCAACACATCTGAGAATGCCCACAACCACCCCCACTGCATTAAGCCATACAACACTTCTATTTAGGGCTGAGGACCTCACTGGCACCTCATTATCACACAGAATTTGCAATTCACTGTGCAGCAAGAATGCAACACAAGGACTCAACCCAGCCCTTTGGAAGGCCCAGCCCCAGGGTGCCTTGGGAACGAGCTGTGAGTGAGAACAGCTGAGAGCCCAGCACCAACCAGCCCAACTCAACAACAACATCCATGAAGGGAATTGTTTGTAACACCTTTCTTATCACAGTTTTTGTATATGTGTTTTCCATGGTTTAATAAGCCTCCCCAAGAAGAAAGGGCATACCTACTCCCATGAGGCCAGTAAGACATGCTTGGGCACCACAAGTTGCCCAAGCTGCACGCAGGATCAGGACTAAATCAAAGCCAACCAATGGGAGCTCACAATTGCACAGCAGCTTTCTGTTCTGCCTCACCCACCCAGCAACACCTGTTACACAGGAATGTCAACACCTCATGAGATGTCTCTATTTCCATGTGCTTTGGTTCACCTTTCCTATATCTTACACAAAACCTTCAAACAGTTAATCAAGGTGAAGTTCACACTCATTTCATTAGATGAAATACAGTATTTTACCTGATGAAACCAACGAACGTGGTGTCCCATGGGGGCATGGATGCAGTGCCTGACTACAACACTATCAGTCCTGCACGTATGGAGCTGGCTCAGCTGACAGAACTGGCTTCCTGCTTCATAACTGTGAACCAAAATGCTGCAGTTCAAATGCAGATCCAATCAGTGCACGAGCAGATCATGCTCAAGAATATTCCTATTACTACTGATAAAGATTTTTATCATTACTTTATTGAAAATCCACTAGCTTGGGTTCCACCAAGGTAGTATGCACACTAGAAGTACCCCACACAGAGAGAAAAGACAGAACTGAGAGTTTGTGTTTGAAAAGACACGAGACTGATGTTTGGACTGTTTCACAGGAGACACTTTCCCACACTGGGTGTGAGATTGGCTAAGTGCCTGCTACAGATACAGCTGTTGCACCCCATCTCTATCAGCTTACTGCTAAGAAGCTACCAAGGAATGAAGCTCTGCTTCTTACCCATTAAGACTCCTTTCCCCTGCTAAGCAATCCTGAAATCCCCAGCTAATTCAACTGGGAGCCACTGTACCTCTGGAAACAGAAAGAGTGTAGGGATCAAAAAAAAAAAAAATCAAAGGCAGTGACGTGTGATCAGCACAAGAGACAAAGGCACCTGAGGGGCGGTGAGCACTGCTCACATCCGTGCCTGAGCACTGAGTTGCAGGCAGCTGATCAGGGGCTTTGTTTCCAGCCTCCCTCAATAAGCTAGGCTGGCTTCTGTCACCATCCATCTGTCCTCCTGCAGAAGACAGCCTGCTGTCTTATTTAACAGTACTTACCCCTGCAAACAGGTTCTCACTCTCTGAATGTGTTCCTTTGGTGTTCAGTCTTTAGCACTAACACAGCCAGCCTTCACCAGCCCACAGACACATCAGTGCCTCCAGGCAAGGGTTGTATATCAAGTTTCTGCTGAGGACAACTGACTGGGCACAGTGCAGCTGAGGATGGCCACCCAGGACAGCTGTGCTGGGCTTCAAGAACTAGCATGACCTCTCTTCCACATAACAGCTACAAAAAACCACCCAACTTTTCCCTTGAGAAATAGTTTGGCTCTGCCCAACACTGACACTCCAGAGCTGGTGACAGGAAATGTCCATGTATCAATGTCCTGTGCTGTAGATTTCATCCCATGCCTGTCTTCCTTAAGGAAGATGCTCTCCATCTTCATGCACAGAGGGGCTCACCAGTTTGGGACTGGGCCTCATTTTCTCTGGGAGCTCATCACAAAGGTGCCAAATGCTCCTTGCATTTCCATGCTCCTTGGGGAGTGTGCTTCCTTCCTGCAGCCAGGCCAGAGCATTTCAGCAATGCAGGGATGATAACACGACCAGACACTGCCATGGCTGTCTCTGCTCACACACTTGATTTCATAAAAGGAGTTTTCCTTTCCAAGGGGCTCGTCACCAAGTCCTTGCATCACCCTGGTACAGTGCTGAGACCCAGCAGCATCCCTAGGTAAAAGACCTGACCATGCTGACCATGTGATCAACTCCACATGCCACATCCAGCACCTCCCCGGGCACAGTCACCTGCGTGAAACACAGGACAGCGGGTTATTTATCAGCTGGTACTCTGCACCTGCTACTTCCTATTCCTCATCCTCCTTCCACTCAACATGCCAGCTAGTTTCACAGGGATTTGTACCTATGCAAGTGCCAACTTGAAAGCACAGAAAGAGCAAGATTCAGCACCAGGCAGGCTTGTGCACTGAGCTGTGAAATACTCCTCCTTTTCCTTCACAGAACCAGATAAAGCTTAGGAAGGAGAAAGAAGAGCAGGCTCACTAGCAGTGAGGAGATTGTAGCCCCAGCCCATCTGTTCAACAGCAGAAGCAGCATGACTGAACAGAGCATAATCTAGACACTAGGAAAAGGATCTGCCCAAGCACCACAGGGATTTGCCTCTTCTTTCATCAGCAAAAACTGGAACAAGGCAAAGGCTCAACTCAGCCTAAGGCAGTTTGTGCTTTGATGCTAAGAGACCAGCTCCTCACTCCTTGAGGCTTATTCACTTAAAACTGACTTCAAACTTGAGGAAAGCAGAGTGTAAAAAAGCAAGGTTTTCCTTAAGAGCCAAGAGAAAGGACAGCAGCTTGTTCTAGGGCAGGAGGTCACAGACAAGGATCCTGGCACATTGCCACAGTACTCTCAGACAGGAGCTGGCTGTCTGAAAGAGCATAACCCACAATGTCCACATCTGGGGAAGTGAATTCAGAAATTCCACTCAGCCACAGCAGTGTGATTTTAGGCAAATGTTCCAGAGCTGGTCTGGTTTTGTTCATTTTTAAACAAAGAAAAAAGTAGAATACAGAAACACATTTACTGCAAGTTCAGACACACAGACAGGGACTCCAGGGTGGTCCAACTGATTGCCTCCCTCATCTCCTACCTGGCCTGAGACCAGGAGCATCTGTTAAGTTGAATGCTGAACTCCAGAACTAAAGACTCTTCTACATCCACTGAGTCTGGCTCTCAGAGCCATGTGGGAGGAAGCAGTGGAACTGGAAGCACTGTGAAACAGCTATGAACACAGCTAAGGATCTCCTGCTGTAACCTGACAGTCAGTCCAGTGACCCACCACCACAGGTGGGCAGGAAGCCCACCGCTGTGTGGACCTGTAGTCACTACAGACCAAAATGTTCACCTAATTTAGGTGAGTAATGATTTGGACAGATGTCCAATACTGATGGTTTTCTTTGCAGCACATACAAATAGAAGCACAGGTTAGAGGGGGAAGGAAGGGGCAGTAAGGGTAGCAAGCAGATGATGGTGGACAGGGAGGAGATGAGAACTGCTCAGATGTGGTGGCACAGCACCAGATGCTGCTTTAGGATTTAAATCATTACTGGCATAGCTGACTGAAAGGTTTACTGAATACCTCCATTCCCAAGCAGGCTACACAAGGACCTCTGGAAAACAAAGCACTTTCTACAGTCATCTTAGGTTTCCACAACTTTCAGAATTACTCAACAAAATCACACAGCAACTGATGGTCCTTGCCTTCAGGATAACAAAAACTAGCCAAAAACTATACTCTTGACCTTAATACCACCATCCTTACTCTCCATGGGAAATACTGGTCCTCCATTCTTCCAGTTCCCAGGCATCCTCTTAGATTCTTCCCCCACACAAACAGTTCTCCTCTGTCTACACAGGAGAAAAAAAAATAGAAAAGAACAGAGTCATTAAAAAGAAAGAATTCTATTTGTGATGCTGGCAAATGTGGCTACAGTGTTTCTGGGAGTATACAGGGTTGTACAAGCAGTGTGACAGTTAACAGATTTATTTCAAGGCACAATAAATGTATTTGTATTTGGAGAAAACGATGCCTAATGAGCAGTACAAGAAACAAGTTCTGTGTACAAGTCTTTGTTTCCCCCTCTTACATCACCTGCTTTGGAATTTTATTTGAAGGAAGAGTGCAGCGGCAGAAATTCCAGGGAATCATTTGTGAAGTGAATAATTTGTGCTGAAAGTTAGAGAGCTGCAGTTGATCTGTATCAGCTGTCATCAGGGCAAATCCAGTAAGCAAGTCAGTGAGATCTGTCCCAAGCCATCACCTGAAGACTGCTTATTTGACTGCCTGAAAGAAGTGACCTTCTAATGACAGCTAGGAAAAGTGTGTTCAAGAGTTGAAGAGCTTTGAGCTCTTCAGGAAAACACACAGATTTCAGAAGCATTTGGATCGGCTCCACAGCAGAAAGAAACAAAACACAGTCTATAATGTAAGTACAATTTAATCAGAACACTGCTTCTGATACCAAGGGGAGCCCACTTACAAGCACCCTGCAACCAAACTGACAGTGTCACACATACTGCTTGTCCCAAAGGACTCAGCCCTGGCATTTTTTCCTGCTGCTAGCTGGATCTCCAAACTGCTGCCTGATGTTAAATTACTTTCAAATTTCAAACCCTTCAAAGGCTGGGAACCCACACAGGGTGCACAGAGCATGGTATCATAATCTTTGCATATTAAATGCTTGGATCTGCCCACCTCAGGCTGCTAACTTGGCCAGAAATGCCAAGAAATTCTAATATCTAGCTTCATTTAGACTCAGTTTTAGTTTGTTTATTTATCACATTAATTTTCTAAACTGCTAAAGTGCAGCAGACTGGCTCATTCTATACAGGAAAATGAAAAAAACTTTTGGATTGAGAATCTTATGGTATAAGAAAAGTTTTTTGTGTTAAGACAAATAACACTTTCTCAATTAAAGCATAAGTTAGCACAAAACATATGCCAGGAACCATGCTGACACCTGTAAATGTGCTGTCTGGCTCCCTGCTGCTGCACTCCAGTGTGCCTTCAGTTTCAAGAAAGACGGGTGCACTTTTTGAGGTGTGGGGATTTTTTTGTTTTGGCTTTGTCCTGGTTTTGTTTTTGGTTTGGTGAGGTTTTTTTGCTTTTTTTCTCTTCTGCCAATAACACAGCAACATGATCTCTCCATAGCAGTAGGATGAGAAACTTACTTGTAAGTGCTGCAAACTGGCTGAGTCCACAGCGAACATGAGCAACACGGATGTCTGGGCTGAAGTCTGACCAGCCAAAAAGGCTGGGTGGGATCATCTCTGGCACTGCTGTCTCTATTAGGTTTGGTCCTTTCCCAAGAATTCCATATCCCCAGACAAAAACATTTCCTTCTTCTGTATTACAATAAGAACACATTTTGTGAGAAAGTCTGTGCTTGTGAAATTCATGCCACAACCAAGAGTTAATCAATTAATGGAATATTTTCCTTTCTTCCAGCTCAGTCTTAATACTTTTTGATTATTTAAAATCTACAAATAATGAATTCCCATCCAAATGCCTCAATCTTTTCCTAAGCTATGCAGGCAAATCAAGCCTTCTAGGCAAAACTTTCATGGGGAAATAATGTCAATGCAAGAGTGAGCTGGATAAAATACTTCAGCTTACTGACTGATGGGACACAGGTTGAGAGTTTCTTAAATCACCTTTCTCAATCTCCCAGCTTTCCTCATAACACACAGTATTTCCCTGTTTCCAGAAAACAAGATACTTGTTTCATAATGTGTTAAAATCCACTACTGTGCAGTCTTGCACCAAAGTGAACGACTCAGGAAGTGAACTCACCTGTTAGCACAACATTGCCAGTTCCCCCACAGGCAGCCTCCTTCACCTTCCCAATCTTGAATGGCAAATGCCTGGGAACATTCACCTGTACAAGATTGCAGAAGAGTTGTTAGAGACAAGGCAAACTGCAAACTAGACATACACTTTAACTTGTTCTCTAGTTCTGGTTAGAGCTTACATACACTGGATTCCTGATACAACCTTTACTGCCTAAATAATAAAATGAGTGCAAGTCCCAAAATAAAAAAAAAACAAACACAACTACAAGAAATTCAATAAGGTGGGGTACAAGGTGAATAAAGTTACTACTGGAAAGCTTAGCATAGCAACAAGGCTGAGAATGACTAATAACTGCTTCTTGTCCCCAGCTTTTAAAGTCAGACACAGTGGGGATGTCAATAGGTGAGCATGTCTTCAAGTCTTCACACTGGATTAGATCACTAAAACTCAGTCTGCAGTGGTGTTTTTGAGCATACTAGGGAAAAACTACTTTAAAAAAATTGCACTTATTTGGTACAGTCCAACACAACATACATATACAGCTTGATATATGTAAACAGCAATCTTCAATTTCATAGCTCTGCCATTCTACACTTTGGACTGCATCTATATTTTAGTTCTGAGTCTCATTTTTGGTAAATGTGCCATTCACCCATTTCAGATGTCACAGACCTCCAGGAAAACTGCTACACTGCATAACCTGATCCTTGTCCTCAGGCTTTATGAGTCTCAGCACCTAGCCCTACATTAAGGTTACATCAGGAGAGGCACAGGAAACAAAGCTTTCTATAATTTTGCTAAAGCTAAGTTAATACAATTGTCTGCTCTTAGCCTTCTGCCAGGACTAGCTTGAGTATTGATTAATTTCCTGACTCCATTTCCTAAAGTAGCTGTAACATGAGACCAAGTGCCTAATTACCACACAGTACAATGCTTAGTGTGAAGGCAGCAATCTACCAATGCCCCATATAAGTTTGCTCAAAAAAACTTTTATCTGTGAGACACTAGAATTTGTTTAGGACTCAGTTATAAACCCACTAAGGATGTCCATGCAAAATTAACCAGCATGGAGGTTGACTGGAAGGGACTTCCAAGGGCCAGCACTATGCTCAAAGTAGGATCACTTGAAATCCTAGGTTAGCCAGCCAAAAAACTAATTCCTGTCCTAAATTAGCAAAAGCACTTGAGCTGGGCCTCAATCTGGTGTGAAGTCCATGGGATGGAGAAAGAAGAATATGGGGTTCTTGGACTAACAAAGTGGGTGAGGTGACACAAACCTTTGCCTATCACAGCAGGGAAACATACTTGTCCCTAAAGCTACACAAACATGTCAGACAGGTTGCTTTTGTAAGCTTATGTAATAGCAGCCTGCTAGTGGTGTTTGTATCTGCTGTCAAAAGAACCCAGAACAGGAAGAAACATGCAGTTTTTAACTCTGTGCACAACAGCTGAACTGAAATACATAAAAACATACCCTCAGGTCAACTGACCTGTGTGGTTTCTGTGACAGATGCCAACTGCAAGTATTCTGAATTTCCCCAACCAAAGACATCTCCTTCATCTGAAACAGCCAAACAACAGTCCCCATAGGAAGAGACCTGGATAATGTTTACTCCAGCAATGTCACCATGCAGCTTAGTAGGAACACTGGTGATGTTATAGTGTCCAAGACCTGAAAGGAAATAGAGATTACGAAGAATTTTTTTTCCAGACACACTTTTAATGCCTGCATAGGACCATTTTTGTCATGCTATAACAAAGTCACCTTTCTTCTGAAATATATCTTTCTGTCCATAATGCTTAATTACCAACTGCAACAGACAATCAGCCACAAACACCTCTTCCACTAACCAAAGACTCCTCTCTGGAGTACACAACAACTTTATACAAATCACACCCTGAAGAGTCTCTTATCTCTTGTCTGCATGAACAAAGTGTTTGAGGAACAATAACTAAGCCAGGCAGATACCCCAAGAGAGACGAAGTTTCACAAACTGGCTGCATCCCCTCTTCTGCAAGGATAGCCATGAATGACAGCACACTGCAATCAGTCAGACAACAGCAGGGGAAATGGCAAAAGAGGCTGGGAAGTAAATGCTTTACATGACAAATTGCTGCTGGAAAAGAGACCAGAATGTAGGTGACAGAAAGCTGGGTTACACTATATTGGCACAAAAGAATCACGGGAAGAACTCAACTGTGGGAGCAGCAAAATGAATAAGCAGTAGCAATGACTGTGAGGAGGAAGTTCTTTGCAGCAAAAACCACCACAAAAAGGGCCTGGCCAATGATCCCATGCTAAAACATGCAACAGCTACCAAAGCACTTTCCAGTTCACAAGAGCAGAACAGACCCCAAAACAAGAATCAGGAAGGCAAAGCCATCACCAAACTGAAGAGCAAAGCTGCCCATGGTTCATTCCACATCTCCTCAGAAGCTTTACACAGCAGATAAACTCTTCTCCAGCTGCATGCTTGGATTGCCAGGGCAGCATCCCAAAGGTCCTCAAAAAAATGAACTGGATTGTCCCAGTTTGGTTACACCAGAGTATTGAAAACATCTACACACAACATCAGCAGCCCCTTTCTGTCCACACACACGACAAATACATATCACAACTCCTCAATTAGGACAGCTTGCTATATTCATCAATTCCCTGACAAGCAAACTGAGCTGAGTTCCTACCTGTTTGTCCATCAGCTCCCCATCCACATGCATAGACTGAACCTTTCTTGGTTCTAAACAGACTGTGGTCCTGCCCACACACAACCTGCACACAAACAAGAAGTCAGAACTATTCAGGAAAGGTCACATGTTCAGACTTGACTTAGTGAAGCATTACTGACAGATAAATTGAGCAATGAACCTCTATGATGTCCATCAGTTTAGATTCTGACCTTTCTCCCCGATCACATGGCTCTAGAGAAAGGGAAGAGCCAAGAACCACAAAACACAACACAAGAAACAGCAGAATATTCTTTGTGAAAAGTGATGCTGCAGTTGATTTTTTTCTAAGGTTCAAAACAAGGAAAGAAAGCTCAACTCAGCAGTACAACACAATAAAACAGCAGAGTAAATAAGAGCTCTCCCTTCACAGGATGCTAACCACATGATTCTTGATGCCAGCTACAAACTGCTATGGATTCTTTGTCATGTAAGCACTCCAGGCACACAGCTGTTCTCAGATCTATATTTATGTTGAACTAGCCATCATATCTGCCACAGGCTTGGCATGAATTAAAGACAAGGAAAAAGCCATTCAAAAGCAGACATTAAAAATTAAACAAAGATTAAAGGGATTTAATCAACAAGTTAAGAGTGACTACCAATATTAAGCACATAACTGCTGTTATCAAAGTACAAATAGGTACCAAGTATTCAACTCTCATGAAAAAAAAATAAAACCATGAGAAGTTGAAACGTAAGTTTTGCAAGCCTAATTGAAAACAGTTTTAGGGTGAATCACAGCACAGTCTCATCAGGTGGGTGTCAATGAATGATCCCTCCTTGGAACAGGAGCAATGTTTGCCCACAGACATGGCTACAGGGGCACAGAATAGCAACAAACTGCTCCTGTGCCTGGGAGTACTGCAGCCACAGCAGGGGTTTCTGCTGCCCTGCAGTCCCTTGCTCTCCCAGGAGCCTGACCTAGAGAAATGCTGGCTAGTCTAAGTGGATGGTTTCAGAGCTCATTTTTGAAAAGGCAAACACAAAATTTAAACTCCTAAGCAACATAAAAGTGACAAAAGGGAACAAGAAATCATGACAGGAAGAGAGTAGTGGAGTGGAGAGCATAGAAGGAGACACAGTACTGAGTGTGGCTGAGCAGAAAAGAAGAATCATCTCCTTGACCTGCAGGTAACACTCCTCCCAGTGCAGCCCAGGGTACCATTAACCTTTTTTACAGCAAGGCATATTGTTGGGTCATGGTTAACCTGGTGTACCCTAGGGCCTTTCCCACACAGCTGCCTCCCAGTCATCCCTAGCCCATGGTGGTGTCTGAAATTGTTCTTCACCAGCAACAGGACTTGGCCATTTCCACTGCTGAACTTGATGAGGCTCATGTAGGCCTATTTCTCCAGCCTCTGGATGGCAGCACCACCCTCTGGTTTATCAGTCACTCCTCAGTTTTATATCATCTGCTATCTGCTGAGGGAACACTCTGTGGTCCAGATCACTAGTGCAAATGTAAACAGGACTGGACCCCAGACCAGTTGCTACTGGTTTCAACTCTGCTTCAAGCCAATGACTGCCACCCTCTGAGCTTGGCTGTTCAGCTGGTTTCCAATTCATTTTCAGGACTGAATTCAGATGATCCTCTTACCTGGACAACTTCACTGTCAAATTCCTTCAGCTGATGAATAAGATGGCTTCCACTGGACACCAAACAACCACCAAGAAGAAAAAAGGCAACACAGAGGATTTCAGAAGACTGCAACCAAAAAACACAAAGGTAAACCTGCCTATACTGAAAGCCACTTTATCACCACAAGTAGAGAAATTTATTCACTTGTAGTTTCACTGCAAAATACCTGCACAAAGAAGGAACATAATTCACATGCTCTTATTTAAGAAGTTAAGAACTGTCACTTTTTAAATATAAGCTCTTGTGATTGGGGGTAGGAGCAACTTTCAAGGACAGTCCCTAGTCTAGAGTGAGCAGAGACAATACAAAATACTGCAGCACCCATATAAACACTACACTTGGCTAGAGATGAACCAGGTATCCCAGAGCACAGCGTAGTGCTAACATCCCTGACATTTTCACAATACCAGGAATTATGAATCCAATGACTGACTTCCAGTATCATGATTAACAAAAGCTATCCAATTACAGCTATTTTCTCAAACTTTAAAGAACAAGTGTTGTGGATCACAGAGCAATGAACAAGATTTTTTTTTTGGTCCTACTAGGGAATCAGAAACTCAACATATTCCCACTATTCACTTACTCTCATACAGAGTCTGCCATACAGAGCACTTTGAGTATATGTTTTGGTGCAACCCACAAAAAACCCAATGAAGGAATAGCACTGCAGACTCAGAGGCAGTTACAGCAGAGACTTAACAAAAGGATGCCTCTTTCATAATTAAATGGCACTTCTAACAGCCTCAGGAACAGCACAGGTACTCTGAGCAGCTAAAGGGAGAAATCCCAACTACTAACACCAATTACCTCAAGCAATTTATGAAAGCTGGGTTCTCTCCCTATGCCCTGCAAGAACTGTCCCCTGCTGACATTCTTTTGACTCTTGTGAATGTGGTCAGCAGAGTGCTAGTGCCCAACCTGGGTTCAAAGCCAGGCTGCTTTATGACACCTGCAGCACAAAAGCTTGCTCTCAGACTCCTTGATCTTAAATGGCATGCTTATACTACCAGACCTTTTCCATCTTCAGGCTTTTCTGCAAGGTTGTTTTCTTGCAATTATGTTTCCAGCATTAAGAAAGTGCAGGATCTTTGAATTCTCACCTGTAAATTTCATCTTCAACAACCTTGCGGCCACACTGTCCATAAGAATTGTTTCCCATTGTGAAAACTGAAAAACAATGATACAACAAACAAGTTTTATTACTGCCCAATCCCCTGAAAGCCTCTTTTCAGGTCCAAAAAATATTTTCACACAGTTTATTCTGAAAGGTGGAGGACAGCAATGTAAAAATAAGCTTTTTTTCAAAGTAAGTCCACTTGAATTAAAGTGACTGAATCCATTTTCACCAACAACACCCAGCAGTATTGCTGCAGGCACAGCAGCAGTACCTGCAGCCCACTGTCACAGCTGGGAATTGTCTAGTTCATCCAGCCATTGTCAAAGAGACTCAGAAATAGATCAGCATTCCCACAGGAGTGGGAATCAACAAACCAACCAGCTCACCCACTAAGAAGCTGCACTGGATCACTTGGTGCAACACTGAAGCCACTGCACCAGAGAGCTCCCAGAGATGTGGAGAGACAATTCACAAACAGGACCTTCTCTATAAAGGACTATTAATTAAGTAATTGCTTTAATAAACATAGCACTCTGGGGCTTAAAGGGGAGGTAACACAGGAGTACTGGCATAGTCACCCAAATCTGTGTTCAAAAACACATCTGAGTGAAGGAGACAAACAGGCTGCACTCAGCCAGGCCTGGGGCTGGAGAAACAAACCTTGTAGTAAAAGGTTCCCAACACATTTACAACCTGAGCCAGGTGAAGCTCATGGCTTTCCCTTGAAAAAGCAGTCCCACAAAGGCCAACAGCTGCCTGCATCCCATTTATAGTGCAAAGAGCCCATCTGGGATATAGTTCTAAAGGACAGAAGACAATTTTTTTCAAGTTCTTAGTAAAAGCATAGCCAGGCACCCCTTGACACCAGCACAAGCAACATCATACCTCCTTCACTATCTGTCAGGACCAGGGAATGGGCTCTCCCACAGGACACCTGCAAGACTCGAGTTTGCTGTGGCTTCTCCAGAGGTAATGGAATTGGAGATGGTTCCAAGACATATTCATAGCCCTTAGCTTAAGAAAGAGAGAATAATATTAAGTCAGTAGCTCCCACAAGGTAAATTCAACATTTATTTGCCGATCCTGTTGTACATTCACACACTCACTTCCTTGTTATAAAAGCAGACACATTTTAGAAAACCAAGATACTAACCAAAGAGGTTGACAGGGATTTGTCACAGAGGGAGGGAGAAGGTAAAAGCTATGGAGATAGCTGAAGCCAATAATCACTGCCTAAACACAAGTCCACCATATCTAGAGGGTGAATGTTATTAAGGCTTTAGGTGGCAGAATTGTGAAGCTGAAGCTTTCACCCCATTTTCAACCACTTTGGTGAATACAGCTGGATTACTAGAGCTTAATATCATGCACAAGCATTCTGTGCAACTGGGGATATTGCAAACAAGGTACAAGTGCAACAATCACAGAAATGTATCAGGAAAGGTGAACAAAAAAATCTTAGTGCTTCATATTTAAAGAAAAGTAGATTAAAGGCACTTTTAGAAATAAGGAATGCAGGAAAGACTAGCTAGGCTAGGTCCATAGGGAATAAGACATCTAACGTTTATGAAAAATGACATGCTGTACTTTAAAAAGATTTAACAACTTGAAGAACATGTAATCAGTTACAGTCAACTGGGGGGGGGAGAAGAACATCAAACCATAAATCAATACTAGGGAAAAGGTCAAGGGGAGATAAAAAGCCTTAGTATCAAAGTTGCTGCAACAAGTGAAATCAAATCCCAGAGGACCCAAAGCAATATTGCACACAGGCAGCAGTGCTTTACTGGTTCTCACCGCCTTCAATAAAGCTAAAAAGAATTAAGCCCAAAAACACCTAAAACCAAAAAAAATTAAAAATTAAAAAAATTTACAGATGGTCTTTTGCAGTAAGACACTACTAGATGTGAGGACAGGCAGCTTGCCAGTAGTGGGCACCTGCCATGCAATAGAGCAAGAACTTAAAGGCAACCAACTCTGTCTGTCTACAAACACTTGGAAGTCACAAAGCAAAATAACCTTTTCCTCTCTCTGTTCCCTGTAGCAGAAAGACACATGCTACTGGGATCTGCAGTAACCATCGCTGAGAGCTGAGGGGATTTGGAGAAAAGAGACAATGAGGTGGCTAAGGAATAAGGGGGTGAGTGTTAAATGTTAGTAGTTTAGATACAACCACCTAAAAGTCAGAAGGCTGCAAATTCTCTTGGAAATGAAGCATCTACAGCAACACAGTGCTGGAAGCAGCAGCACCAAAGTCAGTCTGTAAAACAGCAGTGAGCAATGTCCCAAAGGAAAACTTGTCTGGGAGAACATTAAACATGGAACAGTAGCAATCCCACTGAACTTCACCACATTTTCAACCGATCTTGCTAAACACACTTAGCAGGGCTTGAACTGCAAAACTATTTAACCTATTTCTGGATTCTCTGGCAGAAATAATTTCCAGTCAGATGAAAAACAAGATAATTGCAAGACACTCCTGAAACACCAGCACGTAAAGGAACTAAGACCCAGCAAGAGCTGAAACCCTTAAAAGCAGAAGTGACAGAAGCTTCTGCAGTCCCTGCATTTTGCAGCTGCTGTTCAATCACACACTTGCTGTGTGTACACACTCGTATGGAACCATCCAGTGTGCCACCACAAAGCAGCACCACTGCAAACCTCAACATGCAATTTTCTTTTGCTTCTCCACCAAGTTTAATCTTCTGCCCGTATCAGTCACACCCTGCCTTGATGGATTACACTCTTATATACTATAATGACAAAAAACTGCTTTTATGGTGATTTTCCTCAACTGTTTACGAAGGAATGTCTACGCAGTCAGCCACTCTATGAGGAAAGTTTGTGTTTTTCCTATCTGTCTTCAGTGGTAGGTGGCAATGTTCTACACAGAAATCGTCTTCTAAAATGAGTTTGAGAGTCTGGTGTAAGACAAAATGACTGAAAAACTTTTTCCTTCAAAATGTAACTTGCTAATAAAGTAATTTTAAAATAAATCCTACAGCTTCACAAAAAACCCACAGACTGTATAAAAAAACTAACTGGAGAGGGAAGGAGGACTAAAGGACCTTAGTTTTTAAGTGCAAAGGCAACAGAAGCGAGGAAATCGTCCTGCCAAAATGATTTTATTAACTACACTGTGCCTACTATCAAACTATAGATTCAAAGTCACACATTAACCAACATCACACTTTTCAGAATAAACAGCTACATTCCTTTTCAGATGAAATTAATGAAGTGCAGCATACAAAACAGAAGGACACATTGACAAACCACAGAAAAAACAGATAAATTTCAGAAAAAGACCTGCTTAAAAAAATAAAGCACAGCCTGGGACTGCATCAAAGCCTTCTGATGTTTTTCAGAGCTTCAAACACATGAAGATTCCTCTACCACAGGCATACTGCAGTGTCATCCTTTAAATCTTTAAAACATTTAAATCCTTACTTTGATCTCTTCTGCTTCTCTGGAATCCAAGCTGGGAATCCTTGTTGAGCCCCATGCCCCACACTTTGGTGATGTCTCTGGTATTAGAAGCCAGCAGTGTGAATCCATACCCGCAGGCAGCAGAGGATATCTTTGAAGACAGACAAAACCCACACCATCCAGTTAGAAACTGTGGCTTAGAAAAGCAAGTTTCACTCCATGCCACTTGTTCATTAGCATTCATTCTTCATGAAATTACATCCACATGCAACCCAAATTCATGGCATGCATGGTCTTGCAAAAATTATCAGAAAGACTTTTCTGTGATGAGCACAATGGTGAAAAATTCAGGTCCAACCCTTCTGCCCTAAAGTTTTGGTTTGGTGTGCATACATCTTTACTTCTGCGTTATCTTGGCACCATTCAACACCACACACAGAAAGACCTGTTTGCTGCCCTGAATTAGAAAATTTAAAAAAAAAAACAACACAAAGCAAACAAAAAACCAAACAAATGAAAAACCAAACCAAAACAAAGATAGAGAGATATTAACAAGAATAATACATTTTACTCCTTTTGACAAAAAAAACCCAGTATAAGAGCCACATGAGGATCAACTGTGGTCACTTGGTTTGCCTGGCCTGGAGAAATGGAGACTGAGGTCAGATCTCACTGGAGTCTGCAGCTCTGATCTCTGCTCTGGGACCAGGGACAGGACCTGGGAACCGCTGGAGCTGTGCCAGGGGAGGTTTAGGTTGGATATCAGGAAAAGGTTCTTCCCTCAGAGGGTGGTCGGGCACTGAACCGGCTCCCCCGGGGATGGGCACGGCCTCAAGGAGCGTTTGGAAAACTCTCTCAGGTGCAGGGTGGGGTTGTTGGGCTGTCCTGAGCAGGAACAGGAGCTGGACTCCATGATCCTTCTGAGTCCCTTCCAACTCAAGATATTCTATGAATGCTCTGACTTTCTCTGCACTAGCCAGCAGAGCATGAGTGAAACATGTAGGCAAAAGAATAGCAAGATTTTCAACACAAGCTTCCCATCTGTCAGGTGGGAGCAGCTGCGGAGCCACTGGAAGAGGCCCATTTTATCTGGCAAATGCCCTTCACTCGCAGGTTCTCCAATGCCTCTTACAAAATTACAAATACGTATTTTCTATATGCTGCTACAGTTAAAACAGTAACCATCCCAAGCAATACCGCTATATCGATTAAAAACACTGAATCACGTCAAAGCCTTTAAACCCGATCCACTAACGCCGTTCTCGGCTAAGCCCTGACCAGGCTCCGGAGGCTGGGGGAAACACGCTGGCCCCGTCGGACCGGCGCACCTTCTCCTCTGTCTCCAGGCGGTACGGCGTGGTTTGGATCCGCCGCGGCTTCTTCCAGCTCGCGTCCGGCCTCACGAAGCTGGGGATGCCCAGGGCGCCCGAGTAGCTGAAGCCCCACACGAACACGCGGTCCTTGCGCCTGGCCGCCTTCCCCGCGTACTGGAACACCGGGGCGGCCTCCTCGGCCTCCCGGAGCTGGCGGGTGTTCGGCGGCCCCGCCGCCACGCCCAGGCCCCTGCGGAGCAGCCGCCTCGCCAGCCCCGCCATGCCTCCCCTCAGACCGCCGCCATCTTGGCTCCCTCAACCCCGGGCTCGCGCGGCATCACCTCCCCTGCGCGCACGCGCGCGGCGCTGGAGCGCGCTTCTCTTAAAGGGCAACACCTCCCTCTGAAGGTGGTTCCGCACCCGCCCGGACCCTGAGTTATAACTGAGCCTACACCCAGGCCCAGACCTCAATCTAAACACACTCCAGACCCCATTGTGGACTTAAACCCAGACCTAAACAAATCAAAACTGAAACTCAGGCCCAAAGCCACGCGTAGGCACAGACCCGTCCCAAACCCCGCTCCCACAGGGCCGGCTGTGGGGCACCCAAATGCAGCCGTGCCGCCGCACTCCGCGTGTGGAGCAGCCCTATCTTTGCTCTAGAGGGAGCCAAGCACCACCTTCCAGGAGGAAGCTGCTGTCCTTTCATCCCCTCAAACCAAATTTCCTTCGTGCCAGCATCTACTGCCTTGCTCAATATCCCCCCGGGAGGAACAAACACCTTTCCTGCCGCCATGCCCACACTGCTGCTCAGGGCCTATCGAGTGTCTCTCCTTTATTGATGAAAACCACAAAAATAATTCAAAATACCAAGATGTAATAGAAGGGCATCTAGAGATGAGGGCCTTTGTTGCTTATAAGGAGCGGGTGGGGCAGGGCTGGTCCCTCCTCAGAGTGCCAGCAGCACAGCTTGGGCTGGCTGTGAGGAGGATGAGGATGGGCACTGGGCTGGGCTGGCATGGCCAGCAGCCTCCCTGGCCTGTGCTGGCTGCCAGAGCCACCTGGACCCCTGCTCCAGCTCCGAGCCCTGGCTGCACAAGAGCTGGAGGAGATGAAGATTTGAGTGGCTGCTGTGGGGCTCACAGGATCCTCACAAGATCTTGCTCCGTGTGCTCTCAGTGCAGCGGTTCAGGATGAGGTCTTTGCTGGGACGGGGAGGAACAGCAGGTTGAGCCTTGGGCTTGTTGTCCTCTGGTTCCTTTTTCTCAACTGCAAGTAAAAAAGATGCACAGATGGGTCAGAGCTCCCCAATCACACCATCCCCATGAACATTCAGCAGCTTCCTACATCATGGCCACCAAAGCTCTTGCCTTTCCTCCTGTCCCTGCTGCATGCAGTGGTTCCTGCAGGTCACGGTTCAGGATGGAAACTGTGCTCAGGGAAAGCTTGTCTTTAGGTCTGCCCAGCCTTAGCTCTGGGAAGGTCATGGATACCACATGGAGACTACAAGATCTAAAGGGTATAGCTCAATGTCTACGTCTCTCCTTCTCCATGAAGAAAGGCTTTTTACAAGGGCCTGAACTGGTAGGACAAGGGGGAGTGGCTTCACATTGTCAGAGGCCAGGGTTAGATTAAATATTAGGAAAAAATTCTTTCCTGTAAAGGTAGTGAGGCACAGGTTGCCCAAAGAAACTGTGGCTGCCCTGTGCCTGGAAGTGTTCAAGGCTAGGTTGGATGAGGCTTGGAGCAACCTGATCAAGTGGAAGCTTGGAACTAATTGGTCTTTAAGGTCCCTTCCTGCCAAAACTGAATCCTATAATTCTATGATTCTTCATGCAACACTTCCTTCTGGGGGTTCTGCTGACAGCTAACATCCATGGTGATTGCCATGGTAATGGCAGTACTGGGGAGGTTAGATGTACAGAGGAAAACAGGTCCCAAATGTGGGCTGACCTCCTTCCAGGACCATATTCTGCTCTGTCTGGCTGATAGCCAGGGGTAAGAAAACTCCTTGAAAGAAACATTTCCCTGCACAGACCTTCCCCATGGGAAATGGCAGGTGGGCATGGTGTGACCTCAGTGTGCCATCTGCTCTAGCTGCCAGCACTGGTGGGGGCCATGGGTCATGCCTGCAGGATTCCAGTTCCACTGAGACTTACTGATGACATTGGCCTTGTTCTGGGAATTTCCCTGCATCTTCCGCTGGTTCTGGATGTACTTCTTGCTGTTCCTCCTGTAGGTTTCCTGGCTGATTTGCTTCCGGCCTTGCCTGTGGATGCTCTTCACATTTCGGATGGTGGATCTGCAAGGAGTAAGAAACAAAACTTTCAGTTTTCATGCTGGCAGCTCTCACACCACACATTTCCTTCCCCACACTTCCTCCTCTGCTTCGCACAAACCCCAATTTCTGCTTTTGGGTTTTGCCTGATGGATGCCAGCCCTTGAGGGCAGCCATCAGTAAGACACAATCTACAATGTGTTCAGGGGCAGCTGGATGGTGCTTTGCAAGCAAACACTGAAGGGTGAACCCTGAGCACAAGTCTGGAAAGTAATGATTGGGATTGATGAGGAAGATTTGGCATAAGGCTGGAAGGATGAGATGGGCATGGGGTTTATCTAAGAAAGGCCCAGAAGTTATCTATAGCTCTTATGAATGAATTTACAGCACCTATCCTGGACACAAAATTGAGATCCCTGGTGTGGGGCTTGGCATGGCTCCCCATGGCATTGTCCTCCTGCTCTTCTCAAAGAAATGTGCCTCTCTGCCTTCAGCCCCTTCCTGGACTGAGCACTCCCCTCATGTCATAGCAAAGCTCGTGCCCATAACAGCAGGTCACCACCTTCACAACAGGGCTTGGCCTGGCTGCCAGTGCCATGGAGGCAGCAGTCACAATGGCAGGGGGACATGCCACTGTCCTTGAAACAGGCCACTTCATCTCCCCTAAGGCCACCAGCAAACATCACTGTGTTCAAATACATGGATCTGGACCATTTTACACTCACATTCTATCCATGCTCCAGCAAAACTGGATTTGGAGAGATTTTATAGCAGGCCTGACATGTTATCTTGCAGAAAAAAAGATAGCAACAACTTCTGCCCTTTTTAGCCATCCTCTTTGCATTGAAATTCATGAGTTATTATTGCTTTTTATCTTTTTAATCAAAATAGAATCCCTTGCATTAGCTTAAATCTTCCCATTAGATTAGGCCACTTGGCAGCTCCATTTAGTCAAATCTCTCCTTGCCTCTGAAAGATTCAGTGCACCACACACTTAGGAAGTAAGAAATGGGCCAATTTGAAAATAAAACAAGATTAGCCCAGAAAAGAAACTTTGCAGAAGGACAAGGAGAAATACACCTGATGGGAGGACCTGTTGGAGCAAGGATCCTGGAGCCCTGCATCAGCAATGCTGGGGTGCCTGTGGTGGCTGGGGAGCACAGAGCTGGTGGGAGGACAGCCCTGGTCTGTGTCCTGCTTACATTTCTCCAGGCAGTTCCTCACTGACAGGGCACACAGGTGACACCACAACACCCTGTCTGGTTTAATTTCACCTCCCTCAAGGAAGAGGGAGATGTTGTGCCCTCTACACAGAGCTTCTCCTACCTCCGTGGAGGAGCGCCCCGGTTCCTCAGCTCACTCTTGACAGAGGTGTTCACCTCCCCAGCTTTCTGCAGGTACATGGCAGGGTAATAACCTGTGGTGTCATCCTTCCTGCAGTGCAACACAAAGAAACATCACTTACAGTCATGGCCCTGCAAACACCTCCTCAGTCCAGGAGAGAGATTTGATCATTCTTGTGGCTAGTCACAGAGTCCTGGAATGGATTGGTTAGAAGGGACCTTAAAGGACCTCATTCCAACCCCCTGCCACAGGCAGGGACACATTCCCCCAGAATAGATTATCCAAGCTCCATCCAACCTGGCCTTGATCTCTTCCAACTCAGGACATTCCATGAGTCATGGTTCATGCCTGTTCCCTGCTGGTGCCATGAGGGTTACCTCTCATTTCCTTGCAGCTGGGATGAAAGTTGAGGTTTTGCAAAGCAAAAGGTGCCAGAACAATTAGAGGCAAAATAACAGATTTTTTTTTCTCTGCCTCCTTCTTGGATATTTCTGAAGCCCTCAGCAGAGGACTCTCCAGCTGCAATGTTTAATATTTGACAAAAAACAGACTCTGAGAAGCAGCCCTGCAAAAGGAAGTGCTGGGCAGTGGCACCAAAGACGCCATGGCTTTCAGAGCCCTGATGTGGAACAGCATGGATGCTCCCTTCCCTCTGCCTGAGTGCTGCTTGCCTGACCTGTTCATGGCATCTCTCACCTGATGACCCACCAGCCATCAAGGAGCTTGTGGATGACTTCAATGGTATCACCCTCCTTGAGGGTCAGCTCATCCTCTTCCACAGCAGTGTAGCTTTTCTGGACCGTGTACACTTCACCTACACACAAAATGGGGATGGTGGATCATGGCTGACATCTCAGGGATGGGGGCTCAACCTCCCCAGTCACTGAGAAGAGGAGGCACCAGAGCATTAGGAGGCACCCTACATTTTAGGCAAGACTCAGGGTGCTTCAGGTTTGGATTCAGACTTCCCCCAGTCTTGTCATTGCCCATGGTTCATCCCAGCCCCTTCACCATCTCTCCAGAACAAAGTTTTTGGGTGCAAGCAGAGGAAGTACACCTATCTCTGCTCGAAGATGTGCTCAGAACTCAGTGAAATAAGGCAGAAGGAAGTGTTGTGCTCATAGAGCCTGTTCCAATGTTGTGAAACCCTCAAAGCTGAAGCCTGTTGAGCAATTGGCACAAGTCTGCAAGATCCTCCCTCTGCTCCACGTGCTAAAGCCCTGCTGTCATGGCAGGGCAATGCAGAGGGCAGGAGCAGGGCCAGGCTCTGGTAAGGACAGCACAGAGGTGAAGCCCTGTGAATGCCTGTGCCTGATTTGAATGCTGCATCATGCTCTTCTGCCAACCCAGCACCTCAGCCTTCACCAGCCAGTTCAGCATGGCCACTGGGTAAAGGTCAGCCAAAACACAAATCTAATGCTGAGTTGCAGGTCATGGGAAGCTCCCAAGGTTGACACTGAGGTGCCAAGCCATGAGATTTATCTCTCCTGGCATCTCCCTGCCCAGTGATCCTGCTCAGTCTGAATTGCCCAGCTTTGCAGTGAGCCATCTCAGTGGAGAGCTGCAGCAGGCTGTGCTCTGACACACACACACATATCCTGGTCACCCCAACATTTTACCTGCATAGTTAGGCTCCTGCTCTTCAGACTCATCAGGACCATCCATTGGCTCCAGATAGGCAGCAGGTACCCAGCCTCGTTTATTCTTCAATTGACAAAACCACCAGCCTGCAAAGAAAGCAACCATGGGCAAGAGCAGAGAACGTTGTGGGGACTGGCACCAGGTCTGTGCAGGCAGCTCCATGTCCTGGAGATGTTTCTCACACATCCCTCCTGTCACAAGACCAGATGTTAGACATGGCTGTTAGTTCTTTTGCTTTCTGTTTTCTGTTGAGCAGCCTGACAAAACTCAAACTCCTCTTTTCCCTGGCTGTCCAGTAGACCACAGACACATACCATTCTCACTCTTCTCCACGACATCCACCATGTCCCCAGCTTTGAGAGCCATCTCAGATGTGGAGCTCTTCTCATAGTCAGCGATGGCTCGGTACGTTTGCAGGACAATGGGGCCCGTGATGTCTGCATGAGAGAAGTGACAGATGTTCCCTCCTCCAGCCCCCAACCTAGAAACACCCTATTTCAGGCAGGCCAAAAGCAGCCCCAGGACAGCCCAAAGTGCCCTCCCAGCCTCTTTCAGCCCCAAACCAGCTGGATTTCAGGACAGTGATTCATTCCTCACAGCTGCAGCTGTGGCACAGTGACCATGCCCTTAGTGAGGGTATATGCCATGGAATGACAACCTCTCTCCCAGCAGGCTTCACTGCTGCTGAGGCAGCCACTTGCAGCCCTCTGAGACCGTCTTACCAGTGAGGTTTTTCTTGGAATCCTTTGGCAGGAGGAAGACCTCAGGCTTCTTGATCCTAGACAGGTCAGAGCAAAGGCAGCTCAGTGCCAACCAGCCCTATCCATTGGCAGAGACACCCTCCCTGCAGGCTACTGCCAGCAGCCAAGGCCAGGAATGCAGGATTTCCCTCAAATTAGCAGGAGCTGGACTCACTGGCTGTCTGTGACGGGGTTCATGTCGTCATGACGGACTTTGAAGAAGCTGACCACGTGCAGGCACCGGGAGATCTTGTGGGGTAGGTTCACCAGTGCATAGCAGTACTCGGCCAGCGTGCCCTGCCTGTTCTCAGTTGAGCGCTGCCCATCAAACCACTTTGGGGCTGAGGGAGAGGAAAAAGGGCTCAGAAAAAGCAGACAGAACACTTTGTTTTTAATACTTTCCCAAGCACACTGCTCCAAATCATTGATTTTGCTCTGCAAGCAAGTCTGGCCCTGAGGTGATGCATGGTTGCATTGTGCCAATAAGGTGAAGCTTTGTGGGAGCACAGCTCATGCAAGCCCAGAAATTATCCTGTTTGACCCTATTTTAGTTTTAGGGTAACTCCCACATGTGTGTTCAGACTAAACCCAACTTCTGGGCCATAAATACAGCACATGCACCAGGAGGGGCTCAGGGGACCAGCCTACAGTCAGAGGAGATATGCTTATCCTCCCATTCTTGACTCCAGAGCTCTAAAATTCTGCTGGCAATCCCAACCCTGAGCAGTGTTGGACTGCATGATGGGGGTGCTTTTGTGTGGTCAGTGGTGCTCCATGCTCCCCCAGCAATCTGACACCTGTCTGGTCCTCAGTGCTCTCAGTTCCCCAAATGAAAATGGAATAAGGAATAAGAGATAAGGAATAAGGAACAGCCCCAGCACGGTGAAGGGCAGCATATTGGAAAAGGCCCAGCATGGTGGTGTTAGTCCAGCTGCAATGGAACCCCCCCAGACTGGCACCCACACTGCTGCACAGTGCAGGCTTACTCCTCCTCCAGAGATGTCAACCACAACTGCAGCTCTTTCTCAGACTCCCTTCTGCCCCCTTTAAAGCAGGAAACTAAATAAAATGGGGAAGTTTTCTGCCATGCACTTTGCTTGGAGACAAAGTGTCAGCTGTTTGGATCAGGAGTTCATTCTCTGTCGTTGAAGACATATTGCATTGTTTCCTCTTACAAAGTATCTGTGTTGCCATAAGGGCATTAAGCCAGCACTACTGATGGTGTCACCAAAAGAGGGCTCAGCTCAGCTCCACTCAGTTTAGCCTCCCCAAAGCCAGACACTTTGTACCAGCCAGGGGTCATAGGGGTCACAGCTGATTCTTCTGGAGGTGCCTCTGGGGTGCCCAGCCTCCAGAGAGCAGGGATGGGGTCTGCAGGGCTGCTGAGTGCTGGGAAGAACCACAGCCACTGCTCAGATCTTTCTGGGGTTCTGATTTCAAGCCTGGTGTACAGGAAATACTGCACCACGCACCTGTCTGGAAGGCAGCCAGCACAGCTCAACCCACCAGGGAATTTCCCAACTAGCTGCAGTTTCTGTTCACCCCCCAGCCACGGTGCTTGCCCCTCACCTGGCAAGTGTGGGATGATCCGGTTCTCTATGTTGATGTCCCCGGATTCAATGGGGAACATCTCCTTCAGCGCTTTCTGCAGAGCAGAGCCAGGCACAACAGTGAGGATGGAACCAGGGGAACACTCTGTGACACCCACTCCTCTGCCCCTAGCTTGACTCCTTTCCTGGTGCTCACCCTGCTATCACTAGTGTGTGCTGGCTGGATCCCACACCCTGGTACTCTGTGCCCAGGGACACATAGCCCATGGCTCCCACCTTCAAGGGGCAAAAGTGATCGAAGGACTGGACCCAGGAGCCTCTTTTAAACCAGGTTTGCTTTGAGGTAATTTCAGATGGCATTCACCCTCCTTTTTCCCCACCCCGAGCCCATGTGTCCCAGGAGGACTCACGTGGAACTCGTATATCTCAGTGAAGCGGCGGTAGACAACCTTTTCAGAGAGGTCATTCCACTTCACCAGGAACATGTAGACCTGAGGACCAAAGAAGAGGCTGCAGTTCTGCAGGCAAGTGGGACACCACACCCCACCATGCCCAGGGAGCCCTGTGGATGGTCCAGTTTCAGATAAAATTCAATGTTTTCCTTCCACCACCCCAATGCAAGTAGCTCTGGCTCACCAGCAAATAAACTGGGCACTAGAGGAGCTTGGAATGGATGGAGAGGGGACAGAAACATGCAGGTGGGTGGAAAACAAAGAGGAAAAAGCTCTTTCCAAGACTGCAAAGTAACCAACGGCTTGCAAAGGAGGTGCCCAAACTCTTGTGTGCTCAGGACATTTTAGTCTCTGGCTGCGTCCAGCTCATGTTATCAGCCATGACCCCCTTAAAAGAAAGCATTTAAGCCCTCAGTCACAATTATCTAAGGAAATTTGTTGGCCAGGCTTTTTACCCTGGCCAGTCCTCAGTCCCGACATGGCAGAACGCTGCTGAGTACTCACATAGTGCTGGCTGGGGAAAAACCTTTTCTCGTAGCCCAGCAGTTCGATGTGCCGGATGAAGGCGTCCCCCATCGCTGCTCCCGCTGCTCTCCCCTCCCCTCTGCCCTCGCCCAGCTCTGCTGTGTCTTAAAGCCCCGGGGAAGCGGAACTCGCGCTGCAATCACACCCGTAATTGTATACTCGTTGTGGTTTGTACTCAGCCGGTGCTTCCCAGACCAGCCCCTCCAGCGGCAACAGGACTGGGAGGAGGTGAGCTGGGAGACATCGGGGATAACCTGGAGGGACCTCTGGAATCAGAGGACAGTGAAGGGTGAGGGCCAGGCTGGCTGCCCTGATATCCAGAGGACTCCTCTGACTGCTGATGCTGCCCCGTGCAGCACAGGGTCAGGGACAGCTGCCTTGGATGTGACAGCCAGCGGCGCCTTCACCCTCCCAGTCAGAGCTGGAAGGGCTGATGAAGCACGTAACTCATTCCCTGAGCCCCAGGAATGGCAGGTGGGGGATCTGGGGCACAGCACAGCCAGGATGGGGCAGCCACGGGCTCAGTGTGCAGAGTCCCTCCCATTGCATCACCATTTCCTCTCAGTCACTGGCGGCTTCCCCAAAATCTGCCACCAAAAGGTTCCCTTGAGGAGCCCCCGAGGACCTGAGCCCTGCTCACCACCTTACCTGGGCACAGCTGAATGGGAGAGGACCCCAGGCATGGGGAAGCCCCAGAGTGGGCTGGAGACAGACCCCTGTGTCCTGCTGGGAGAGCAGGAGAGTCCCTTGCTAAGCTGTTCTGAAATGCCAGTGCACCAGCTGCATTCATGTCCTTCTCCATCCTCAACCCTGAGCAGAAAGACCTGAAGGGATGTGATCAATTGCACACTGCTTGCAAGCAAAGGTGTACCCAGAAGTGCTTTTGTCCCCACCAAGGGCATCCTCAATGACAGTGGGCACCAGAGGTGTCACCTGACAGAGCCAGGCCCTGTTCTCCACAGGATCTCTGGAGGAGCCCAGCTCCAGCTGTGAACACTCGGCTCCATCTCTGACTCTGTGCTCCATCCCCTCCAGAATCCTGTGCCCAAGCACAGCTGATGTCCCCAGCAGGCCAGCATGGTACCATGAGCTGGGTGTTAGAGCAAACCCAGCCCCACACTCAGCCAGGAGCAGAGATGCCTCAGGCAGCACCCCTGTCCCCTGACCCTGGCAGGAGCAGCCCCAAACCACAGCAGAGCTCACAGGGGCTCTCCCCACTGACCAGCAGCAGCAAACCCTGGCACAGGATCAGCCCAATGCCCTTGTTAGCTTGTAAGGACAAAAGCTTGCTCTGGCTGCATTAAAAACATTAAATACTAAGCATAGCCCTCCCCTGGAACTTGGGTGTGCTACTTGCAGCTGTGCAATAGGAAATGGTCATTTACATTCAGTTTCTTATTATTTTAACATGGGGACTTCCCCTATACGCAAGGCAAAATTATGCAACCACAGATACTAAAAAAGATCCATTCAGGGCTGTTTGGATTCTACTCTGTTAGTCACCAGATAACTGCTGAGGAACACCATAAGCTTTGTCATAAAAGCTAATTTCATACTTGCACTTGTTTGGACTAAATTTGAAACTGCATTACAGACAGTACATTACAGGAAACCACTTAATTCACATGTTTCTTCCTGTTTCCTCATTCCTCATCTTGTGGTGCGAGAAATGAGAGGTTTTAGATGCCACTGTCCATGAAGAATTAGTTCACAGCAAAACACCACCAGAAACTCTGTGTGATACACTGCTGAGTATTCCAGCAAATGTCTCACAGTTAATAGGTGTCAAGAAGAATGATTTTAGAAGAAAATTCTCAGAAGAGGAACATCCCATCTGAACAAGCTACGTTCTGTTGGTTTTGCACAGTCTGGTTTTTGGCAGCAGGCAGGCTATGGAGGTGAGAAGCTGCTGGAAGTTTCCACCATGTCTGGCAGAGCCAATCCCTGGTGGCTCTGAAGATGGATGTGCTGCTGGCCAAGGCTGGGCCAATTACAGACGATGGTAACACCTCTGTGATAACAGAGTTAGGAAGAAAATATAAACAAATGGGGGCACGCACAGTTTTTCTTCGCCAGAGAAGATTCCTCTGCAGGCCATGGTGATGACCATGGTGAGGCAGCTGTGCCCCTGCAGACCATGGGGATCCAGACCAAGCTGGTAGCAGTGCCCCAGCAAGACCCCACTGCTTTGGAGTGGGAACAGCACACATAAGACTTGAGAGGAGGGACTTCAGTCAAGGTTGATGAAGATGGAGTGCTGAAGGTTAAAAGTTTCTTAGGCAAATGGACTATCCTCTTTTTGGCACTGCTCCACCCAAAACTAGTACCAAAGCCTCTCAGGATAAAAGAGCAGATGGAAGGAATGCCACTCTAATCTTTAGTAAAAATGAAATTTTTGATTTTTGGTAGTTTAAAGTTCAGCTTAATTCATTATAGAGCCAAGGGAGGCCTTTCTTAATTGTCACTGATAGCAGGCAGCTGTTACACAATCACAGAAATGACAGCCTGCCCTCTTCCTTGGCTGTCAGTCTCTGACAGGACAAGACATGAAAAGAAAGAAAGAAGAAGTTCAAATTTTATATGTGGAAAACTCCAGCTTCCAAGAGAAAAACAATGGCAGCAACTGCATCACAGAGATACTGGATCTCAACTGGTGGTTAGGCTGTGAGAAAAGCCATGGTGCCATATCTGAGGAAGGCCCAGTTCCACCATGGACACCCTGAATCCTACACTACTTGGATCCAAAATTCCCATTTAAGAGAAAGGAGCCAGTCTACTGCACAAGACAGGCTTTTAAAGTTCAGTAAAACATGGGAAAAAAAATACCTGTCTGCTTCTTTGTCACCACAAACCTTCCCTGTTGGGACAACAACTAGTCAGAGCTCTTGTAAGTAACTGGAATTTCATTTACTCATTTATTTATTAGTACAGCCAAGGCTTTTTAGAGCATGTCTCATGTACTACTAGTTTGAAAATGAGTGAGATTTTCATACATGGTCAACATCTTAAAAATCTGCTAACTGTTAGGACTATAGGTAATTTCTTAATATTGAATTGGTATTTGGAAGGTATAAATACTGGTGTAACTGTCAGATTAATTTTTCTCAACTGGATACAACTCAAAATGTCTGAGACCAAAAAGAGTCTTCAGCACTGAGTGTCAACACACCCATCATTACTGCCCACCCAGCAGCAGACCATTCATGATGCACACTATGTAAAGACTTCAGTCCTTCCAGCAAAACCATTGCAAACACTTTCACTTCATTTTTCTTTCAGCTCCTGCATACTAAGTTTCAGTAGAGCCACTCTGCCTGTTCCACACTTGACAAGGCAATACCCTGGAATTATTTATTTTCCCAGTTCCTTTGCTGAGACACTGCCCTCATTTTGAGTGAGCAGTAATGACTCTCCACTGGCAATAGACATTGGGCAGGCAGCTGTGCTAAAAGTGCTTCCTAAAGAGGGCTGTGAATAAAGAAGGAATGAACCATCCTGCTTTTTCAGAAGGGGATGTCAAGCCAGCTGAAACCTGGGGAAAGCTGCATTATCTCATTTCCCCATTCTAAATGTGTCCAGATGCAAGTGTGAAAGCTGGTCCCAAAGTACTGCTGGAGGTTCATTAGCTCAGCAAGTCTGTTCAAGTGAGCAGCAGGCAAATGTGTTGGTCGTTATCATGTGTACAGTGCCCACATGGCTGGGTTAACAGGTAAGGGACAGCAGCTGGATTCACTCCATGGGGCTGGGAACAGCTGGGAATAGCTGTGTGCTGAGGCAGGAAGGCAGCATGGCACCAGCCACCACCAGCTCCTGTCTGGAGAGAAGGAAGGTAGGACCAGGATGAGCTTTTTCAAAAAGCCTCAGCATGGAGCTAACCCTGCTCCTGCTGACATCACCAGCACCAAGGTCCCAGTACTGAAGTGGGAGCATCTAGATCTGCATGTTGTGAAACACAAGATATCCTATGGATCTCCCTGATCAGAATGACAGAAGCATGCTGCTCTGAATTTACCTGCTGAATTTCAGGTTGCTCCCAGGGAACAGACACTGCACTCAATTGAATTTAAGGCTTAACATTTTTCTTGAAGATATAACAACCTGACCCACTCAGAGCTGGATTTCGGTCTCAAAGGCATGACTGAACCTTACTTCTTTGCTGGCAGGAAATAACCATGCTGCAGCATGTTCCACCTGCCTACAGAATTACTGCTAGGACTTGATTTGTTATAAAAGACATAACAGCATACTGCATGGACAGTCATGAAAAACATCAGAAAAAAAACATTTCTTCACCAGGGAATATGATTTACCATTTGTGCATAATGCAATCATCTCCAATTCATGCCAGTAAAAGAGAAACCTTTACAAATAATCTGCATTTTTAGAGATCATCATATAGCCAGAACTCTACAGTACAAACTATGATGGAATTTAATTTCAGTTGGTTTCCAATCTACACTGGAATACCAACCATTTCACAGCCCATCTCAGTAATGCACACTAACCATCAAGTGAACCAGTTTATCTTTTATTTAGGAAAAACATATAAACTGTGATAGATAAAACAGGAAAAATTAGCTCAAATATACAGATACTGTTGTTCAATGAGCCATTAAATTAATAGCTGAAAACTAATGTGGAGGTTTTTTCCTCCAAAGTAAACAAACGGAAAATTTTTCATTACATAAGGTAGGATGCATTCAGGTACAGTAAAATTCACCTTTACTGGAAGATGTAGACAGTCTCAGTTAAGTCCCTGTTGATTTTAATCCCTGTTATCTCCCCAGCATTGCTGCATCAATGCATTTTAGTCCTTAAATTATATTCCAAAGAAAACGCAGACATTCCAAATCTACAGTCATTCTTTGATTTAGGTCAATTCACAGAACTGCTGAAAAAGTAGACATTTCTATCTAATAGTATAAAAGTGTTTGTATAGAAGATACTTCTCTTATACATTTATAATATACAGCTCTGGACAGGTCCAGCAGGCTCTTCTCAGAACAGGAATCTTCTGTCTAGGTAAGAGAAAATAAAAAAGTAAATTTGTTTTATTGAAGCCTTGTGTCTTATTACAACTATGAGCAGTTTGTACTATATTTTCCAGTTCTTTAGGCCTAGATTCAGCAAGCATGCAGAAGCTGAATATTGCTCTCAATAAAGATGAGATTAAATGTGTGCTTGAGTGGTCTCTGTCAGGATTTAAAACAAATATTTATTTTAGTATAAATTCAGTGGCCTAGAGCATCCAAAACTCTTAACCACTGCAGCATCAAATTGTGCAGCCACTGCTCAAGCAACATCTCTATGACCTTTAATTGACAAGTGACATGGCTTTTTACATCTCACTGGCTGCTGTGTGTCCCATGATGAATCAAAGTTTTTTCATTTAGTGTATTTTATCCCACCACATTCATTTTTATGATAAATTCCTCCAACACAGACTTCACTGATTTAAGAAGACCCCCATTGCTGTGCCTGTAGTGCTCAGGGCACAGACAGTTGGGATGCTGTTTGTCAGCTCCTGTACCTTTCTACCACATCATTTCATTGTCCTGATGTCTCCTTCTGTGTCCTGGGCTGAGTTCATGCTGTAGGGATGGAGGGACAAGGCTGTCCCTCAGCTCCAAAAACTTAGATGGTGCCAGGAATGAAACCCACAGGCTCCAGGCTCCCCTAACCAATGCTCCATTTAACTTTATACCAATCAAATCATATTGCTGAATTATGAAACACTGCATAATAAGGAAGATATTTGGGTTTCAGTATTACCAAAAAACTGAAATGTGAAGAAGTAAAACCATTTTCTTTGAATGAAGCACAGACTCCAAACCATGTGAGTCAGCATTTAAGATTTGGTGATGTGATAGCATTGCTAACATTGCTCTCCACCAGCACAAAAACATAATTTTTAGGAACAAGTGACATTAAAAGTAGAGTAAGAGAATGATTTGGACATTTGAGCACTGTAAAGTAAACTAGGCTTTTCATAGAAGTTTAATTTCTGAAAAGAAAGAAAAGTTTTAAAGGAGATTGGTTTGTCATCACAGTTTTACTGAGTGTCCCAAGCTCAGACAATAATGCAATCACAGTGAAGAGCTTTCCTGTTCAATTACAAATTGGAAATATGTATGTTACCAGGAATAATAATGCTTTCTCACACAACCATGTCAGAGCTTCTCATGAACACTAATTCCCTCAGCTTTCAGTTTTTCTGCTTCCGAGGTATGGGATTATCATCATACATTTTAGGCCACATTTTCCTAGGATTTCCTCACAAATTTGAACACAGTGTGCTGTATCTTGTATTTGGACAAGAAAGTGCAAAGCATCTGATATCTTCTTATATGTGAGAACTAAGACATATAAAATAATTCACAACTAAAGTACTGGTACCTTCTAACATTCAGTATTTTATCTCTCCTTTCCCCAGCCAAAAATATAAAAATATTATCCCTTAACAGGTGTTGACTTCAAGAAACACTAAATTCTTTTACCCAGTATTGATGAGGTCTATGATGTCAGGTCTGGACCTTCCTTTAACTCTGTTTCTGAGTTATCTGTTAAAAAAGTAGTGGTGAATGAAAAATGTGGAACTTCCCCACCAGTTTTGTTACTGTTGTACTTAAGTAAAAATTCATAAAAACATGAAAAGCATTCATTATCTTTTTAAACTAATAATAATAATAAATAAAAGCATATTCACAGCAACCTGATTCTGTGGAAATGACTGTTTCCACTGCAATGTAAAGCAGCTTAGGATCTTAGAGCACTCTAGTTCTTAATGAATGGAAATAAAATTGGCATTAGTAGGACTGCTTCTCTCTCAATGAGATACAGATTTCTGCATTATTCTATTTCAGTCTGTCCAAATTTTTACCCCAGCTAATTTTCAAAGCACAGTATCACACAGGAAGGCATTACAATATGTTTTTTAAAAAATCATGTTGGCTAAAGCATTCACCACCTTTTGATACAATTTTATTCATTACAGGGATGCCTGGAGGTAAATCAAAGGAATCTTGTCTGTGTAGCACTGTCCATATGACCCAAAGACTGATTCTGTTCTTTTTACAGAGAATATTATGTTGGAAGGAAATTGGTTTTTCCAAATTGTTTAGAAGTTGTTTGGAAGGTTTGGGGTAAGAGTAATTCATCACTCCAAAGCCAAGCTGTTTCACCACCATTATTTTATATCTTCCAGCCTAGTTCTGAAGTGATTTTGGCTGCTGTATGGCTTTTCACAAAAACATTTCTGTAGTTACAGTGTCTGAAGCCAGTTTTGGATGACAAATTCATAAATATGCTTTTGTATCTCTTCCAAACCATCACACTGAAGGCCCGCAGCTGAATTTCCTCCACATGACAGTATTCAGGAACAACTGTTTTTCTCCTGCTTCAGCAATCCCATGGAGTTTTGGCATGATAAAGACTTCTGATGTTCCAGCCTTCATAACTGTGAGCTTAAAATCTGCAGCTCAGCTCTGCTGTGACTCTAATGTTTGCCTTCTTTCTGTCTTGATTGCTGCAACAGGGACAGTCCATACTCCAAGAAGGACTGACTTAAAACCTTGGAGGGAACGTGTAACTCAGCTTGTAACACTCATTCTGGTTGAGAATCTTCACTTGGCTTGGCTTGGAGTTCAGTGACATGACAGGGGGGAAAGTGAAGCAATGGAGACTGGAAAGGGCATTTCCATGGAAAAGGCACCAGAGGAACAGGAGCACTGAGATTTGCTGCTTTCTCTTTTGGGGCAATGCGAGCAGGATTAGGGAATGAACCAAAGTCGAGTGTCTCAAGATGAAGGGTGCTGATGCACAGCAGCCACCAGCCCAGGGCTGTTGGCTATGTTGCCATTGAGCTGCCACAGACACATCAGCAAACCCTTCTTGGCACCACTGACACGAAGGCAGCACCCCAGCAACTACCAGAGCACCTTGGATCACCTTGGAACCACAGCACAGACAGCTGTGGCCATCCAGGGCTGTGCTGACAGGCTGGGTATAGCAAAGGCAGCATTGACAGCAGCAGAGCACACAGCAGACAACACCATCCCAACTCCCAGATCAATTCAGTATTTCTAATGCACCAGGACCACATGCAAAAACACATGGGGGGATACAAAACCTACAGCTTCCTTGGGCTTACATATATCTATGTACTAGAAAACACTTCTGCACCAAAAGGGTTGTCAAGGCCTGGCAAAGGCTGCCCAGGGAAGTGGTGGAGTCACTGCTCTGGGAGGCACTGAAAGCCATGTAGATGGGGCACTAGGAGAGATGCTTTAGTGGTGAGCTTGGCAGAACTGGGGCAACAGTTTGACTTGATGCTTTTAGAAGGCTTTTCCAAACTAAATGATTCTATTATTCTATCTGAAAAGGATACAACTCAAGTATATTCTTGGACCATAGGAAAGCTGGATGTTTTCCAGAGTTTAAGTGCTAGAAGAACAACAATACTCCATTCCCTTGCCCCCAGTACAGTATATCTAAGCCAATATGGCTTTCAGAGTTCCTGATGATGACAATCACTCACTTGCATCAATTGTGGAAATTACTGCACTGAATAACTAGATGTTCAGGATATGAACAGTCACTCAGATCCTATGACTCACCAACCACGAGGAACACACAGAACTCCTTTGTAAAATTATTTAAATAGTAATTTTTGCTGCTAAGTATTTTTCCCATGATGCAGCATGATATTACTATAACTGAAGAAATGTGCCAGGAACCAATGAAAGACCTTTCCTTAGTTTTGATTGACCTAACTTTAAAAACAGATGCAACTTTGTTCAGCATTACGTAAAAATATTTGTTGATAATAACTGAAGACAAACACTTACCTCCTAGAGATACTTCTATATGGCTTGGTTCACCTGGCTCTTAAATGAAAAAAATACAGTCAAATGAATATGAATATAGTTTCAACAAGATGAATCAGATTAGGGAAATTAAGTTTTACCTGAAAAAAGCACCTAATTTTTCTTTAACAATCAGACTCGAATCTCTTTGTCTGAGATAAATTTGATAATTTCTATAGTCTACAACAAAATATAAAAAAACCCCAAACATTTATTACATTCAACTATGTTACACCTTCTCTTCTAAGAATGGTTCACTGTGGCAGACATATCACCAAGACACAGAACAACATAACATGCATTTGCACAGAATACACCAAATCTGGAACAGCTTAAAGAAAGAATCACCACCACTTCTAAGCATTGTCTTTGATGGCAATTATGTGTACTTTGGGGGAGAGTGGGAAGGTGCATAACAGAGGACAAGAAGTATGCTTTAATTCCATGGTGTTTTCTACTATCTCTGCATGGATTGTAGATGAACATGTTCTAGGAAAACCATTTAACTTTTTAATACTGTAGATGTTAAGGACCAACAGACTACAGCAAGCTCACAGACCACCAGCAGCTTATCTCCTCCCTCCCACACCTCCACACCTGAACAGAGGAACCAGTAGTTTCATTTATAATAATTTTCATTATACAAGTGTCCCTTACTCTTAAAATGTTTATCAGATGTTTCCTCTTGGTTTCCCAGATTCTTTGTGTAATGATTTATTCAGTCAATTGCAGAAGATTTCCCCGCACTACACCAACTTAGGATACATATTTTTAAAAGGTATATGAACATTTAGAAGCTGTATTGGATCAAAGCAAAGTTGCTCAACCACATTTACTGTAGTTAATTCAAAGCCCAAAGCTAAGTTCTCCATTCACACTGACAGGGGATGTGTGTGCAGTCCCAGACACAATCAAGCAGGGTTACAGAGCTTGGCAGCAGGCAGAAATTCCATCCAAACCCCACTGCCAGCTATGCAGGCACTCTTCACTTGGCTGTACATGCAGACATGCACACATTTGAGTTAAGCAGACATTAATAAATGGATCCTGAATTGCCTTTACACATTGCCCCCCACTAATCTTTCTTTCCAGATCACTCATCATCTGTAAAAATCAAATCAAGGAACACACCAATGACACAGGTAGAAGAAAGCAGAGGCACTTTCCACTACAGCTATTGAAGTGTTCCACACCATTTCTCAAAATGAAATGGCTCATCATGAGCACCTTATCCTAGGACATGACTGCTACTGACATCTGCCAGTAAGATGCAGAACTCCATACCCCACCCCCCTGCAAAGACACCTGTCACCCTGCATCACCTGCTAGTACTGTGGCTGCTGGTGGTGCTGTTGATGGTGCTTCTGCTTCTGCTTCTTCCAGCAGGTCTAAGATTAGACACAATCATTTTACTTCACAATGAAAATGGTTCACATGCAACACAAGAACAACCTTTGAATCTGCAAATCCTGAAACTTGTCACATGAACAGGGGACTAACATTGATTGAGATGCAGTTCAATTTTTTCTGTTACAGGAAAAACATTCCCTGTCTTGCGTGCAAGCACCAAAAATTTCCTCTTAAGTTTCCACGTGTTCTTCAGATGAAGAATAAAACATCATACTTATAAGCAGTTGGCTCAAAGCCTTTCAGTCATTCACCTTGGTATCTATCCATCAGTATAAGATCATTTTGATCATAAATAGTGGACACAGCTAATGCCCAAACCTCATGTGGTCCATGACCAATCTGCTCCCCAAGTCCCAACACACATTATGTGTTCAACTTATACTAAACTGACAGCAGTTCTATGGATTCTTTCATTTCCAGCTGAATTCCCTGGAAATACTATTACACATTTACTTGCCTGGAAGGCTTCCCCTTGCCAAGAGACCTGTCTCCCACCTCAGAAGTGCACCTAGGTGTGTGAGCAGGTCCTGGCTACAGTATCTTTTTGAGAACATCTCATACTTGCAGTGCATAGAGCTCAGCTTGTTAGCTGGAATACGCTGGTGGCTGAATGTATTTGAACAAACACTGGGTTGCTAAGGCTCAGGTGGGTAAGGCAAATTTGTGACAGGTTATTTGGCCTCTGAATTTCTAATGTGACATTGGCTCACAAAGAACATGACACAAGGGTCACTGTAGTGACAGTCTTTGTCGTTTCTTTTTTCTCCTAAATTACATCTAACAACCAGGTCACAATTATTTTAGCAACCAAAATACTATACCTTTCCCTTCCACTACCCCAAACAATTTCATTATTGGGGCCAAATTGGCCATGGCACTTCAGCTAACTAGAGTATGCCTCTCTAAAAAGTTGTAGTTTCAGCAGAATGCAGAATTTTTCACTGGAACAGCGTTGTGCAGCTACTGGAAAGCTCTTGCTTACTAACCTTACTAACTGCTACTCTGGTGGATTTAAATCTACAATGTAGGAACTCTCATGTGTGTTGCTTAATCAGGATCCTAAATTTCTTTGGGACTCTGCAGCTGAAAAATACAAAACCAGAGTCTTGCAATTTCATATCAAATAAATGTTAATTTTATGCTGTTTAAATGTAAATTTATCTTCCTGCCCTCAAGTTAACTGTACATACATGTTTAGTCAGGAAATCTTAATGAGAAATACACAGGCAAGAGTTATACAGAGACCTGAACAACTTGAGGCCTCTACCACTGGGACACAATGTAGAAAATGAAACTTGGTAGGTTACAACAATACATTTGTCATCAGTGTCTCATAAATACTTACAATTGTTAATCACAAGTCCTGGAAATGGTCTGGAAAAAAAAGAAGACAATTCTAAAATGCACTGCATGGCATTTCCTCCCAATGTAACCTCCCCATACTTTCTATAACACAGGTCATGCTCCAAAAATGAAAAGAAAGTCAAGTAAAACAGGACTAGCAGCTCTTGGGCACTTTGGTTCTTCAACACTAGCATTTTGAAAAGTGAAGAGCTAAATCCTTGCCTCAGTCACTGATACTTAGCAAGGGGCCACCTTTTCTTCAGTGTTCAATTGAAAAACACATCAAAATCCTTTTGGTTAGAATATGTCATGATTGAGGTTGAGAATTCAGACCCCTTAGTAAAATCTGTTTAAGAAATTTCTCTCTCTAAAGATAAACTAAAGCTTTTAAACTCCTGTGAAGTCACCTAGGGTTTTAGAAGTTACAGAAACTGATCCGTTTTTATTTTCAATTCCTCCTTAGAGTGATTCCTAAGCTTGATCTGTTCTGCTTCATGCATACAAATTAACGTTGGATATGTGTATGTGTGTATGTCTATGGAGATATACACATACAAACTAAATTCCCTTATACTGTAGTTGGACAATATTACATTTTTAAATATTGAATAGAAACCAATGAGCTCTGAACTTGTCTCAAAACTTGATACTATAACTGGGAGAGCAAGGCCCAGAAAACTATAGGACTTTTTTACACATTATGATTAGATTTCAACTCAAAAGACAGCTTGCTGTAATATGCAGTATTAGCAATATGCCTTTTGTCATACTAAATTGGACATGTTCTCCTTCATTCATGCTAGGAACATCTGGGCTTCATTTGACCTGATATATTGTTATCCAAAAAGAGCCAACACCTATTTAAAGATGTACTAAACTTCTATTTTCTCACATTTATTCCAGCTATGGGGCTGTACTCACAATCTAATTAATGGCAACTACATACTTAACGACAGTAAACTTGATAGACTCTGCTGATTCCAAAATCTTCTTCATTGAGCTGATTTCCAGGTAACTGGGTGCTTTAAATGCCACACCTGGAGGCATTCCATCCACCAACACACAGCCAGGGTTGTTAGTGATTTTTCTGTATGGAACTTTCACAGGAAAATTCATACCAGTGGCTTCACCTAAGTGAGAGAGATCATGTTTATTTTCAAACCTACAGTATTTATGATTACACTGAAGAAAAATGATTAAGAAACAAAATTCAAACTTTAAAGCTTTCAAACTTTCTATCAGATCTGAAACGATGAAAATTCACTGGACAATGAAACGATTACAGTGTTAGAAATGAGGTTCTGGATTGCACTCATGAACATTACTACAAGAGCATTAGTCACAACTCCAACTCTGACAGTTCAGCATATGAAGAACACGGATTCTGCTCTTAGAGGACAGGATAAAAGAGATTTTAAAGATAGACAGTTACATGAAGGAAAACAAAGTGTTTCCTTCAATGCTATGAAAAGCGATTCAATGCAGCACAAGTGAAGGAATTTCAGAGAAGGAAACCCAGGTCATTACTACAGTACAATGCAAAGTAAAAGAAACAAACAAAACCATACACGGCAAAAAGGTTAAATTGCGTTTTTAAAATTACTCTAATCCTAAGTACTAAGAGGTCAGGATTATGAAGCCCTGAGAACCATGGAACTGCCAGCAAAATAAATACTTCATACATGTTGACAGAGAAAACAGGAAAAGGGAAGGGGAACCATGAAGCAATCTGGACTCTTAGGACATTGTTTAAAATATTAAACTGCCTACATAGCTTACAGAAGATTCTTTTTGGAGTCAAAGCACAACATTCATATACAATTCTCAAATTTGTTCATTTTAATGACCATATATATAATTCACTGTGAGTGAATATTCATTCAGTAACTTCAGTAAGAACAACATTAATTGCACTCACACCTATATAAAAATGAAGAGTAAGAAGCAATTACCAAATTTCTGGCTAAAAAGATCATTTACTTGCTCTCTCAATTGCCTGGCATTTTCTGCTTTTGGCAGTTGCTCACTTTCATCACCTGGAAGAAATTTTTAGAATAGCATAAGAATTAAGCACAAATTTTCCCCCCTGAAGCTTTTTTATCCCTGCATGTTTACTCAAAGCAGGTATACACAAGAGCTTCTTAACAAGCACTGTCTTCATTCCTCATTTTAGTAGTAACATCCAATTGTAGAAATACAAAAAATAGATGGTTGCTATGAAATTACAGAATCCTAGAATGGTTTAGTTTGGAAGAGACTTTAAAGATCATCCAGTTCCAAACCCCTGCTCATAGGCAGGGACACCTTCCACTAAACCAGGGTGCACCAAGCCCCATTACCTGGCCCTGAACACTCCCAGGGATGAACCTAGAATGTTTTTGTAAAGTAATTTAAACCAACAAATTGTATTTTACTTTCTTACAGAATATAGAATGGTATGTAAAGGCAAAAGCAAACATGATCATTCAGTAGATGGCCACAGCATACAATAAAAAAAAACAGTAATTGGTGTTAAGACAAAGCAGTTCAGCCTGCATGGTCATTCAACTCAGTTCAAGTACTGACATCTAGAAGTTCCCAAGAACTGCAAATCAATATTTGATTTATTGCATCATAAAAATGTGGATAGTTCTTAACAGGTGGTTGGACTAAGAATATTCTAGAGATATCACTGATGAGATATGAATGAGTATTAGATAATATTTAACATCTCAGCAGAAGATAACTTTATGTTCTTTCTTGACTGTACTTGTATTTCAGCAAACCAGCTTGACTGTAGGAAAAAACTTTATCCAGCTGAACAGATAGCAGGAAGAATATAAGCATAAGTATTATGATGTGAAACCAGCCAGTATACACACCTGGTATGGTTACTTGAATGACGTTTAGGCCTTCAGCATCTGCAGTTTTGTCCTCTACTGTGTTTTTTGTGGTCCTTGCTGTATTGGCATTACTGGAGGAATTATTTTTTCCTAAGAGGATTAATTTAGAAAACATTTATAGAGAGCTCAAAATCTTCAGTTTCATCTATAAAGAAAATATTGCAAAACAACAAATATTGGCAAAGTTTTCAAAGAGGACCTAGTTTCAGTTTCAAAATGGGAGCATTTATTCCATGACCTACCTACCTGACACAATTTTTTACTGGCTGTCTGCACTACTGTCGCTGGCACATGTGGCATTTAGATGATCTACATACTAGGGGCAAATAATTTATCTCTAGACCTGAATAACTCCTATGAATCCTACGTTACTGGCTACATATTGATAGAATGTAGTAAAGAATACATTAGAGGCACAAGTATTTGTGAATAACTTAAAAAAATTAATACTGCCTTGTTAGAGCTATATTTAAACAGTAACTGGTTAAGTGCTTTTCCTATCTTAAAAACAAACAAACAAGCAAACAAACCAAGCAATGCAATATAGAATAAATCTTTTAGGAATTTAACACCATGCTACTCTCATAATTAATATTTAACCCTTGAAGTAAACTGTTATCTAGAAAGTTAAGCAGTTGTAAAACTTACTTTTGGAGCTTTTAGCAGAACTTTCTTTGACAGCTGCCTCAAGCATCTCAGGCCTGCAAACAGATTGAACATTTTACATTCAATAATAAAATTGTAACATCAATATTGAAGAAAATCCCTAAAAATGGTAACTAAGTGATATCCTCTCAGCCAAACAGACAGTCAAGAATGCAATGATTGAGTAAAAACATAACTTCACAGAATCACAGAATCTTAGACTGGTTTGAGTTGGAAGGAACCTAAAGCCCATCCAGTTTCTTGCCCCTGCCATGTGCAGGTACACCTTCTACTACACCAGGTTGCTCAAAGCTTCCAACCTGGCCTTGAACACTTCCAGGGATGGGGCAGCCACAGCTTCTCTGGGCAACCTGGGTCAGGGCCTCACCACCCTCCCAGTAAAAGTTCTTCCAAACATCTAATTTAACCCTGTCCTCTCTCAGCTTAAAGCCATTCTCCTTTGTTCTATCACTACATTTCCCTGTACCTTCTCTTGCCACTGTTTCTGCACTGGCACAGGAGTATCTAAACCTGTTCTAGGCAAAATAAACAAAATTCTTACAGCCCTCATTAAAATAATCTCCATTCCTCAGCTCTCAATACACAACCAACAAGCTTTATGAATAGCCCATAAGTGTTCCTTGCAGTAGGAACTAAACCAACAATGTGATAATTGTGTTGGATTAAGAAATATGGACTTGCTCTTCCTCTCACAATAAAGTCTAAGAGTATTTCAGAACAAAGAGATTACTGTATCTTATTCTACTTGCACAAGAGCTTTCTGACCTTCCTCAAGTACTGAAAATACTTCAGTGTGAATTTTATAGAGTAATTTAGCAACTTGGCAACAGAATTTCATGTTTTGGTCTACATTTCAATTCTCATAGAACAGATTATCAAAGAGATATGAGAGCCTTACTTTTTAATTATAAATTTAATTTTGGATCTATTTCTCAGGATCTTCTCTAGTCTTGGAATCCCAAAAGTTGAAGGTTGGCGGAAGGGCACCCCCTCAGGCAGTCCTTCCACCTGGAAAACGTCTGGGAAGGATTCAAACAGTCCATATGGCACCCTCATTGGCCCCTTGAGTCCCATGGCTTCCCCTGAAAGGCAACAGAGCCATTAAGGTACCAGTTATGTAACTGATTGTATAGAAATAGAATACCTCTGGTATAAATGCAGTAGAGCAGTTGACACATCCATACTCTATTAGGTAGAACCAGAAGGCTTTGCCTTTTTTGGTGACAGCTATGAGTATGCAGGAAGAAAATCAACAGTTTCAAACATAACTCATTCTGTTGCAGTAAATCTCACTATAATTTGCTGAAAATTAGTAATTTGCAGCTCATGCCACTGGCTTGGTCTGCATACAAGACTATCCTAGCTGTATGCACTTTGTTGAAGGCAATGCATTCTGCCTCTTTCTCCTGCAGAGAACAGCACTAAGGGCAGGTGAGATTAATGCTCTTGTTTAAAAACCCACACTCAGAAGAGTAATGAGAAGCCATTACTTCCAAAAGTCACTAGTTTCCAAACAGCCTGCACTAGAAGAAGTGCTGGAATATAATTGAGCACATTATCCAGATACTACCCATAACCTGTTTTGAGTCATGCAGAGTCATACAAAGTCCCATTTATAAGCAGAGTGATGAAAGCTTAAAATGATGTGCCAGTATGTGGAACCACTCTGTCTGTGGATCATTTAAAAAACTGTAATCCAACTATAACTTCTCTATTTTCAAATCCAAGTAAATTAACTAGTGCAAATGTGACACTGGAATGCAAGTACATGAGCATGAACTCAGATGGGAAAATGTAAGGTAACAAGGATTGCAGGACCTTTGGAATAAATATATGAACACTTCTCATACATCTAACTGCATGTTCATAAGTAAAAAAGAATCAATAAACATACCACATTTTTCATCAAAAAGATTTTCAACTTGCTGCTTTAAGTTAGCAATTTTGGAACTCCACGCCTCTGCCAGGAGGAAATTGGAAGAATTAGAACAACACTCACACAATGAATCAGTCTTTGAAAAACACTTTAACAAATGTTTAATAAATTATTATACTTGATAACCAATTTACTATGGCAGTAAAAATGTGCAAAATGGCTTTCATTCTGCAAAACTATATCCACATCAATCCTCATTTTCCTGAAGCTTTGAAAGATACTGCCACTAGATAAAGCAAAGGTGATTAAAAGCACAATTAATCCAAGAGTGATCCAAATTTACTATCAGATAGCATAAAATTGATCCAGCATCCATAATAGTGGCAGAAAGTTCCTCATATGTTCAGTGACAAAGCCTTGAAAGATATGCATCTCTCCTGAGAACTTTAATCTCTAGCACAATTTCTACTTTAGTGATGAGATTAAATGTCCATCTCGATAGGATTTTGTTTCTGACAGCCATCAGAGCAATTACTAAGCCAGTTTACTTATGGCTGCACTAAGTGGGCCATGGCTGGTCTACAAAACCAAAATCTCAGTCGAATGTTTAAAAAAGTTGCAGATAAAAAAAGCCTAGGTCTAACAGGAACAGGAAAGTCCAGGAAAACTGTAGGCAACTGTGAATATGAATACCACCCATGCCAAATCAGTATCTCATTCATTCTCAATTGGCTCAGTAGCAGTAAGTAATTCCTTTCTTATACATTTTATGACCATACAGCTAAAAAGAAAGCATAGAAAACATAATACAGCAAAAAAAGATAAAGCAAATAACAACAAATTCCTACACAAACATAAGCAAATAAACTCAGAATGTAAGCATGCTGAAAAAAAGGTTTACTGAGACATAGAACTACTCACAGTTACTTTGAATGCAGTCACTCATCTCACTTGACAATGAAGAATTTTTCTGGATTGCAAATTGACCTTGCTTTCAATACTGAGATTTCTGTTCCAGAGCACTGCACTAACAGGCCTGGGCCCCCATGGCCAAAAAGCTCTGATCTACATGTGCTCATCACAACTACATGACTTTCAGTCCTGTCCAGAAATTTTCCTTTACTGATTTTCCAGAACTGGAGAGGTCAATCATGGCAATCATGCATCATCAGGTTTGACAGGTCAGGGCTTACTAATGTTAGTTCAAGTCCTTCCTGGTCCCTACATCCCACCTAGGTATCTCTGCACAGTTATGTCAATATTTCAAATCTGTGGAGGGCTTATGAAATTTATGCACAGTATCACATCTCAGCTAGGTTTATCCACTTAGTGGTACTTTGCACCAGAAAAGTCCTTCAATGGTCTGCAGCACTATGCAGTTACAGACCAGCAAAAATCTCAAACTCACTCTGCACCTGAATCAATTAGATCTAATGGATTTGGGCTGCATTTGTACAGCATACTCCACATACCATCCAGGATTTCTCTAATACAGATTGATCCATATAATGAAGAATGAATGTACACAAAAGCAAGAACTTCAGTTATTCATTAACTGTACAACAGAACACGAACTTAAAATACATGATATGTAATCTTCCATATCAACATTAAAGGAATGCATGTGTGCTAATTCCCCCAATACTTACCAAAAGAAAACCCTCTTCCTTGTTGTTGATTCAAATTTTTATTGGAGGCATTGGTTCGAGAATCTGTTGATTGTGCTTTTTTAGGACCTATGAAGAGACATTACATATATAACACAGAGAGCAGAAGCAAGACATCATACAAAAAGAACAATTCACCAAACTTGATTACTAGAGAAATCTTCAATCAAGAGTAGGATAAGTGAATTCTACTCTTGAATTAGAGTAGGATAAAAAATAAAGCCTTTAAGAAGTCCTAGAGTTGTATTTAAGCATTTAATACTACTGACTACGTCTGTCATTTCTCTGCTCAGGACTACATCAGTTCCCACATCTCTGCTTGGAATGATGGGCCCAAGCAAGCTGTCAAACTCCAACATTTTACCCAAGCATCATCTACACAGTATCCAGCTTGTTTCAGAAATTGAAAATAAAGTTGTTTCTATATTGAAGTGTATCTGGAGCCTTGAAGCAAAACAGCTTGCTATATGAGGTGTATGTTACTTATGGGCTATGAAAGCTTAGAAGAACAGAAAATATCAGAAGAAAATAATAGAAGAACATCAGAAGAATATTTAAGGATTATTTCTTCCATACTTTCATCAACAGTAACTTCAATCTCTGGGATACTTGAATTCTCTGAAGAACTTCGTGACCTTCCAGAACTCCTTGGACTAACTGCTGCAAGCCAAAAGAACACAAGGTGTAAAGCACAAACCTTGCACACTGAACAAAAGAACAGCTGTATTCTAACAATTCTAACTGACTGAATTAAATAGTCTGCCCAGTAAAACTTGAACAATACAGTGATGCTCACAATCTTAAAAAGGAGGTTTAGTGCTCTTGAAAAAGGCACACCTAGATTTTCCACTAATTCAGAAAAAAAGACTTTGTTTTTTCTAAGTGTGAAGGACAGTTTTGGTACTTTTTATTATCTAAAACCCCCCAAAAATTACTAACATCTGACTTTTCTACAGACAAAAGATTCTTTTATTCTTTTCTTATAAAACACCATTATTATTTACTGCAGGTCACAGCTCTCAGTTAAAAATGGTTGAAGCCATTGTAAGTGAAATAAAAGTTGTCAAAATTGAGTAAATTCCATTTTCTGTATTAGAATAGTCAAGTAAAAAAAGAACATACATCTATGGTTTGAGTGTCCTTCTCAAATAATAGCAGATTTAGAGGCTACTATGCTAGATCATCTTAAATATTACCCTTCATTTACAACACCTGTATTTCTCAACCACTAAGATCTCTCAGTCTGCTAGGGAAGCAGAAAAGAAGTATTTATAAACGGATGGCAGTAAATAATATTTGTTTACCTTTTCTCTTTAATTTATTAGCCACTCTTAGAGGCAAATGGGAAGTGACAAGCTCAAGCCTAGAAGTTGAACAGAACAAATCCAATCAATTGCAAGACAAGTCAGACAGCAAAATGTTACCAATTTCTTGGAATTCAGCTGAGTTCCAATTCATATAATATCAGCTCTCTACAATGAAATACAGTTAAAAGTATGGATGATTCACCATCTACTATAACCACAAAAAAAACATAAAGCTGCATTTTCTATTCTGCAATTTTCTTCTGAGTTTACTTCAAAAAAACAAAAAAAAGAAAAAGGAAAAAAAAAGAAGGAACAACCAAAACTTCCAGGTACAAAACCATTTCCCCCCTCAATTCTTGATGCATGAAACACACCATCTATACATCTACAGAAATTTAATGAGGAATGTCTGTCCTTGTATGAGATAAAACATATGTGCAAAATATTCTTTGTGTTTCATGGAAGCAGAGTTTAGGTACCATTTAAAGCCTAGAGCTGCTGGGAACGAAGTGAAATAACTTCAAAATCAGAGGTAAAAATAAACAGATCACAAACTTACTTCTTAATAACAAATGTGATTTTGCTCCTGCCACGGATGATTCTTTCAAGGCGTGGAATCCCAAACCACGTGGGGCTCCGGAAGGGGACTCCTTCTGGCAAGCCTTCAACGACCAAGGCATCAGGGTTTGACTCAAATACAGAATAGGGAACTTTCACTGCCTCTGAAAGCCCCAGAGCTTCAGCTGAAAATAAAGATTAAATGGTATATTATACATTTAAATGGGTGGAATTTTAGCTCAAGTGATTTTAAGAATCTTGTCTTACAGAAGCTCTGCTACTCAAAGCTAACAAGCCCCCTGCAAAAAACTAGAAATATTTAAATATATTTAAACAGATTTCCTATTATTTTCTGTGGAGTAACTGCAAAACAGAACTTGGCCATCTTGTTACAGATAATAATAATAATATAGGCCTGCAGTGCCTAATGTTTTATTTTGAAAACTTCTTTTTATCCAAAAGCTTTTGTGCAATCCTCTCCTCACACAACTGGAAAAATTACAGCCTAGGATGCTGTTATAAAACATTTATATCAGTTATAGGCAAGAGTAAATAAAAAGTATGAGGAGTCAAGCTTTTTGTATCTGTCCTAGTATACTTCTGATGCTTAAGTAAATACAGTAAGATTTGAACAGAGGAGTTTTAAAATGCAGCAGCATTACAGAACAGTTCATTTAGCATTTAACTTACCAAACTTCTTACTAAATATATCTTCTACTTCTGTTCTTAGCTTTGTGATCTTGGAATTCCAATCATCTTTCCCTGAAAACCAGAAATAGGTGTCAGACAATCACCCAGCTTGAAATACAGAAGTACATTTGAATATACTCTTTCAACATGAAAACTAACAACACAATTACATCTGATCAGACACACAATGAGTAATGATTATTAATAGCAGCTTAAAATTATACACATAACTACCTCTACATAAAGAAAAATCTGTTCAAATGTAGTTACAAATTTCGAACACTGACCCTAGCAGAACAACTTGTTCTTCAGAGCCTTCAGATGCAGGAAGGAATTATTCCAGTGGTACTTACAAAACTGGAATTAATTAATCATAGTGTATAATAACATTCTTTAGAGTAGAACATAAGGATTTAAAGAATGCTTTGCTAAACATTTTGATTAGTATTTTAAAAAATCTTCAGTTCTATTCTCTATTGTAAATAAAAGCCAATTATAGGAGTGCCAGGCAGTGGAGACAAGGGACTCCAGAGCTTTGCTTCAGGCCAGGACAGTAACTCCAGTTCTCTGGGGCTCTGAAGGTGACCCAGTCTAGTTCAAAGGCAGCAGGGACTGCATCAGGATTTCACAAACCAGGAAGCCATCCATATTCACAGGGATCAGTTTATTTATTCCTTCCAACCCTCATGAAGAATATGCCAGCACACTCATCACACATGGGTTACTTCTTGAAAAATGCTGCATTGGTCTAGATGCATTTCCCCATCACCTTCTTCCATTCCCCCTTGGAGACAGCACCTGTCTTACCTTGACTGTTTGATCTGGGCTGAGTAACACTGCTTGGAGTATAGGTTAGAAGCTCTGGCCTGCAACCAGGACACAAATAATCTGCTTATTCTTGACATAAATTAAATACTACTACCTATTATAAAATGAATGGAAGAGTTTGAATTTTTTCTATTTTGTTTTTCACACTTGTCAACATGCTAACAGATATGCAAAACATATTCTGAAATGTATGTCTGGATTGCAAATGCCAACTTTATGATGCAGAATATTTAATTTGCCTATTTGGTAACTAGAGACCAAATGCTTCACAACTTAATGAAACCAAGTGCTTGATTACATATAGAATGTTTGGACTCTTAAAAAACCTTCCATGTTTAGACTTACCTTTTGATCACAAATTTTATTTTGCTGCCCACTTCAATTATTTGTTCAAGGCAAGGGATTCCATACCACGAGGGACTCCTAAAGGGGATGTTCTTTGGCAGCCCTTCAACATAGAGGTCGTTTGGATGAGTTTCAAATAACTTGTATGGAACAGCTTTGGGCTCACTGCTCCCCAAAGCCTGGGCTGTTGGAAAAAAATACATTCAGTAACTGTTCAGATTGGCCAATCAACCTTCATTAAAAGCTAGCTGATACCAATTCCTCAAGCTGTTGCAACTGTGATCTGAAAATGTGGAACAATGCAGGACATCTAAATCCAACAGAACCCAAGTCTCTGCACATAAAAAATGTAAAAAACTTGGCATATTGTATGATGTTGCTGTTGGCCAGTCACAATACCAGACTGGACTGCTCACTGGGGCATAACACATTTGTTTTATCCAAGGCTGGTAATCAGTAATAGAGTATCATGAAAAATTTCATTCTAGCTCTTATGAAATTGACTATTTCTTCATATTAGACAGAACATAAAAATTCACCCAGAAATGTTTTAATACTAATTATGGTGATATTGCAATGGATGTAAGTAAATGACTGTTTTATTCACCACCAAAGGAAAAAAATCCAAAGAGGAAGGAATCAAGAGTAATCAGAAGAGGTGTAAATATATGACCTCTACTTCTTTTTAAACTATGAATTTACCTTGTATAAAGGTAATACATATATATAAGCATACTGCTTGTATAAGCAGTAAACGAAAACATTCCTTTTCACTGAACTTCCAGAATTCTAAATACTTGGAAAAAAAAATCTGAACAAAGGTCTCATTCATATAGACGGTCAAAGGAAGGAATGAAAGCAATCTTCAAGAAATACAAAGCCATACAGAAAGGAAAATACTCACCAAAACCTTTACAGAAAAGTTGATCTACTGTCTTTCTTAGTCTGGTGATTCTGGCATACCACTCCTCTCTTGCTGGATTTGAGGCTGACACAAACCAAAACCAACATTGCTGAATTATTTTGGTTATATTTTCAGTTGTACAGTTTATATGATGCATAATCATCCTACATTTTCAGGTAACACGTAAATGCTGTGTATAAGAAGTACTGATTCAATGTGGAACTAGAAAAAATGATCATAAAATAATGACAGAATATTAAAACTGAAAAAAATCCACTGAACCAGTGACATCACTCTTGCCACAAAATACACAGAGTGTATTGGCCTGAAGAACTGCAATACTAGCACCTACATAGCTCATTGTTTCTCCTTCTGCCAAGCTGAATCAAATCCATTGACAGTAACACTAGCTTGGATAACCAATGAAAAACTATATAGCTAAAGAAAATTTAAAATCAAAGCAATTGCTTGCAATGCATTATTAGTAAAAGCAAATTGTAGCCACCACTAAGACTACAAAGAGGAATATCACACTGTGCTTGTACAACTCACACATTTGAAAACCTACCTCCTGAAACTGTCTTGTTCACAGGAGCACGTGGCAAATTCAGAAGTTCAGGCCTGAAAGATTTAAGATACATGTTTCAACAGTGACAGACACTTTGAGAAACTAGCCTCCAGCTACAGCCTCAAGTTACTACTTACTGAAGGATCAAAACCAAAAAATCCCCCAGGGGACATCATGATCTCCAGCACTAAATTTCAACTAACACCAAAGTATCCCCTAAGAGCTGGCTGGAACTCTACTGACAAAACATTTTTCATGTCCAGAACCCGTATCTCCTGGAGTTGTTACATTTAAGGTAACATACAGGTTCCATTAAACTAACCTCTGATTTCTAAGATACACTTAATCAGAAACAAAGATCCAAATTAAAAATTTAATCTCTAAAGAAAAGTAAACTTCAAAGCAGACACTTCTGTTACCAAAATATATCTAATTTTATCTACAGCTGGGCAAACAAAAAATTAAATATTTTTATGTTTCTAACAGAGCCAAACTAGGTTTTTTAGCTGTTCTGGTTATACATTTCAAAATCAATGAACACCATAAATTAATTTCTGTCAATAACTGGGACATACTTGACAAAAGTAGGTGCCAGCATTGCATAAATAATTAAATCTATGTATGGTATCTGATTTTAAGTGAGACAAAATGTAGATCTACACTTCTTCCTCTTTTCTAGTTATCTGCAAGCAATAGGATGATAGAACTGACCACGTTCCTCTCAAATGGCTCAGAATCCATTTTCGTGTTTTCCCCGAGATGTGTAAAAGTTCTTGTCTGGCAGTTCGTGTGCCCGAGCTGGAATCAATCTGAGCTCTTTAGTTTTCTCGCTCTCAAGGTTGTTTATTATTTTCTTATCTGTAATATTTTCTCTCAGCCCAGCCAGGTCTGTCTTGCAGGGCAGCCAGGGCACACTCTCTGCCCCTCAGGGTAGTGTTATCTTTTTATACTAAAAACTACCTACATGATGTTTACAATTATTTCCCAATTCCCATCATCTATGTTAGACACTGAACTTCTACTCTAAACCAATCCCAAAGTGCCAACTCCACAATAGAAAATGGAGATGAAGAAGAAGAACAAAGAAAGACCAAACACGTGCTTTTTCCTCCATCTTGTGTTCTAAAATTCCCATTCCTAAAAAGCCTAGAATCTATATTTTCACTTTATGATAACACTACTTAAACTACTGTGACTTTTAAGTTCTCATATAAAGCTGGTAATTTGTTCCAAGGGCTATAATCAAACCCACAGATGTTTTGGGCATCATTCCAGGGTCCCAGAGCCCCCTGACCAGGGTCTCAGCAGCTCTGGACTCCCAGAGGGATGTCCTAGACACCGACAAAATGTAAGCAACTAGCACCTGTGGTAAAGGCAGCTCACAAGAGGCAGGGGCTGCCACTACCCCTAAATCTGAGCCTGACCATTGCAATCAGCAGATTCCTGTCCATTTCAAAAACTCTTGGATTAGGCCCTACACTGAACACAGGAAAACAATGAGTAATGTAGAGACAAAAGTGCAAACTTCCTTACTTTTTAATCACAAACTGGATCTGGTCCTTAGCCAGGAGAATCCTCTCCAGCCGGGGAATGCCGTAGGTGGTGGGACGCCGGAAGGGAATCCCTTCTGGCAGCCCTTCCATGTATAAATCTTCTGCATGTGACTGGAAGAGTCCATATGGGATAGTCACTGGACCTTGTGCTTTTATAGCTTCAGCTTTAAGGAAAAGGAAGAATAAAAACATTAGACTAGCTTGTGGCTCTATTCAATTACCTATTTGATATCACTCTGATAAACATTATAATTAGCACTGCAAAACAATTATCATCAAAAGTGAACAATCAATGAGTGGCAGCCTCTCTTCAGTGCCATTCTATAGATTCTTTCACTTAAGGTCTCAGTGTAATTGCAGAGAAAAGGACAGCTCTCTCAAACGTGGATGCCCAAGATATGTGAGCATGTAGGTGCTCCAGGAGACTGGGCACAACTAAAAATAAAATCAAGTTTTGTACTTTGATTCCAAACACAGATATCCCATTTTGAGATTACTCTGCTCATCACAAAAGCTACATTCCTCAACTTTATGTCTTCTAACAGTATTTAATCCTTTGGTGCTGTCAGTTCTGGTGTGCTCCTGAGCCAACAAGAAGATGCATGCCAAAGAGCAGTCTGTTACATGCTGTGGCAAAGGCAATGGTTTGGAAGGGTGTGTAACACTTACCATATTTTTTTTCAAATAGCTCTTCAACTTCATTTCTCAAGTCTGTAATTCGCATATTCCATTTGTCTGCAAAGAAAAGAGGAGGACATGTCAGACTACAAACAAAACTGAGAATCTCTTGTAAAATCTGTGTTACCAATCAATGAAATATGAAGTGTGCACTTTTACCGATCACTTGCAAACAGGTGCCTACTGAGTACAGTACAGACAACACCTTAAAATGCATGGATACATTCAGAAAAAAAGAAAAGTACTGAATAAAATGTTTAAGATTACTTCCCAAACTTGTATATTAAATGAAGTTAAAAAAACACAGCATAAACCAGGTTAAAGTAACTTCCAAAAATTATTTCTCTTTTTGATGGCTCAGTCAGCAGCTCTTGCTACCACCAGGAGTAAAGGCAGTTTATAGCTGCTGTTGATAGTTATCTAAATTTGGGTGCTGAAAAGCTTAATTTGTGAAGCTTGATAAAGCTTAGAGAAAGTACATGGAGTTGTTTTGGTGCAAATCTGTACAACTATATGGATCAGGAGGCATCTGCCATCTTTTGCCTTAATCCAGTATTTCTCCAAGCCCTGGTGTTGCAAAATATCCCCATAAATCGTATTTCTGAAAGAAAATACAGCTGCAAGACAGAAGATCCCCAAATCCAAACCTGAAATCCATGGAGAGCTGGATGGCAAAATTTTACCATCTAATTTTCTGCCTGTAACAGAGCACACATTTACACTGTTTTTGTAGAATATACATGCTTTAGGAAAATCCCTCAACTCTTTTTTAGATGGTACCAGATGTTGTCTGGCCTTCTAAGAAAGAGTTAAGCAAGTGCACTTGCAACTTATTTCTTACTCCAAAGGTAAAAAAATGAGGCCATTCAAGCTATTACACTTCAGTTGTCAACAAATTTTTATATCAGACAAGACAGAGAACTGAATTTTGAGTCCATATCAAAATGGGCTTAAATATTCATTCTCAGACCAAGGTACACAACTTTAAAGCACATATTTAAGTTTCTATTTTTTAATGTAATTTCATGGATATCAACTGGATAGAATGCTTCAGAAGTAGGCAAGAATCAGGAAAAGGGGTGTTTTGCCATGCTACCTCTCATCCACACATAAACTCTTCATTCTAGTTACCTGGAAGATAATGTACATTAATTAACCTGTTTATATTTTGAAGTTACATCTTTGTGGCTAAATCTATACAATTACTTCTGCCACCCTTTTACTGCTACCCTGTACTGCACAGCTTCTAATACAATTAACACATCTTGAGCTCAACGTTTTCTACTCTTGTGTGACCTTCACCCCTTTAACTGCAGATAAAGTCCCAGATGAATCTCTCTCTGATTTCAGCACAACCACAGACTGTATTTTCCACTGACCAATGGAACAATGGATTAACAGCAGCTTTGCCAGAAGAGTCAGGAAAATCTGAGCCAGAATTGGCTGATCTAGAGGAAAAACGCTGCTTTACTCCACAGAGCTGGTGAACACACATGGACAGTCCTGGGACAAGAGTTTCTAAAGGCATCTGTGTGACTCCACTGGAACCCAGAGAAAAATGTCAACAGTTGAGATCCCTTCAGATCATCAAGCTCTGAGGCAGACTCAATAAACAATCTCCTTTAAAACTCAGGCTAGTTTTCATCAGAGGGAGAATAGGCAGAAAGAATGTCATACCATACTAAAAAATAAATCATATAGAAGCATACAAATAATACTGTTCCAAATACTGGTGACTGCTGCAATTTTAGGAGAAGCTGCTCCCACCCAACCTGGTCCACATCTCCTCCTTAACAAGTTCATGAGAATGTTCCTACCTAAGCCATTAAGCTTCAAGGCTTCATTTTTCTCGATTTCCAAATCCCACAATCACTGGCCAAATGTACTATGTGGATCTTTTCCATCTACTACACTCTAGTCCCTCTCCCTCCAGTGGAAACACTACAGGGATTCATAATCAAATATATCACACTACAGGCATTTTTATTTGGAAGAGTGGATACTCAGACAATAGGCAATTGGAAAAAAAATCATAAACTGGCTCACATTTTGATCTGCACACTGTTTCTTTACCTATTTTTATATTTTATTAATAAGTTGTACTACAGAGATATTTCAAAATTCAGAGAGTTTATCAGGTAACCAGTGTGATTTTTTTAATCTGATTGTCAGCATTAACCCCTTGGACCCTGACCAAATACTGTAAATCTATTCTTCTGTTACACACTTTGTGCTCATGTAGCAAAGTTGAAGATCTACTACAAAGCTAAGCTTACATTCTGAAAAGCAGTTTAGTTTTCCCCTGGGCACCAAGATGCATGGTGGCTTCTTCCTATTCTTATATAAACACCTTATGATATATGCAAAACATCCCAGTTAAATAACAACCCTGAAAACTTTCCCCATCTGTCCATTGTCTCAATGTCATGCCTTTCTCTGCACCCTGGGATATATTCCAGAAAACACACAACAGGGGCAACCTGCACAGTGCACACACATTGATGTTCAGGTACTAGGCACACTCCTATTCCCATCACAGAGAACTCTTTGAGGAAATAAAATGGGAAACACACAATTCAGCATGGAAAACACAGAGCAACTCCAAGCATGCCGCAGGCTGACAAAATCTGTGCTCAACAGCGTGCTAAAATGGGGGAAAACCATACACACCTCCCATCACTGTCATAGTGACACAAAGGGACTTTTTTCCCACTAAAATTGTTTAACACAACTGCGAGACACAACTTGAAGCTTCCAAGCTTTTTATAAAATCTATTATGAAAGCAATAAAACATGGAAAAATATTTTTACTGACAATATACTTTTTACTTTCAGCAATGATATTTTTAGTCTCAAATAGCTGCTTGAGAATTGTTTTGAAATCTAACCTCACTTGCCAGAGGTTGTCAATTTCTATCAAACATTTTACCAGAGACTGGTTAAAATTATTTTGCTTTCCACTTTGTTTTCCTGTTTCCAAAAAATGAAGAGCACAGCTCATTATTCTTAGGCCATTTCAGATACCTGTTCAATCAGGAAGGACCTCCAACTCAAACATCTCGATCTCATCAGGGTTATGCAAAATACTGGAAGTCCTTATAAGATGAGACAGATTTCTCACTGTTTCCTGAGACCATGTATCTTTGTTGTTCTGCAGCTACTCATGACAGATTAATGACCTCCTCTCTCCTATCCTGTTATCTGATATTGGACTTCCTTACAAAAAGTGCAAAGTCTACTGAAATGCCTGAACAGCAGCACTGCAACTACCAAAAGCTGCTCTTTTCTCATTAAAGCAAATGAAGCATCTTTCCCCAAAACTTCTCACATTCATTTTGTGTTTTAACCAGATCTTACAATACCATAGCAACATGCCACTTTCTGTATGTGAACCTCAAAGTGAACATAAGAGGCAATATCCTCAATACAATTTAGGATGCTCAGAAGCAATATCTGAATAATATCTGAATAATCAGTGAGATGCAAATCACTGTAATCTAACTGCACACCATCTAGCTCAAAATGCAGTTTTCTAAAAAACAGCAAAGAGAGAAGATTAAGTCAACTCAGAACAACATTGAGCAGGTAAGCCTAGAGACAGTCTAGAACTGGTCACTATGTATTGCAAGCTCAACTAAAACTTCTGTCATCCTAATATTTTATTCCCTTTCCTCGCCATCTGAACTCAATCCAATGTTTCTTCACTTCCAAAACTGCCGACCTTCAAAGCTTCAGTGATTTTTCTACTGATAAAAGGTATCTAACAAAAGCTTCTGAAGCACCAGCTCTTCAATATTCTCCTCTAGTAATGCTGCTCTTATGTTCTCCTGAAAAAACCAAAACTAATGATACCATGTTCAGTGGCCTACTGGTATTAAAGATCTTTTAAGAACAGTATTAAAAATGTAAGTCACTTTTGCTAAAATTGGTATTTGTCATGCAAAAAACATGTAACAAGGATATCTATACAAAATTTTATATTTACTTCAATTTCCAGAATTCCTAATAGAAACTCAAATGCTCTGCTGAAAGACATATTCCTGACAGTATAGAACCCTATAAAAGCAAACAGATTAAAGTGACCAAAAATCAAAGCAAACCACAGAATTAAGGAGAGGTACAGGATTGCAAAAAATCCAAGGTGAGGCATCCTTTACCAGAGTAAAGTGAAGTGCATGGATGAGTTTTTGTTGTGAGGAGAATTCACAACATAAGGGATCATGCAAGAACACAACAAGAAAATCCCAACTTCCTGTGTGTCTATTTACATCATTATGCCAAATAAGAAGAAACAAAAAATAACAGAGGTAGCCTATGATGATGATTGTACTGCAGCAATGCACCCACACAGAGCCCATGGCTATTAAATGAAGGTTAGCACTAACATAACTCACTCCTGCAGCACAAAATTAACCAAAACCTTTTCATAAAACACAGCAGAGAGATAAAATCATCTTTAATTTTTATCTTACCGAAATTGAACTGCCTTCCTCTGCTTCTGCCGATTCTGGTGGCTCCATTACCTGACCTGATTCTCCTCCGTCTCTTCTCAGAGGGCATGTACTCATCATCAGTATCTTCAAGACAAAAAAAAAAAAACAGTAATAAGGAACTGTCCTTAACAAGGCACCAATTTTTTGCAACAAATTATTTACCTGAGTAACTTTATAAAGCACGTGCTCATCCCTGGAAGGAACAACTTGTTCCTTCAAATGGGCCCATGCAAAGGTGTAATGTTAACTACAAAGGTCACAAATACAACTATAGTGTGTTTATAAAGCAGTCTATTCTCCAGATTGAAACAATGTTAGAATATCTGGTCCATTCAATGAGTATTTTTTATTACCAGGGCTTGAGGTATACGAAAAAGACACAATTTGCTGTCTGGAATCATTTCAATACCAGCCCAGTAAGACCAACATGCTTCAGTATATTGTGGTTTGCTAATACTTCTCAACAGGCACATTTACCAAGCAATGCACAACCCCAACGACACACAATTCTCTTCATTCAGTGCCAAGTAATGAAGGCTGTGGAAAACACATTTTGGATAGAAAAATGCACAACCAACTGAAATCAATGACCAGAGGAACTGACCTTCACTACTAAATTCAAACTCAGAATTCTCACTTCCTTCTGATGGCGCATGCTGGGAGGAATCTGAAAGGAAAAAACAGGACTGCTGAGTGATGGACACGGAAAAGATTTTCAACAAACATTCCCATGCCTTTGCATATAAACCTACACAGTCAAAGAAAAACAACAGAGGTAGCCTAGGATGATGATTACACTGCTGCAATGAACCTATGAGCCCATGGCTATTAAATGAAGGCTGGCACTAACATGTCTCACTCCTGCAGCAAAAAATTAACCAAAACCTTCTCATAAAACAAAGTTGGGAGATATAATCACCTTTAATCTTCATCTTACCAGAGTTGAACTCTTCTGCTTTCCTTCTCCCAGTATTGTCAGCTTCACTAGCAGAATCGGTGTTATTTAGTCTCATGTCAGGGGGTAGGTAGTCATCATCATCGTCAGCTTTAAGAAAAAAAAAACCAAAAAAATAATGCTTTTTTTATACAGGGAACTTGAGTGCATCACTGGAACTGCTGTGAATTACAAAACTCTAAA
>VXBI01003333.1:42762-65748 GCA_013397375.1 Toxostoma redivivum | reverse complement strand
AAAAGGAGGAGAAGGAGAAGGAGGGTGCTCAGAGTGATTTACCGAGGCACTCACATGGCCATGGCTCAGATAAAACAGATCCAGATGACCAAAGGCCCTCCCATTCCCCAGAAGAAAAGGGCTCTTGAACCTTCCCAACACGAGGTTCATTAGCAGGAATATCAGCCCACATTAATTACTAACCAGTGTCAGAAAATGGCTATTTCACCTCCACAGCACGAGGTTCATTAGCAGGAATATTGCCCCACGTTAATTACAACCAGTGCCTAGCATCACTCTAAACCCCTGGAGCACAGTAAAACAGGTTTATCAACAAAGGACATGCCAGGACTCGGTGGGAAAGGGCCCTGTGCAGGCTGGGAGCCATTCACCCTTTGCCTTCCCTAATGGAGCTGTGGTTGCTCACAGATCGTGTGGACATGTTTACATATTTATCCCTCACAATGCCGAGGGAATAACTGACACCCAGTGATTTATTTGTTTAATGTATCCTGTCAGTGCATTCTGAGAGCTATTTCCTTGAATTAAAGCATTGTTCTGGCAGATCCAGAAAATATTCCTGTGGAAATCCTTCTGTTAGACAGATTTGGAAATCCACATGGAAAACAACTAAAGGCACAGAGGCAAAACCCCTGGGATTCACTTCAAAATGTCCAAATCTTCCAAACTGCAAGCACTTAAAAAAACCCTGTCACCACAGCTTTCTTTTCTAGATCCCCCATGCACCTCCAAATATCCAGGAATCCACTGAACAGATCCCCAGCCTTTTTTTTTTGTTTTCTGAGCACAAAAGCCACACAAGGAGGTGTGATTGAAAAACTGCATCCAGTTTGTTCCCTCATGCATCTCCCATGGACACTCTGCTGGACCACAGGGCTGGAGCAAGGAGAGACCAAAAACCCCTGGGAAGCACGTGTTGGAGTCTGGGACATCCCTTTGGGATCCAGAGCTGTGAGACCCTGTCAGGGGCTCTGAGACCCTGGGATGATCCCAAAACATCTGTGGGGTTGATTATAGCCCTTGGAACAAATCACCAGCTTTAGATGAGAACTTAAAAGTCACAGGAGTTTAAGCAGTGTTATCATAAAGTGAAAATATAGATTGTAGGATTTTTGGGAATGGGGATTTTAGAACACAAGATGGAGGAAAAAGCACGTGTTTGGTCTTTCTTTGTTCTTCATCTCCATTTTCTATTGTGGAGCTGGCACTTTGGGATTGGTTTAGAGTAGAAGTTCAGTGTCTAACATAGATGATGGGAATTGGGAAATAATTGTAAATATTGTGTAGTTTGTGGGATAAAAGATAATGAAGGGCAGAGAGTGTGCCATGGCTGCCCTGCCAGACAGACCTGGCTGGGCTGAGAGAAATATTCCAGATAAGAAAAGAATAAACAACCTTGAGAGTGAAAACTGAAGAGCTCAGATTGATTCCAGCTCGGGTACACGAACTGCCAGACAAGAACTTTTACACAGCTCAGAGGAGAAAAAACCAAACCAGATTCCAAAAAGCACGGAACCTTCAGCTGCACCTCCCGTCCTCCCCACCATCCCTAATTATATCTTTGGCAAAGAGAAGTGCAGATGTGCTCAGAAAGGAACAGGTGGAGCCACGACGCAGCTCTTGAGCAACTCCCCAACAAATGGACGAGCCTGCCCTTCTCCCCTCGCCGTATTTTTGGGACTCCAGTCCGACCAGTCACTCGAGCTGGCCCCTCTCGGGTTTCTCACACCTGCAGGGGGCTGGCAGGGAGAGGAAGGGCTCTTTGTTGGATGTGGCAGGAGCTGGGAATGCTGCAGGCAGAGTGGGCACGGGCACTGCATGCAAATGAGCGCAGAGTTGTCCCACAACCAAAAAAGTGCTTTGGAAATGTAGATTTGTCTCTGCTCATCAGGAGATGTGGGCAGAAAAGGGTTGGGAATGGGATCCCAGCAGAGAGAGGAGATGGATGGATGGATGGATGGATGGATGGATGGATGGATGGATGGATGGATGGATGGGTGGCAAAGGCACTGCCAGGGGGTCACTGATGAAGTGGCACTGGAGGGGATCCAGCTGTGGGGAACGAGGATGAAATCCTAACAGGGCTCCAAGGCAGCAGGAACAATGGGGCCTGTATTCAGGCTGGGCTCAGAGATGACAGGGGAAGATAGAGACAAAAAAATGAAGTGAAAGCTTTCTACTGCTAATTGCGAAAAATGCCAGGAAATGAGTGAGCTGGAGCTGCCAGGAATAACGTGGGAAACAAACTGGGGATGAGTGTTTGACATCAGCAACAGCCTCTGGCAAAATGCAGCCAAGATTTTGGGGGGCATTTTTATTTTCTTTTCTCTTTTCCAAACAACAGGGAGCAGGAAAAATGATTTTTTTTTTTTTTTTTGGTTAGGATTGCTGAGGAGCCTGGCATTCTAAGTTCCCTAATTAAAGACAGGTCCTTTCTGGGACACACCATTCCAGCTGCTGGGAAAACTCAGCCCCAAGAAAAACTGCTCCAGAGCTGCTGAAGACGTCATGGCAGTGATTAAACAGCCAAGGACATCCAGGACATACCCAGGTTCAAACTGGAAGGTTCTGGGAAGCAGGAGGAGAGGTCTCACCAAGAGAAGGCACAGGGAATGAAAAGGAGAAGGAAAAACTTCCTGAGTGCAGGGAATGCCATGAAAATGGTGCAAGAAGGAAGAAGCCCCAGCTTCCTTCACCATGGGGAATGAAAAGGAGAAGGAAAAACCTCCTGAGTGAGGAAATGCCACAAAAATGGTTGTAAGAAGGAAGAAGCCCCAGATTCTGTCACCATGAGGAATGAAAAGAAGGAAAAACCTCCTGGATGCAGGGAATGCCACAAACCCCAAGGGCTGCAGCATCCCAAGAGGGAAGAAACCCCAGTTTCTGTCACCACAGGAAAAGGAGAAGGAAAAAACCTCCTGAGTGAGGAAATGCCATGAAAATCGTTACAAGAAGGAAGAAGCCCCAGCTTCCTTCACCATGGGGAATGAAAAGGAGAAGGAAAAACTTCCTGAGTGCAGGGAATGCCATGAAAATGGTGCAAGAAGGAAGAAGCTCCAGCTTCCTTCACCATGGGGAAGGAAAATCCTCCTGGATGCAGGGAATGCCACAAACCCCAAGGGCTGCAGCATCCCAGGAGGGAAGCAGAGCTCCCAGTGGAATTCCTGCAGCGTGGCTGGGCTGGGCCAGAGGAGCAGCCCCTCAGTGCCATAGTAGCAGGGATGTTTCTGAGAAAACAGGCAGCCCCAGCCCTGAGCCCCGAGCCCCGGGCCAGCTGCGGGGTAATCCGAGCAGGAATTCAGCCTGCAGCAATGTCACTGCCATGGGGGGCCCAGCTGGGCTATCTTTAGCCAGCCCACAGTTCAGCACCTAAGCTCCCCACACAGCAGTGGAAAGAGGCTGGGAGCTCCAAGGGGTGATCCTGGTCTATTCTCAGTGCCCTGGGATGGGCTGGATCACCCTCTGCTCCCTGCTGGAGGCTCCTCTCTGCCCCAGCCACAGGAAGGGACACCCAGAGGTCACCCGGCCTCCCACCCACAGCAGGACCATCCTCTTGGAACCCTGGAAACTGAGAATTTTGGGCTTTCTGTACTGACAGGCACTGATTCCCAGGAAAACACTGCTTTTGACCTGAGGCCATGGAGAAGTTTCCAAAATTGAGTGATAAAAATGAGATCATGAGTGTGTAGTTTGACTAGAAGTGTGTAACATCACAGAGTGAAAAATGTAGAATTTAAACTATTAGAATATAATAATATGTAGGAAGCAAGATGGAGGTTTTAGGGCAGAGGTTTCTTTCTTCCTCACCTTCTTCTTCATGGGTCTGGGTGGTACTTTTGTGATTGGATAGAAAATGTCACATTGCGGGTCATGGGTTAAAAGTAAAAATAATTTAGGTGGCATTTCTTAATTGGACCATTAGGCCTTAAAAGACCTTGTATAGAGATATGTCTCCATTTTTAGCTTGTTAGCTGAAGTGCTGCAGCACTCAGTAACAGATAAGAATTAATAAACATCTGAGTCCCAACAAGAATGACCATCTCTTGTGCATTCAATCCTGACTCTGGCAAAGAAAAAGAAGATTTAACAAAGCTGTTCCATCTGTTCAACACATCCCAGGCTGATGCTGGGACACCCCACAGGCTCCCTGTGCCCTGGACACACAGCCCTCACCCCCTGGTGTCCAGCTGCACCCATGGGTGAATACTGTGGGAAATGTGCTCCCTGCACACCCACCCATGGCTCTCCACGGCCCCCAGGGCCAGGCACCCTCCAGCCCTTGGAGAAGGAGCTGGGGCCTTCCCAATTTCCTTTGGCAAGTCTGCATCCACCATCCCCAGTTTTCTTTCACAGGTTTGGAAATGGACTCCAGAGGACACCCTCAGTGACCTCCTGGTGATGAGAACACTCTGACCAGTCCATAGTTCCCCATATCTGCTCCACCCTTTTCAAAGATGCTCCTTTTTCCTGTTGCCACCTTCCTAAGCACCACAATTTTCACGAGTGACTCATGTCAAACCTTCGAGCTTTTCCAGCCTGGCCCTTGTCCACTGATGTGGGCTTGGACACCTCCACCTCCTCCAGGCTGTCCCCATCCCACTGCTCCCTCACTGTCCTCCATCCCTCATCTTCCCAAGCAGGCTGGGGGATGAGGACTGAGACAAAAAAACCCCAATTATTTTGGTTTTTCCTGTACCATTATCATTAGGTTGTTTCACACTTTTTTCTGTATTTTTTTTCCCTACTCCATTCCCCACTGGAATCCCCTCACTGCTCACAGCTCCATCAGCCAGCCCAACACCCCCCACATTCCCAAAGTTTTCCATGCCTCCCTTGTTCCCACTCTTTCTCAATCTTTGCCTGCCCTTTTCTTGCATTTTGACTCTCCTTGCTTCACCGAGTTGGCTCCCACTGGAATTCCTGATCTTCCTGCACAACAGGATGGTTTGCTCCTGAGCTTTTCTTCAAAAAGCAGCCATCACTTCTGACTGCTCTATAATTTTTAGGAGGCTGAAGTGGGATGAAATGAATCTCATGACAATGACAGAGTCTTGAGAGCAAGCAGGAGCAGAGCAGCAAACAGAGGAGTTCTGGCAGAGCCCTGGTGCTGGCCAGTCCCAGTTTGATCCCAGTTCCTGTAACCCACCCCAGGCTGAGCAGCAGGACAGCAGTCCTGGGGGCCCAGCTGTGTTTGGGAGCAGAAAGGAAGGATTTGCAGGGAGCTCATCCCAGCAGGTCAGCCTGCAGCGGGGAGGAAGCTGGTTAGGGCAGAACTGGACAAACCTGCAGAGTCCTGCCTGCACCCACCAGGACTGGTTGGGGTGGTGGGTCACCACCCAGGTCATGAGAATCAGGTCACTGAGGCCACCAGCAGCGCAGTGACAGCCCACTGACTGTTAGAGGAACCAGAGCTGCTCAGCAATTAGTGCAGAGATTGTGGCTCCTTATCTCCAGAGCTCGGTTTGGTGGGAATGGTGCTTCCCATTGCAGCCAGGGTCCCCTGGGGTGGGCAGCAGGGCACCGAGAGTGCCAACAACATCACCCCTTCCAGGAGAGGTGGGGATGCTGCTTCTGGGACAGGAGGATGACATGGAAAACACAACCAGGAGCTGGCACAGCTGGATCAGAGCCTGCCTAACACCAGAGACTAAAGCTCTAAACTGGCAGAGGAGTCCATTGGGGATCCAGCTGTGGTTTTCCAGGAAGACCTTGGGATATCCCCCACAGACACCTTAAAACCAGATTGAAAAATGCACAGATGGGGCTACTCAAGTATTGTCCTCCCAAGATCCCAAATGTTGCTGGGAGTGAAGGACCTTCAGTGATGTTTCACCAGGAACCTTCATTCCCACACAATAAAGAACACATCTCCAACAGAACATTGGGAACTCTTGGAAAGGAGCAGGTAATAAAAAAATTTGCTCCTGAATCAAAATAAAAAAGCACTTTTATATCCATTTTGTGTGTTTTAATGCATCCCATTGTACCTAAGCTGGGTAGAGCTCAGCTTTGAAGATGCTGCAGGAAGAGATTAAAGCTCCAGATTCCCAAAGTCGAGTTTCACTGCACTTTTCTCATGACAATGAGGTGCAAAAAACGAGGCGTGAACACCAAGAACACCTAAAGGTGGCTGATAGAAGTTGATGAAGCTTCCCAGAGAGGTAATTTCTGATGAGGAGATAAGCCTAAAGGTTTAATCTGAAATGCTAACGAGGAAGGAAAACTGGAGACGTTCTGAGGAAGGATTTCGACTGGAGATAGCATCTCCTGTAGGGTGGGATGGTTTTACCACAAGGCAATCCCGTTTCCCAGTGTCCTTCCCCCCGCGGGGAACAATGCAGCCGAGGTGCCACAAATCAGAGGGGTAAGTGACAGTGCTTTCATGGTGCCAACTGGAAGTAACAAAATGCAGGAAGCATCCTGTCAGATGTCACTTAGCGGCGCTATCACCGGGGAATCTGGGAACGGGATTTGCCTGCATAGTAGGAATTCCTCGGTCCAGCGAGAGGGAGAAGCAGAAATGGCAAGAGAGGCGGAATCTAATCTTGGCCTGTGAACGAACGGGGAAGATTCCTCCGTTCCAACTTTATCTCGGCGTTTGGCACGTTATCCTTTCACTGACCACGCTGATTCCTCCTTGCCCTGGAGGATTGTTGCCTTAATCACAGGACAGGAGGAAAAATAGGAAGCGAGAGAGGAATTCCAACAAGTTCAGAAGATGGACAGTGCACACAAGGGAGGGAGCTGCCAGGAAAACACTGGCAATGATTTTGCAGGGAATTTAACACACTTTGAACACATTGCTGAAGACAGAATCTGTTGTGATGGATTTTTAAATTAAGTGAAGCCCCATCACAGCTTTACCCCACATGGTCCCAAAGAGCAGTGAGAAGAGCTGCAGCTGGGATGGAGATGCCCATGGGTTTGGATGGGAAGGGAGGCCAGCATTTCAAATCCCAATCCCAACTTCCTTCAAATCACAGAGTGCCCACATTGTGTTTTTGTTCCTCTAAACGAGGCCAGGCTGGGTCACAGCAAGAACATTTTACAGTGTGAGCAGAAGTGTTTTCTTGCCGAGCACACGTGAGTGCAGGAGTGTGAGAAAGCCCTGGAAAACTCAGGATGTGATGCTGCAATGACCTGGTACCACCTAGGATCTAGCTGGGCACTGCATTATCTCATTTGCTGCGTGTGGGAGAGCGCCGGGGAGAGCTCACACGTGCGGGGAAACCAACTTGGATCCTGGAAGCAACATCCTTGTGCTAACGAGGTGCTCCACCTAAACTAATTAGCCCTGCCTTTCAACAGCCTTAATTAGGTGGGGCACCATCCTGGGCTGTTGTGGCTGGACGGTTTCCGGCTCTGGAGCTGGCTCAGCCACAGCCTGGCCAAGGATTGAGGATTCCTGCTGGGAGCTGGGTGTGCTGGAGAGGGGCTCTCCCCATCCCAAACTCCTCCATCCTCGCATCTGTGCAAAAACACCTCCTGCACCCCTGCAGGCGCCCCAGAACCTCCTCCTCCTCTGAAACCTCGAGGTGACTTTCACAAGAGGCCCAGGGCACGGAAGGAACTCCCCAGCCAGACCGCACAGCAACGATCTGAGTTCAAGCAGAGGAAAAAACAACCCCAAAGTCTGAGAGAGGCGGAGGATTCGCTGTGCTCTGTGTCACCGTTTCACAAGAGCTCAGCAAACCACGAGCACAAAGGTCCTGGCTTGGATCTGCCCCCAAACCCAGGTGGTGTTTTCATCCCCAGACCTGTCTGGAGCCATTAAATCAGGTTTTAACCTGGAGATAATAAAACTTCTGGTCTAAAGAGTCTGTCGAGAGTGAAAGTCCTTTGTGGTGAAATAAATGCTGGGGTAGGAAACGGAGGAGGAACCTCAGGGATGAATCCTGGAAGTTCAAAGCCAGATCGACCTGAAAAGCTCAACCTGGCCACTGGCACTGGATACAAAGACCAAGTTTATTAATAATCCTTAGCTCTTCATGAGGAAAATTATTCAGATATATTAAACAAGGGGCAGAGCAAGGCTGCCCACACGGAACAGGCCACTGGTAAAATGTCAGACCAGTTTAAATCAGCTTCCTTGGCTCCTGCGAAGGTTAAAAGGTCACAATTTAACACTAAATTTGCCTCTATTTCCTCTCCATTTAATTTCCTGAAGTTTCTCAATATGAAAGTTAAGAATGTGGTTCTGGGAAGCATCCCAGCTATAATCCATAGGAATTCTTTAAGCATCCTCTGTGTCTCCATGCCTTGCTTGAGCCATGGAAAGACAGGACACAAAATCACCCCTCACATTTCCAGTGAGCATTTCAATGATATTAATTATAAAATATAACAAAATGGTGGTTTTTTTAATGGCTAAATGTAATTACTTGAAATCATTATCCTTTAGGATGGCAGCTTAAAAACCTGCTTTGGTTTGGAATTTTAATCTGTTTTCCTCTAATAGATATTTTATGTACCCAAGGGGGAAATGTCAACCTCACCGATTCACCTCAGCTGAACTTTGTGCCCTTGGTTTGCCTCTCACCGAAATGTCTGGGACTGTCCTTCCCCAGCTGAAATCCAGGGATATCTGCAGGCAGCAGAGTCACCCAAGAATGCGGAATGTTGCAAAAAATGTCCTGTTTGGATTGGATCGGGCTGCGAGCGAAGCCGTGAGTCAGCGCTATCGGCGGATCTGGGATTGCAGCGTGGGACAGTGAGCAGAACCAGCACAGAGACCTCGGACAATCCCCATTCCCCAACCCTCCAGCTTTTAAAAATATTTTGTGAGTGAGCTGAGTGGTGGCTCCCCAAAACACACAGGTTTTGCCCATCCCCACATGATAACTGATTTTGGGGTGAGCCTCAAGCCCCAAAATCCTCAGTGGCTGCCAGCAGAGCTGAAACATCCCCGTGCTAATCCTGTGCTCATCTCCCTCCGTGCACTGCCTGTGACTCACTGGCCTTTCTGCTTCCCCAAGTGCACGCAGAGCTTTCAGAATAATCTGCTGAAAATCACGGAGTGAGTCCCACAGGGAATGGGGTGGGGAGGAAGAGGGAGATGGCAGGAGCCTACAGAGCAGCATCATTTGTTTTGACAGCTTTTCATGTTCCATATTAAACCCTGCACGTGCTGATCTCCACCTGAGAGCTGAGGCCAACACACCCTGGCTTGTTTAAAAGGTGTGTTTGGGACATTCCCTGAAATTACCAGGGAAACAACATTAGATTCGTTCACTGGTTATCCACAATCAGAATTTGATATTATAGAACACCAGATATTAATTTATTTGTAGGTTTTTTCCTAGATCTGGACTATTTTAGCCAAATGTGAGGATTCTGAGTCCTGTATGACAGCATTCCTTAAACCTGGGGTCAGTCCTGGCCCAAATCAGGTTTTTTACACCACAGAGATGCCTGGAAGGGGCAGATGGGGATAAACACAACCCAGTAGTGACAGACAGACTTGAAAGTGTAACCACTCCCCAAAAGGCTGCAGCCAGCAGAGCTAAGAACAGCCCTTCACCCTCAAAAACCATTTGATTAAAGCCCTCAAAATACATTTATTTAAGCACTTCAATCTGAATTCAAGGAAATCAAAATGTCAGCATTAAAAGCACCTCTTATGAACAATTCCAGTTCAAATATCAGATTGAACAGCCATGGAAATGGAAATGTTCCCCACTGAAGGTCAGCTCTGGCTCAGCCTGCTGGGGATTATTCCAGGCATTGCTTTTCCTGCCCTAAGTTTTATACTCCGGGGCATTTTGCAGAACTTCTCACATTTAGCAGCACGAGAGGCACCTGGTGCCAGCCTTGGCCAAGGTCTCTGCGCTGTCACTCACACTGCCATGAGCTCTGTGCAGGAAATTCAGCACAATTCACAAAGTTTGGGTGGATTTCAGGCTGATTTCAGCACATGACTCCCCACTCGAGGCAAGGTGCAGCAGGAGCTGTTCTAGCAGCACTCAGAGCCACGTTTTTAAGTGTTACAAAAAAGGGAGCAGCAGCTGCTGGAAAATGTGGTGTGAGCAGCATCTCTGCCTGGGCTCCTCCTTGCTGACCTGGAGAGGGTGAGGAGCAGCTTTTTTTTGGCTTTTACCTGCATGGGATGTTCCCATTGGAAGGGGATGGAAATGTTGAAAAGTTGTGTGCAATAGGGGTGAAACCCAGGCAGCAGCAATGGGAATTTTGGGAAATACCCTGCCTAAAGAGCTGGAAATCAGATGGAGGCCCAGCAGTATTTGAGGAGGAGCTGGATGGAAATCCTGTCCCATAAAGTGTAAACCAGAAACACTCCAGTTCAACTGGGAACTTCTCCCTGGAGCTCTCTTCTTCAAGAGGATCTTGGGGAAGAAAAGGGAGAAAAACATTTCACAGCTGTCAGATGTCAGCAAAGTCCATTTCCAACAAACCCTGCACTTGTGTGTGTTTATTCTTGGAATTTTCTTTGCAGGACTGGCCCCACGCTGTGCTCAGTGACAATCCCCACAGAACAGACATTATCCCACATCCTCCTGGGCTGTCCCAGAGCAGCACAAATGCTCCCAGCATGGATCCAAACGTCCTGTTCTCGAGTCAGCAGCAGCAGGGACACGATTTTGGGTCACTTCTTGTAAAATTTGTACAGGGAATGAGGCAGGGAGGGAGGGGAGAGGCACAGAAAACAGGCTGGCTTTTCCACTTCCCAGAATTCTCCCCTGGCTTTTCAGAGAACACAAAGATTGCTCTGACCAACTCCTAATTTTGTCAGCCTAATATCTGGCATTTAAAGAAAAAGACAGTGCTTGTAAAATGTGACATTTCAGAAGCATTTGGGTATGAAGTGCTAAGCCTGACAAACCTCCCTGAACACACGCTTGAGGCACAAAGGTCTGACTGGACTGGACCCACTGGGAATGGAAACTTTGGGATGTCTGGAAAAAGCTCCAAGGACCTGGCAAACTGCAGCCAAAGCCTCTCTCCAAATGCCTGGAACCTGGAGGCTTCTGAGGTCCAGGGAAAAATCTGTTTCAGAAAGCTTTTGAAGAGTGTGAAGGTGTGGTGGAGGAGTTTAGCACGCACAGATGATTAATTTGCTCCTGGAAAGGGAGATTTCTGACAGCAGGATATTTATACTGGAATATCTACATTAAAATGCACAGTTCCTTTAAAATTCAATTTAACCATGGAGTTCCTTAGCACTGAATAATGGAGCTTGGATCCCAGCAAAGCTTGGGTCAGATCCTGCTCCTGGCTCATGTTTGTCACTTCCAGAGGCACAAACTTCATTACAAAATTAAAATATATTAATTGTCAAATCAACACCCTGCAGGATTTAGGAGGGGTTTTTTTAAAATTCTGAATTCCTAAAATGATTCTGTGCTTGAATGCACAGCAAAGCAAATCAATGCTACCTTTAGATGTGAGAATATATCCCACAGGGAGAAGTATATTTAAATAGTTTTTAAAGGCTACTGCTTAAAACATTTAAATGTTGGTAATCATACATATTTACAGTGAACTGAATGAACTTTGAATAAACTGACAGGTTTGATTAATAACCATAAATAATTAGCAGCTGTTTCCTTTCTGTCAAAAAAGGTATTGCAATTATAGCATCCTTAAGGCTGTCATTTACAGGCACTTCTCAGAGCAAATATGACAATGAAATGTTTCATTAACTCCTAGTGTAACATTCCTCCTCTCTTGCACAACGATGGTTACATTAATTAGCACACCTTGCTTAGCTAAAAATCATTTTTAGCTCATCGGGAGATGAAACCGGTGATAAAAGCAGCACATTTCTGGGTGATTTGAACATTGAAAGGATCAATATGTTCATTGTTCAGTGGCACTGTTTGGCAGCTACTGAGCGTGAATCAGAATGGATGCAATTCCATATGGAATAGAGGAGAAAGTTCCAGAGCAGCCCTTTGCTCCTTCTTTTAATTCCACCTTGATTTTTAAAGCTCTGAAAGTTTACATTTTTGTAATTGTTATTTTGTAACTGTAAAGTGAGCAGAATGTCCCTGCAGAGGAACAGCAAATTCCAATTCTGTCCTGGAGGAACGGCACTTTCCCTCTTTATATTCCCCTCCAACTGGGAACCAACCTCTGCTCCCAGCAAAATGAATAAATATAAAAAAATATTTGGGAATTCCTGCAGAACTATGAACTGCTGAGAAGCAGAACACAACGTTAGAAACACTTTTTAAAACACAAGAAGAGAGCAACTCCACCGGGAATCAGATCCTGCAGGAGGACACAGGCTTGGCTTTTGGGGCTGGCTGTGGGATTTGAGCAGTGCATTTCCCTGGGAATGGCTCCACACTTTTAGGATTTTGGATGCAGCTTCTCCCTCTCCCATGGTGTGTCCAGGACACAATGCTCTGCACTGAGGAGAATCTTAGAAACTTCTCCAGGGCTGTGGGGCTGAGCTGCTGCTGGGGCCACTGCAACCCCCAGTGCCTGGAAATGCTGGGACGTGGAAGCTGAAAGGACTCAGCCACTGGGACAATGTTTATCCCTAAGGACGTGCCCTGTGACCTAAAAAAATTAACCCAAGCTGCCAGAGGTTTGGTTTGGGTGGTTTTGTTTGGTTTGGGTTGTTTTTCCCTCCCATGCAGGACACATCTCTCGTTCTCATCTGGAGCTGATTGCGGGCGCCCAGGGCTGCGCTGTCAGAATGTCCCCCAGCAGCTCGGGTGGTTTGTGTGCAGCAAACAAAGGAGACACAGATTTTATCAGCGCTGATATCAGCGATGGCACAGCCCAATTGTCTGCGGGGCCCTTGCGCAATGAGCGCGATGGGAGCGGAGCCTGAGCCGGCCGAAAGAGCGGAGTGGAGCCGGGGACAGCGGGACACAACGGGACACACGGACACGGGGACACAGCGGGACACACGGACACAGCGGAACGGGGACACCACGGGACAGACACAGGGACATGGGGATACAACGGGACACATGGACACGGGGACACAGCGGGACGGACACAGGGACACAGCAGGACAGACGGACACAGCGGGACACACGGACACGGGGACACCACGGGACAGACACAGGAACACAACGGGACACACAGACACCACAGGACAGAAGGACACGGGGACACCACGGGACAGACACAGGGACACGGGGACACAATGGGACACATGGACACAGCGGGACGGGAACACCACGGGACAGACACAGGGACACAGCGGGACATACGGACACCACAGGACAAGGACACGGGGACACCACGGGACAGACACAGGGACACAGTGGGACACAGGGACACAACGGGACAGACACGGGGGTACAATGGGACACATGGACACAGCGGGACAGACCCAGGGACACAGCGGGACATGGGAACACAACGGGACGGACACAGGAACACACGGACACGGGGACAGCACGGGATACAGGGACACAACGGGACAGACACAGGGACACAGGGACACAGCGGGACACCGGGACAGACACAGGGACACCATGGGATACAGGGACACCACAGGGTCCCTGCGCTGCCACCGCGGGGCTGCAGCTGCTGCCTGGGCCGCTCCTGAAGGAGCCACCCATCAGATAAAGGCCTTCAGTAACCCGGGCTCAGAGTGAAATGACATCCTCACCAAAAACGCGGAGGTTTGGCTCCGTGACCTCTCCCCAAACCCGCGGCTGCTGCTGTTACCACAGAGCTGCTCCTGCTGGCGAGGCACAGCTGCTCCCTCACCTGCCTGAGGATGCCACCTACGTGTGTCCTCAGGGCTCAGCTCCCACTGCTGCCTCAGGACTGAGCTTTTATGGTTTTCAGATCCGGTGCTGCTTTGGTGCATAACTCTAAAACTCTGTAGCCTGTCAGCTACTGTTCTATTTTATTCAGACAAAACAATTCCTCTCTAGGCCTGAAACCCAAGGACACCTCACTGTCTCAGGCCTCAACAACAGTGAATTGGGAGGGCAACCTGAGAGTAAATGACTTCATTTCCTGAAGCTGTAATTGTTGGATTAACCCCTGAGATGTAAATGCACCAAATCTATAACTGTACTAAAAACTCATGACCATCATCCATCCTGGGTGTAGCCCCTTGGAGGATTCTGACTGCCCAGCGTGTACCTATTGAAGGCTTTTAATCAATAACTGCTTTTATTGTCTGAATTTTGCCTAGCTTCTGTTTTAGGGAGCCATTCCAAGGCAACACCAGCCTCTCAGGAGCTATTCCTGACTGGGAAAAGGGACCAGAGCTGCCCCCAGCCCTGGGTATCTGGGAATGCTGTGCCAGGGAGCAGAGCTGCCCCCAGCCCTGGGTATCTGGGAATGCTGTGCCAGGGAGCAGAGCTGCCCCCAGCCCTGGGTATCTGGGAATGCTGTGCCAAGGATCAGAGCTGCCCCCATCCCTGGGTATTTGGGAATGCTGTGCCAGGGAGCAGAGCTGCCCCCAGCCCTGGGTATCTGGGAATGCTGTGCCAAGGATCAGAGCTGCCCCCAGCCCTGGGTATCTGGGAATGCTGTGCCAGGGACCAGAGCTGCCCCCAGCCCTGGGTATCTGGGAATGCTGTGCCAGGAACCAGAGCTGCCCCCAGCCCTGGCTATCTGGGAATGTTCTGCCAGGGAGCAGAGCTGCCTCCATCCCTGGGTATTTGGGAATGCTGTCCCAGGAACCAGAGCTGCCTCCATCCCTGGTATCTGGTAATGCTTTTCCAGGGACCAGAGCTTCCCCCAGCCCTGGGTATCTCCCACAGGAGGTAAATGCTGTGCCAGGAATCCAGCAGGACAGCAGGAATGCTCAGGGAGTCCTGCACACCCACGGCTGCAGGAGGCAGCTGGCCCCGGGGAGTGACAGGCTCTTGATGGCAGCAGCACGTGGAGCATCTTCATGTGACATCCACAGGTGGGGCGGAGGGGAAAACAGTTTTTATCTGTTGCTATGGAGTCGTGATTAGCTTGTGTGTCTTCAGAGCCTGCCGAGGAGAAATGAAGGCTATTTTCTTATATAGATGTCATGAAATCAATCCTGGCAGGATTTCAGGAGTCAAAGGCTAAGCAGGTTTGCCTGAATGCCTCCTGTCACTTGATACACAAATAAATCTGGCCAGGGGACCTGAAACAAGTGTCACTTGTCATCCAGAGCCCGTCACAAAAATGACTTTTTAGTCCTTTAGTTTGGAGCTGTTTATGCACACAGCAACACAATAAACGTGTGTTCAATAAAACACAGCAATTATCTTCACGAAAATGAACCTTAGAAAATGAAGCAAAAAAACCACCCTTATTGCAAAGGGTGACTTCAGAAGAAACTTTTCCCTTATTCTCTCCAAATGCTAAAAGCAAACCTGATGTTCTTCTTTTAAAATGTGTCTGCCTGTAGGTCTTTGGCACAGGTTTGCTGCTGGGAGGGCCGGCAATCTATTTAATGACTGCATTGACGTCAATAGCATAACTGAAATACTTACTAAGATGCATGAGTCCAACTTTCGGGGGGTGTGTTCGAGGCAGGCGGGCGCAACACGCGGAACGGAGTCCCTGCAGGAATGAACTCCCCCCGGAGAGCCGGCACAGCCTCGGGATGGCCCCGTGCTGCCTGGAGCTGCCTCAGCCCCGCTCTGAAATTTGCTTTGAAAAGCTCTTTTCATCTGACAGGCGGCGAGAATCACTGCAGCGCTCACCAGCGCGTCATTAAGCTCATTATCTACCTGATTTCTTACACGGTTTGGGTTGGTTTCTGAATAATCTGCATCATGTCTGTGCTGCATCCTTTAAAAATAAAATCTGTAGGTGCTAACAAAGCTCCATGTGTGCACGCAGCCTGTGACTCTGTGGCTCAGCTGCTCAGGAACTCGTGGTTCCTCTGCACTCCTGTAAAAGCACAAAGCACCACAACCATTTGACTTTTACGGTCGCTCTCCAAATCAAAAGGTCAAATCTTCAGCCAAACTCCCAGCAAAGAAACAGAATTTCAGAATGAATCCTCTCCTCTGTGTGTGCTCACAGCCTTCTGCACATGCCAAGCAGAGGAGGATGGTGCAAGAGCAGCAGCTCCCTGCTAATTACTCGGGATTCAGAGATATTTGTAACCCAGAGCTCACTCGGATGCACAAGGCTCCTTAACTCCTACAAAAGCTTGGGGCTCTCAGTAGCACGAGCATTATCCAGTCTTTGTTTATGCTTTACACAAAGCTCCGTGCACGAGTCTGTGTACGTCCTACACCCACAGGAAAAATGAAAGAGTTCGAGTTTGGAGGTCGTGTAAAGGCATGTGAGAAGTGCAGACAAACGTGCCGAGGTACAGGAAGGCACAGCTAAGGCACAAGGAAGAAAAACACCGAGCCTTCCCTCCCATCCCCAGAGAGGAATTTGAACAAAGCTTTAATACCCTGAGCCCTGAAGTGCTGTGGGTGACATTTCCCAAAGGGCTGCACCCCCCAAGCGTGGGGCTGCAGCAGATCAGCAATACTGTGTCACTAATTGTGAGGAGAACTGTCCACCATTAATTGTGAGGAGAACTGTCATTAGTCAGTGCTGAGAGTATCCAGGGGGATCTTGAGAAGAGTCTCTGCAAACCCCCCACAGTCTGGGAAAAACTTGGTGCTGTTTGATCCATATCTCTGTGCTTTGCTCCTGTCACCACTGGTGACATTAAATGTGGCAGTGGATCAAACAAGAATGGGCAGACACAGGGTTGATGGTGTTGGGAACAAAATAAGTTGGGAAAAGTTTGTAACAAATCTGTGGAAGAATGAGAGGCTTTGACTGAGAAAGGTGATTTAATTCAGAAAGAACAAGGGTCACTGAGGGGAATAAATATGGAAGAAGGAACAAAACCAAGCAGGAAAAGTCAGGCTTGGTGCTGGTTCAAGGTGTTATTGGTTGAATCATTGGGTAGGAACTGCAGACCTTTCACTGGGGCCAGGGGAGGGGAGAGCTGGATGGAGAAGGGAAGGTGCAGATGGATTCCTGAGCCCAAGGTGGCACAAAGGTCACGAAAGCAACTGTGGCAGAGGCTCAGCAGAAACAAAGGGGGACAGGAGAAAGAAACCTCAGGAGAAAGAACCCTCGGGGACACTGTGTGACAATGTTCTCTCATTGTTTCTGCAACCCAGAGAAGCACTGAGCTGTCCCGGCCCTGCACAGCTGCTGGGGATGCCATGCACCAGGCAGGAACCCCACAGCATTCCCATCATCCTGCCTGGCTAATTAAGGACTGATGGACTTGTGCTGGGGCTTTGTATTTCCACGTTATGGTTTCTCAGTTAATTCATAAAAGCGATTTTGTGCGTTCCCGTGAACTGCGGTTATAACAAAATAACAGGAAAAATCTGCCAGATTTACTTCAGCTGATACCAAGGACAAAACACAGGATGTTCAATCCATATTCCCCTTCCTTCTCTGGCTGTGCTTGCAAGGTTAAGAAAGCTCTGAAATCCACAGTGACAACAGCAGTGCCTCTCAAAGCCCTTTGTTCCAGGAAAAACCCGGCCAAAAGTTTTACTACTTAAAGAAAATGAAAGCAAAAAAGAATTTCCTCATTTTACCACAGCTCAATTATTCCACCATGGGTCTGGGTCCTCAATGATGCAACACCAACAACAGATTTGGCTGTTGCTGCTTGGAAAATCCTGGAATATTCCAGCTAGAGTAAATAGCTGGCGTGTATTCCTTGCAGTGCAAATGCTGGATGTAATTTGCCTCCCTCCAGGATAATTTTATTAATACAGCCTCGTTTGTTTTAAACCCTGAGTTCTGCATTTCTCAGAACAGGATATAAATCACCTCATTAATGACAAATCAAAGGAGACATCCACAAGATGCTCACAGTGATATCAGTGGGTTGTGGTGAAGCCATGAATCAATGGGTGACATTGGAGGGTTAAAATCAAATTCCAAGCTTCAACAAATCTCCTGAATCTAAACCCAGTTTGTTCCAAATACAGTCTTTTATCTAGAGAGATGTGAAGCAGCCTGGTCCCAATCAAAACACGACTGCTTCCTCCTGCAAATCCTTCAGGAAAAGCACTCTGCATCCTCTCAGCCACTGGCACAGAACTGCAAGGGTTCTGATAGGAAAATCTCTGCTTCTGTTCAAAATTTCCAAAGCAGAAGCCGTCAAGAGGGAAAAAAAGGTGCAAACACTGAAAAAAATTACTTAAAAGTCTTTGTTCTTGCTGAATTAAATGGAAATTTCCTTAGAAAGTCAAGGGCTGTGATTGTTTTCTGCTGTCTGGAAAGGAATTCAGTGTGACAGTGGCTGTGAAGAGGCAGAGGAAGGCAATGACCTGAATTAACCAAGGACTCCAGGATTTTCTACCAATAATGCCAATATTGGCTGGTTTTATGTAGGAAATCACACAATTTCCTATTAATCTCAAAAATGCATCTCTGCCTTACCTACAAAATGTCACCATTTACTGAAGCTGCAATGATCCAACTCACTTTTTAAAATTTGATTGGAAGATTTCACTTAAAAGCAGTTAAGATTCATGCTTAAAAACCTATTTACTTGAGGGGCCACAAATCCAACCTTTACAAGGTAACACAAAACTCACTCTATAGTTCTGTGTGTCACACAGTTCATTCCTAAAGGACTTTTCATGTATTTCCAGCATTAGAAGCTCGGATCAGCTAAAAATTCTCAAGTGTCCTACAGCTCACTTTGGAAATAGTGTAGAAAAATATCCCCAAAGCGTTAAAAAGTTGAGAGCAATTTTTTCCACGGAAAGTGTTAAGAAAATGAACCTAGGATTCCTGGAAGGGCATTCTCTCCTCATTATTAGATTGTCTAACTTACATAAACAGGTCTATGGAAAGCCTAGCAAATTTTCCATTATTTTTTTTTTCACACAGGCACAAATCCAAAGCCTCACTAGACCCAGCTTTAAATCAGGTGATGAGCTGCATTCCAGCTGGACAGAAAGAGAAGGAGTTTAAGATTGTGTTGTCCAGTTTTGTTTTTGCATCAGAGGTTTCCATCTCCCATTAACAAGTTTGGAGGAACCTCATCTGGAAGTGTCCAGGACTGTGTGTGTCCCCTGAGAATAAATAACACAGCAGGAGAGGAAATGATAGCTATCCACACTGTGAAAATGAAGCTTTATTAGTCCCTCCAAGCATGTAATTATTGGAAAGGCTGAGATTAAACCTTACAAATGGGCACTGCTCCAAATCTTATCTCCTCTCTGGAGCAACCTTTGAATTAGTGTAAAGTAGGGCCAGCTCTGATCCTGAGCAGGGTTCTACAGACCCTCAGCCTGGCTAAACCCAGCTGTCAAAGCAAATAAGCCTGTCCTAAGTAATCAGCTCCTGCTGCTCACCCTGGTCCTTCCCCCTGCCTGAGCAGCCCTCACTGTGCTGCCCACCTCACCTTGCCCTGGCACCCTCTTCCCAGCAGGAAGCCAAGGAAGTCTCACCCAGGAAAGGTTTGAGTACACAGATCACATGGAAACAAACTGAAATAAACAGAATAAAAAAAAAAACCCAGCTGTGTCTGAGCCTGTTCAAGGCTCGTAGGCTGGGGCTTGTCCAGGCCTGTGCTCGCAGGGACTCACAAGAACAGCAGCCACTGTGGCCATGACTATCAAACCAAAATCATGTTCATCTCCTGTGCTAATACACCAGCAGAAACCCCAAACCAAACGATTAAAATAACAATATTTGGAGCCTGACAGTTCTGTCCTATGGATTTTGCAGGAGGAACCCAGGGAGGGGGCAGAGAAGCAGCTGTGAGCAGAACTGGGCAGTAAATGCTGTGTGCACTTGGCCTGGCAGCCCACCCCCAAATCCCACACCTACCTTGCAGGTTCACTCTGGAGACAGGTGGCTGACTCGTGGCTGGAGATCTCCTAAGAGGGATAAAGAATTCTCTGTCAGGAGGTGGGATTTTATCTTTCCAAACCCTCAGTTAAAAATCCTTTCCCGTTCTCCCAAAAAAAACTCAAACACTTGACAAAGATTTGTTGAGCAGTATTGACAGATCTGTTAGGAAAAGGCAGAGATGGCTGCTGGAAATGAGGAGAAATGTGCCACCATCCCAATGCTGCCTTGGCAGCTTGGTGCTCAAAATATGCCTGAAGGCAGCAAGGGCCAGGCTCTGGTGGCTTCCCCATAGCCAAGGCTTTTTCCCATAAAGCTCTTCCCTACAGAGGCTGGAGTGGGCCCTGGAGTGATGTCAAACTGCTGCAAGGCAGTGCCACAGGTAAGGTCAGAAATGTGCCTTTAAACCCTCCAGTTAACACTGGAATTGCTCCTGAAGCGAGGAAGAGGATGCTGCAGTCACTATTGTTTAGCTCTGAAACAGCTGAAAGACACTGAGCAACAATTTCAGCAGCAATTTGGATTTTGGAGGGGCCAAAAGCTATTTGAAAAAAAATTAGTTCAAGTCAAGCCAACAAGGTCTGACTGGAAAAAGGTGCAGATTCACTCCAAATGTCAACACAGCTCCCTGTGAGACTTGCCAAACAAAACTGTTCATTTTTCAAGCTGAAACCATCACCAGAGACTTGTTTTTTAAAGGAGTTAAAAAGAGTTGACACCAAAATCAAGACACTTCAGTTTGGATTAACTGCAGTACTTCGGGCTGACCAAAAATGAAACTTCGAGCTTCTGCTTCCCTAAGAAGTTTCAGATCCATTTTAACTGAAGCCAGATTTCCCCACACTCTCCCTTCGCCAACCTCCTTCCTAACCCCAAATTTCGGAGTCAGCCACTGAACTGCGCATCCATTATTTGCCAGCTCTGCTTTGAAGCTGGAATCAAAGCAGGCAGAGCGGCTCAATTGTGCTGTGATTGTAGCTCCGGGGGCTCCTTCAGAAGTGTTCCGGGAAGGCCTCGCTGCCCAGGTGAGGTGTGGAGCGCAATTCCAGCCCCGCTCCCAGCCCTCCGACCCGCCGGGCTCCCGGCTGGAGCCTCCCTGCGATCCACAGGCTGTTCTGGCAGGATGTGCAGCACCCGGGCTCTCTGTAGGGTTCAGCACAGGGCACACACGTTGGGTGCTCCGTTCCCTCCAAATGTGCCCCGACCTGCCTCTGCCGAGCCTTTGAAAAGCCAAATCTTGAAATCTCTAAAAAACAGAAACTCCCCGACAGGGACACCACGCCACGGCTGCAGCACTCCCCGAACGGAGGGATCCAAGCTCCAGGGATCTCCAAACCCCTGATCTGCACAGACATGCCTTTGGGGGAGGTGGTGGGGAGGGATGAGCCGCTCTTCCCTACGGTATTCCCCGCTCCAGAGCCGGCAGCGCTCCCGCCATCCTCAGATCCATGTGCCCATCCTGTTTTGCAGGATTGGAGACGGGAGTTTGGACAGCACTGTCCTTTCCCTGCGCTCCGCTGCCCGCTCCTTCCCTCCTGCCGCAGGGTATTACACGGAGCAGGCTCCGGATGCTTCCCGACCGCGTCCTGGGCTGCGATTGCCAAACTCCGGCACTCCAAAGCCATTAATCACCCTCTCCTCTTTTCCAATCAGGAAACTGCCTCAAGAACCCTGACGTTAAAGTCCAAAAAATATGACTGCCAGTTGTTTTTTTTTCCTCCAGGCCTTAACATTCATATTTTCCAGAAAATATGTGGGACAGCATCCTCTTTTTTTCCTTGCTCGGGCCAGGAGGGGTGGAGGAGGAGGAGGAAAAAAGAAAGGAGAGGAGGGGTTAAAGAAAAGCTGAGATTCTCATGATCCTCAAAGCAGAAGTTTAAGTAAAATATCACATTTAATGTGACAGATGATAAAATCATGAGCTGGCAGCATGTCTGCAACCCAGCAGAGCTCTTTGGAAAACTGCAGGAAGCTCCACAGCACCTGGAAGCATATTCTGCCATGGACTGGGATGTTTGGCATGGGATGGTTTAAAAATTTAATGACTTTTACCTTGGCTGGGCAAACAACTTTATACCTCAATCAAATCTGGGAATGTTTTCCAAAGGACACTGTAAGATACCTGTGTGTCCCACAGGTTACACCCTCACTTCCTCCCGGCCCTGTCCAATTTCAGATTCCTCATTAGGAGCTGCCAAAATGCCCGAGCTTTCCAAAAAAGTAAAGCTTAAAAAAAAAAAAAGGAATATTTAAGCCATCTGGTTTTTTATTAACCTCCATCTTGGAATGCAGCAGCTCCTTCCCATCAAAATTTACCAACGGGAATCAACAGGAGGAAAAAATGCTGGGCTTGATGTAAAATAAAGATTGTGAGCTCGTGGTGGGTACCAGGTGATGCCACTCACACCTGGAGTGGAGGGAGCCTGTGGTGTCCCACTGGGGACATCCCTGCAGCTCATCCTTCCCTCCTGGAGCCCGGGGGAGCGAGCAGCTCACAGGGATGGCTGGGTGCACACCTGGCCTCGCCAGGAATGAATGATGCTGGTTTGAGGCTGAACAGCGCTCCCGGGGCCAAGCAGGCCAGAGGATGACGATGAGTGGCTCAGTATTAATAGCCAGGGGGAAATGGTGGTTCCGGACAAAGGCGTAAAAAGGAGTTTGTTTGGTTTCTCCCGTTCAGCAGGTAGGAAAAACAACATCCTCCTCCTGAGTGCATCACCTTCCTCATTCAGAGCAATCGGTGTCATAGAGGAAGTGATGTGGGATTCAGCTCCCTGGGCAGCCCTCTCGGAGGGANAGGGGATGAACACCACGAGGGCACGGACACCATGAAGGGACGGACGCCGTGAGGGCACGGACACCGTGGGAGGACGGACGCCATGAGGGGATAGACGCCGTGAGGAGATGAATGAATGAGAGGATGAATGATGAGGGGATGGATACCATGAGGGTACGGACGCCGTGAGGGCACGGATGCCGTGAGGGGATGAACACCATGAGGGCACGGACGCCATGAGGGGATGAGGGGATGAACTAATGAGGGGAAGAATGAGGAGGGGACGGCCGCCGTGAGAGCACGGACGCCGAGAGGGGATAAGAGGACGGACGCCATGAGGGCACGGACGCCGTGAGGGGATGAACACCACAAGGGCACGGACACCATGAAGGGACGGACGCCGTGAGGGCACGGACGCCGTGAGGGCACGGACGCCGTGAGGG
>VXBI01003333.1:27469-42547 GCA_013397375.1 Toxostoma redivivum | reverse complement strand
GAGGGGGTGGGGGGAGGAGGGGATGAGAGGATGGGGGAACGAGAAGCTAAGGGGATGAGGGGACAGACGCCATGAGGGGATGAGGGAATGAGAGGACAAGAGGATGAATGGATGAGGGGATGGATGCTGTGAGGGGATGAGGGGACGGACGCCGTGAGGGGATGAATTAATGAGCGGATGAGGGGACGAGGGGACGGACACCGTGAGGGAAGGGCCGCCGTGAGGGAATGAGGGGATGAACTAACAAGGGGACGAGGGGACGGACACCATGAAGGCACAGACGCCGTGAGGGGACGGACGCCGTGAGGGCACGGATGCCAGGAGGGGATGAACACCACGAGGGCACGGACACCATGAAGGGACGGACGCCGTGAGGGCACGGACACCGTGGGAGGACGGACGCCATGAGGGGATAGACGCCGTGAGGAGATGAATGAATGAGAGGATGAATGATGAGGGGATGGATACCATGAGGGTACGGACGCCGTGAGGGCACGGATGCCGTGAGGGGATGAACACCATGAGGGCACGGACGCCATGAGGGGACGGGGGGCGGAACTAAGGGGGGGGCGGAGGAGGAGNGGCACGGACGCCATGAGGGGATGAGGGGATGAACTAATGAGGGGAAGAATGAGGAGGGGACGGCCGCCGTGAGAGCACGGACGCCGAGAGGGGATAAGAGGACGGACGCCATGAGGGCACGGACGCCGTGAGGGGATGAACACCACAAGGGCACGGACACCATGAAGGGACGGACGCCGTGAGGGCACGGACGCCGTGAGGGCACGGACGCCGTGAGGGGAGGGCCGACAGCGCCCCCTGGCGTGGCGCGCAATCCGCGGCGGAGCCGTGAGGCCATGGCGGAGCCTGAGGCACCGCGGCCGCAGCTCCCCGGGCCCCGCCGCCCCTGCTCGGCCCCCGCAGGCTCCTCTTGGGTACCAAAGCAGCTTAAAAAGCCAGGCTTACTTGTTGGAGGTGCCGTGTAAATTGGTGAGGAGCGTGAAGTTGTTCCTCACGCTTCTTAGGCTGGCCAGCACCTGAGGGAGACAAAACCGCAGGCGTCACCTTCTCTGCTTTAATGCTTTAAAAAAACTATTTTAGAGGCCAATATGCCACCGACTCACCTGGGCGAAAGGTGTGACAATCAGGTCGTCGCCATGCCTAAGGAAAAATGGAGAAAATGCTTAATTTCTGTACAGATTTACCTTCAAACAGAACGAAATTCACCTCGGGGAATGAGCGTTTTCCCGAGGGGGTTTTCCTCACGAACGCACCCACGCAGCATTTAGTTAACACCACACAAAAACTTGTTCCTGATGGAAAGGTCACCATGTATATCCAAAACAACTGGCTGCAGCGAGCATTCAGGCTGGGAACACCAGGCAATAAAAGCCAGGAAATTCAAAAGTTAAGGCTCACGCTTTGCACTGTGGTGGAAAAAAACCAACCGTAGTGGTGCGGGGAAAGGTCACCTTTGAATTTCCTGGCTTTTGTTGATCTCTGTCGCAGTCTTTAATCTTGTTCAGACGCCGGGTTTTGTCCGGCTGTTTTCATCATGGAAGATTTGAGCAGAAGTTACGAGCAAAATACATCATTGCCAGCAATGAGAAGGAATTTTTTTTTCTTTTTTTTTTTTGTGGTATTAGTTATGGTAGTTGTATGGAACATTCTGTGTGATTTACCTTACTGAGAGATGGCAGGGTGTGGAATTATTGAGAGGTTTGGGTTGGGAGGGAGCTGAAAGCCCATCCTTGCCATGGGCTTTACGTTTTTTTACATTTTCCAGTATCCCAGGTGGATCCAAACCCATCCAGCCTGGCTTTGGACACTGCAGGGATCCAGGGACAGCTGCTCTGGGCACCCTCCCAGCCAGGAATTCCTTCCCCAAATCCCATCTGTCCCTCTGGAGAGTTGTCCACCAGTCCTCCAAATTGGAATTCTCCCCTCTGCGCAGCCACAGAGGTCATCCCCTCCTCCTCACTCAGGTATCAGTGCTATTAAGTGTAAATTTTATTAAAATTGTCTCCACACTGATGGAGACTCTCTCCCAAGTGCTAACAGAGCCTCGATGCCCATGGTGGGTGGACACAGCCATGAATTCAGGGAAAATTATGGGATTCCCCCACCTCAGCACACTGCTGGGAATTATTACAACCCACCGTTTACACCAAACACTATTTGCATAATTTGAAGTATCTCCTTCAGTAAATATTTACTCAGTTTTAACTCACAGCAGGGATATTTTCTCGCAGAATTCTCGTGGATCTGGCTCATACTCAGATTTCCATTCCGTGACAAAACTTTTGCAACAGTTCAACTTTGTTTAACAAGACCTTTTTTTTATAGCTTAATGGCCACTTTAAAATGTGCCTTTCATAATAAAGTGCTGGGAATCCAGGACACTCTGTGTGTATTGATCCTCTCGAGCTCAGCCATCTGTCTCAGCTCATTTCCCACTCAGCTCTAGGGAACAGCCCCAAAACCAGGATGAGGAACAACAATATTGAAAATAAAAGTACAGCACAACTTCTCTGCTATTCCAAGATGTGGCTTTGAAAGCTCTTCTGCTAAATTCTGGAAAAAACGGGAATATTTGAAGGATGGCATGGGAATATTTGAAGGATGGGATCAGCACCTCTTTTGTGCATTCCAGCTGTGAAAAAGCTCATCCTAACAGAGCTCTGAGGATTCGAGCAGCACACAAAGGGAGTGTAAAACACGAGCTGTATGGATGCTTACTGTTCACTGGGCAGGGAGGAGTTCCTGGACATGGTCTTTGGTGAGAGGTCATAGTCGCTGTCGGATCTGTACAGGAAGGACTCGCGGCGCTGGCTGTGGCCCGGGAATGTCGTGTGCAGGACAAGTCCCGACGAGGAGCTGGCCTGCGGGTCCAGCGGGCTGCGCCCCGGGGACGGGCCGTTCTCCACATCGAAGCTGTCAACGAGACACGGACCGCGGGTCACACTCTGCCACAAGAGGGCTTGCAGGGCATGTGGCACCACAGCGGGCTGGCCCTGTGGCACCACAACAGGCTGGCCCTGTGGCACCACAACAGGTCTGGCCCTGTGTCACCACAGCGGGGCTGGCCCCGTGTCACCACAGCGGGGCTCACCCTGTGCCACCACAGCGGGCTGGTCCCGTGTCACCACAGCGGGGCTGGCCCTGTGGCACCACAGTGGGCTCACCCCGTGTCACCAGAGCGGGGCTGGCTCTGTGGCACCACAGCGGGGCTCACCCTGTGCCACCACAGCGGGCTGGTCCCGTGTCACCACAGCGGGCTCACCCCGTATCACCACAGCAGGGCTCACCCTGTGACACCACAGCGGGCTCACCCCGTGTCACCACAGCGGGCTCACCCCGTATCACCACAGCGGGCTGGCCCTGTGTCACCACAGCAGGCTGGCCCCGTGTCACCACAGCGGGGCTCACCCTGTGACACCACAGCGGGGCTCACCCAGTGTCACCACAGCGGGCTGGCCCCGTGTCACCACCTCGTCATCTGTGTTCACCTGCCTGCGGTCAACAGAGCTGCCTGCTGTGTTTCTCTTGTGTGCCAGGAGCACCCTGAGTGACCATAAACATTTATCCCATTTATCCCCGAGGCTCCTGTCCTCACTGCCTCTGCTCACGCTTCCTTCTCGCAGCTGAAGAGGGCAGGGCTGGATTAGGGATGATGGAGAATCCATCCCTGGGAGGGTGGGGAGGCTCTGGAATGGAATTCCCAGAGAAGCTGTGGCTGCCCCTGATCCCTGGGAGTGTCCAAGGCCAGGCTGGACAGGGCTTGGAGCAACCTGGGATAGTGGAAGGTGTCCCTGCTGTGGCAGAGGTGGAATGAGATGGACTTTAAGGTCCCTCCCAATCCAAACCATTCCAGGATTCCATGATTCTAAACATCCCACTCCACCCTCAAGGCCCTTTTGCACAAGCTGTGGGGTTCAATTTGCCAAACCTCACTCCAAGTCCTACGAGCACAACAGGGACTAAAGACACCACAACGTGACAACACTCTCCAGCCTAGCCCTGTCCCCATCTGCTCTGGAGCCAAACCTTTGAAATCCTGCAAGATTTACAAGCATTTGGCAGCTGTGGGAGCTGGATGCCCAAACCATGTTTTAGCCATTCAAGGTATCAGTTCAGTGAATTTTTAACAGCTGTACTGTGAAATGAAGGGCTCTTTAAAAACTAAAAAAAAAAAAGCAGCAAACTTTTTGTCACCTTTTCCACTTTACACCCACTTTCTTGTAGTTTCATAACTTGGCTGCTGCAACCCATGGCTGAAGTCACCCTGGCCACTCTAGCAAGTGACACCCCTCGTAAAGGCTGAAAATGAGCAGGCTGGCCTCCTTTGCATTTGGGCCTGATAGAAACACCAGCTGTGTGACCACAGCCCAGAAAGCCAAGTGAGGTATGGCCATGCTCAGGAGGAGTTTCCTTGCTTTTGGAAGTCAGGTTTTGTCTCCTTGCAGCAGGAGCTGAGTGCTTGATCCATGCTGGATTTTGTCCCACCAGGACACCAGGCTGTGGTCCCTGCCATCCCTTTCTCACTCCCTCCACTCCTTAATCCAGAAGATTCCCTGAGCATTGGGAATCCAGAAGTTTCCCTGAGTGGCAGGGAAGACCCCAGCTCTCCCTCCTCTCTACAGAGAGAGCTTTAACTGCAGCAGGAAGAGCACATAAAGCATTAATGCCTAAACTTGCCTGAATCCTTCAACTTTTCCAGATTTCTACATCACTGGGACAAGCTCGACACACTGAGGCTGCCTTGGTGAGAGCCAGTGCCCAGCTGGGAACACTGTGTCTGCTCCAGGTCCTGCTGCCCACTTCCCATGTTCCCTGTTCCAGCACCTGGAATGCTGCCCTATGGATCACGTGCTTAATCCAACTGAAAAGTGCTTTTATTCCTTTCCTCAAGTTCAATGTGCAGCCACGCCAGCATTCCTCAGGCTCTTTTTCCTCGGCCTCGATCCAGCACTCAGCCACCCATGTGCTCAGCCAGAAGTTAACAGAAAATTCCCCAAAAAAGTGATTCCAGAGTTTGGAGTTACCTCTGCCAGGAGTGAACAGGCACTCCCAGAGGTACAGCCTGTGAGCAAGATCCTCAAAACCCAGGAATAACTCTGCTGTCACTGCTTTTTAATAGTTACAAGAACTGAAATATGGGAAAATATTCCCCTTGGATGATCCAGCCTTAGGAAAATGTGACCTGAGATACACAGAGCAAGAGTTTAACCTTGTGTTCGTCACCAGTTCCTCCTGGTTTGCACAACACCCACCTGCAACTGTGTCCCGATGCCAAAAATATCCCCCAAACAAACATTTGCTGGAATTGTAAGAACTGCAATGGGATTTTAACATTTCCCTCCTGGAGCTGCATTTCCCACTAATTTTTTTTCTATTGGAAGTTAACTGCTGAGCTCTGCTGGAAAAACTTCATCACCATGTTCAGAACACTGCACAGACTGTGAGAGTCCCCTCCAAAGTTTGCACACCCCATAGGCTTTGTCCAAGTGGAAAAAAAGCTGCATTTGCCTACTTAAAAATAAGGATGGCAGAGTACAAAGCACAAAAAAAACCAAAAATTCCTTTCCAGTTTATCCTGAAGTAACAGCACTCACAGTGAGACACCCCATTTGTGATATAAATTGTGTTATCTAAATAGAAATTTGATATCTAAGGTCCCTATAAATCATATATATAAATCCTATACATCCTTCAGAAATCCCTGATTCCATAGGAGCTCTCTCTAGGACATGTGGGAGCTGCCAGCATTCCCTGCCTGCCTCTAACCTATGTTATCAGATCTATTTACCAACATTTCCCAGTGCTGGACACTCTCAGGGGTGACCAGAGGCCACCAAGGGATTCCAGAAAATCAAACAGGCTCCAGAGGAGGGAAGGTGACAGCAGCACAAGAGCTGGTAGAGTCCCCATTCCTAGAGGGATTCAGAGCCATGTGAATGTGACCTGGGGACATGGTCAGTGGTGGAGTCCCCATTCCTGGAGGGATTCAGAGCCATGTGAATGTGGCACTTGGGGACATGGTCAGTGGTGGAGTCCCCATTCCTAGAGGGATTCAGAGCCATGTGAATGTGACCTGGGGACATGGTCAGTGGTGGAGTCCCCATTCCTGGAGGGACTTAAAGCCATGTGAATGTGGCACTTGGGGACATGGTCAGTGGTGGGTTTGATCATCCTGGAGATGTTTCCAAGCAATTCCATCATCCATGTGGGATGGGCCTTAGCCCAGCCCGTTGTGTCTCTCAGCAGGGCAGAGCTGGGAAGGAAGGTGGCTTTTCCCTGGGTTTCTGCCCAGACTCCACATGCCAGTTCTCTGGGATGGAGGAGCAGGGAGGGCAGAGGGGGAGCAGGGGCTGCACAGCACGAGCCGGGGCAGCTGCAGCTCCATCCCTCCATCCCTCTGCATCCCGAAAGGAGCCAGATCTTAGGGAAGCGAGAAGGAAGGAGACAGCAGGTGGCAGGAGTTAGCTGCGAGCGGGCACCGGCCCCGGACCTGGCAAAGCTGTGCCTGAGCCACGGTAATGAACAGACAACGGCGAGCCAGGAGAAATCACTGTAAAACACGGCGAGGCTTCGTGAGTCACTCTGCGAACAAAGAGAATTCATACAGCAACCCCCAACTGCTCAAATGCTGCAGCGTTCCTGTAACAGCTCCGCGATCACACGATCTCCTGAGCTGGAAGGACTCACAGGGTCATGGATAGACCCCCAACATTCCCAGCCTGGGCATCCCTGTCCAAACGCTCCTGGAGCTGCTCTGGCAGCCTCGGGGCTGGAAGCATTCCCTGGGGATCTGGGCAGTGCCCAGCACCCTCTGGGGGAAAAACCTTTCACAAAATCCAACCTGAGCCTCCCCTGACACAGCTCCAGCCGTTCCCTGGGATCCTGTTCCTGTCACAGAGAATAAATTGCTGCCTGCCCCTCCCCTGCCCCTGGGGAGTCTCGCCTCAGTCTCCTCCAGCAGGAACAGCCAAGTGCCCTCAGCCCTTCCTCGTATTTCCACTCCAGACCCTGCACCAGCTTCAGGAAGCAATGCCCCTGGATCAGCACTGCTCACCAGCAGTCTTGGAATGTGGCAAAATTTGGCGAAAAGGTTGAGGACCAGGAATGCACCATGATTTGGATGTCATTCACAGTCATTAGAGCAGTCCTTGCCAGTCAAGTGGTTTCCATGAGAGCTGCACAGCCCCACAGTTTGCTCTGGAGTTTGAAACACAAACACATTTCAGCCCAGCAGACCAGGCAGGCCCGGGGATTTTTGTTTATGTTGGGAATTTACATTTTTCCCGAGGATGACAGCACTGCCTCTCCAAGAAGGTTCACCATCTGCTTTGCCTTCTCAGAGTCAGTCCTGAGGACATTATTCCCCATCTTCTAACTACAGCACCACCTTCATGATATCAAACATTTCCAAAATATTTCCAGAGGTTTGGGCGGACTTTGTTAATTATATAGCTCCTTTCTGAGATTCGTGAATCTCACCCAGACATCCCTCAGGATTCTTAAAACCATAAAAAAGGAAAAATGCTCTTCCTTCCACTGCCTGGCTGCTCTCTAATGCTGTGCACCTGTTCCCCATTATCTGAGCAGCTTGCTGCTTTTCCTAAATAATCTTCCATGTGGAAAGGGCTGTGCTTGAAACCATCAGCACTTAATGGCCCAGGATGGGACACATGGAGCTGAGCACAGCCCTGGCAGGGGCACAGGGACCCCTGGGGTGACAGCTCCCAGCTCCACAGGCATTACTGACCTTCCCCATTTAGGGAAAGAATTGTTGCTTCTAGGAACCTCTTAAAAGTTCAAATCCCTCTGCTGGGTTTGTCCCTCATGTGGCTCCTGACTTTTTCATCCCAGTGAGGCCCCACCTGCAGAGCTGCCCCAGCCCTGGGGAACAACAGCAGGAGGAGCTGGAGAGATTCCAGAGGAATCCATGGAGCTGCTGCAGGGCTGGAGCCCCTCTGGAGCCAGGCTGGGAGAGGAGAAGGATCCAGGGAGAGCTCAGAGCCCCTGGCAGGGCCTGGAGGGGCTCCAGGAGAGCTGGAGAGGGGCTGGGGACAAGGCAGGGAGGGACAGGACACAGGGAATGGAGGGACAGGACACAGGGAATGGAGGGACAGCACACAGGGAGTGGCTGTGAGTTGAAAGAAGATGGATTTAATGGGTTATTGGGGAGGAATTCCTGGCTGTGAGGGTGGAGAGGGGATGGGATGGAATTCCCAGATTTGCTGTGGCTTCCCCTGGATCCCTGGCAGTGCCCAAGGCCAGCCTGGACCACCCTGGGCTTGAAGCAGTCTGGGACAGTGAAAAGGTGTCCCAGCCATGGCGGGGGTGGAATGGGATGATTTTTAATGTCCCATCGAAGCCAAACTGGCCTGTGGCTCCATGACCCTGCAATCTCCAGAGCTCAGTGTCCCCACACCAAGCCAGCAGCCCCTGCTGCCCCTCCCAGCGCTGTCACAGCTGCCTGGCGCAGGAGCCCGGCAGCACTGACTGAAGTGTTTGTAACAGAAGCTGTCAGCTGCTGCTAAACACATCGTTAAGCCTCTGCATGTATCCAAAAGCAAAAATATGTGTTTACTTGACTTTGTAATCTCGGAATAAAGAAGTTCAAGGCCAGGTCGGACAGGGCTTGGAGCAAACTGGGCTGGTGGGAAGTGTCCCTTGGGGTGGCACTGGATCATCTCTAAGGTCCCTCTCAATCTAAACCATTCTGTGACTTTTTTTCACTCTCTGTTTCTGTTCTGCTCAATGGGTACAACAGAGGCAGAAAAACCAGAGCCCCTGCCCTGCTCACACCCAGAGCCCAAAACAGACCCGAGAGCTGCTGCTGCTCCCTCTGCAACCCAAATCCACATTCAGCAGAGCCCTGAGACAAAAATGAGTCTCCAGAGCCCTCCCAGCTCTCAGAACCCATCCAGCAGCACCCTGGGCAGGCTCCTGGTTTGCACTGCAAATGTCAGGGATTGTATCCAGCACTGTGCTGGGTTGGAGCAGCCACCAGGAGATGGTTGGAAAAGTACAGCAGGAGGTAAAAATGAGTTTGGATACTCTCTATGCATGAAGGCTTCCAAAAAACATAATCCTTTTCATGTTTACTACAGATAAGCAGCTTGACATTATCCTGTAACAAGTGAACATCATGGGGTTGTTTTAAGTCCCTCAGAGAAGGAATCCTGTGCTAAAATCCAGTTGTTATTTTTCCAAATGCACATCCTGGGCTATTTTATCTTCTTCCAATGGTTCTCTGCCATTAATCTCTGAAAAATGCAAGGCACAGTTGAACAAAGCAGACACCCCACCTCTATTTTTACTTCCAAGACATATGGATGTGAGCATGATCATTCCCAACACAGGCAGCAATGCCATTTCCTAAGGGCTTTTTCCTCCTGAAAATATTCCAGCTTCCCTTCCTACCCAGGCATCACAAGGCATGACTGGCACAGGGAGCCCAGAGAAGCTGTGGCTTCCCCTGGCAGTGTCCAAGGCCAGGTTTGGAGCAGCCTGGGATAGTGCAAGATGTCCCTGCCCATGTCCAAGAGGAGCTTGAAGGTTCCTCCCAGTCCAGAATATCCTGGGATTGTGTGATGCTGCTCCCTGTGCAGCTCTGCTCACCCAGCACCCTCCACCCAGCCACAGCTCAGCAGCACCATGAGCTCTGCTTCTGCTGCATGGATGAACCCAGCTGGGTCTCCCCAGGGGAAAAATTGTCACTTTTCCCTGCTGGGAAGGGCTGGAATGGCTCGTGGCCAGTGGCTCAGGTGGCACAGGGACAGCACGGTGCTCCAACACGGGATTTTGGCAGCACCTGCTCCGTGCCACGCTGCTGTCCCATGGCACAGATGTTTCCATTCCAGCCACAGGGCAGTGTTTACCCAGCCTGGCCTGGCTCTTCTGCTCTGTTCAGTGTCACTTCAGCTTTTCCAGCTCTCCCAGCTCCAGCCAAGCCCTGCAGCATTTCTCTGACTGTCTCTCCCAATCCACAGCACATGGATGTTGCCTCCTGTGGCCTGGCTCATGTGACAGGGACACTGGTGTCTTCTTCCAGCCCTTCTGCCTCTGGACAAGCCTTGATCCCTGCCCAGAACCAGCGTGGGGGGATAATTCCACCCAACAAATGGGAACACAGGGTCCAGCCCTGCCTTTTCCCCACTGGGATATTACCAGCAACAGAAGGGGAATTCCAGCCCTATATTCCATCTTTTATTGATGCATCTTCGAGCATCTCCTGCCCCCCTGAAGTGCAATCTGCACTTAACTCCCTTCCACAGCGCTGATGGCAAAGCCAAGCCTTCAGCAGGGTCTCCAGGGTCCCTCACAAACGACTTCCAGCACACAGGAAAGCATTCCCAGAGCCACATCAGGAGGCTGCTGGCCAGAGCCAGCTTTTATTCCACCTTGCCCTTAACCAGAGCATCCTGGCATGACTCCAGAGGCACTTCTGCCTTTTCAAGCAGGGGGGAAGCTCTGAGCTGCCTCATTCCATCCAGCCCCACTTCACAGAGCTCCTCTCGTCTGCTGTCAGCCACACTGGAGACAGGAACAAAGTGACAACCGTGGTGACAACTCACAGACACCACAGAGTTTCCATTTCACCTGAGCTGAGCAGGCAGCCTTTGAGCTGGAAGATTTACACATTTCCTGCACTAATGTTTTAAATTCCCCCCAGCCCTTCCACAGTATCCAAAAGTCCAGCAATGGGTGAGTGGAAAGCTGCTGTGCTTGGAAATGCATCCAGCCTTTCCATTTGATTCATGGAATAATTATTTGACCTGGTTTTTTGGATTTATCTCCATAATTGGGATCCGTGGAGCCTGTCAGTAAAAAGACAGCAAAATGTCCTAAGATGGTATTCAGATCATTAAATCCTTTGGAGACTCGGCCTTTAACAATAATTAATCCAGCTGGGTACATTTCAGCAAAATTTTCCTTGCTTCACATCCCTCAGAGGCCTGCACTCTCCATCTTTGCTATCCATGGGAAAGGACACTGACAGCAAATGTCAGAGCCCACGATGTGGGCTCCTTTAGAGCTCTCATTGATCATTTCAGGCCAGCAGAAGCTCAGTGCAAACGTTGTCTCATCCAAATCATGAGCATCTGCCACTTGCTGCTGCTGGAGGGGCAAATATGGGAGATGGAAGATCCTGCCCTAGGCACAAAGTGTTTGCTCTGAGGGGATCACAGGGATGGCTGGGAATGGCACAGAGGGGTGTCCCACGTGCCAGAGGCAAAGGCCACCAAAGGAAATGTGTAAAAACAAGAGGGGATGAAATGGACAGGAACAAACTGAAATCAGAGGGAAATCTGTGCCTCGAGAGCAGGCAGAGCACTCAACAGCTTTGCCGTGGGAGTGATGGGGGTAAACACCAACCTGATGTTATTCCTGGTGGGATTAATAGTGGAACTCATGAAATATTGCTCCAGGGGAATCCTGACGGCCCTTCCAGGACCTCAAGGGGCTCCAGGAGAGCTGGAGAGGGACTGGGGACAAGGGATGAGAGGAAAAGGAGAATGGCTTCCCAATGCCAAAGCTTAGATGGGAGATTGGGAAGGAATTGTTGCCTGGGAGGGGAAGAGGCCCTGGAACAGAATTCCCAGAGCAGCTGTGGCTGCCCCTGGATCCCTGGAGTGCCCAAGGCCAGGTTGGAAATCGGGATTTGGAGCAGCCTGGGACAGTGGGAGGTGTCCCTGCCATGGCAAGGGGGAGATGAGCTTTAAGATCCCTTCCAGTGCAAACCATTCCATGATTCCACAATTCTGTGAAATGCCCAGCCAGGGAATACAGAGCCTGCCAGCCCAGACAGTATTTCCATAAATTTGCATTTTTCCTAAGGCCAGTGAGGCAGGAGGGACCCTCAGCAGGGACAGCTCTGCCTCCCCTCCTCCTCCAGATGCAAAACAAAACAGGGGAAAAGAGGGTCAAGCTAAACCCCAGATTTCAATTTTCTGCCCTTAAATCACATGGTCTGCCATGAGTTTTAATCACTCAGGACAGCAAACTGGATTTAGCAGAAGGAAAAGCTTTTCCAGTGTGGAGAGAAGTCAGAGGTGGTGAGCAGCAAGAACAAAACCTTTTAAAGGAATGACTGTGAGGCCAAAAATCCAGGCAGGGCAAAAATCCTGCAGCACATTTCATGTGGTTTGTGCCAAATGGTGGGGTCAGGCAGCAAATCAACCCCTCTTGGGATGATTTCACTGATGTGAAAACAGATAGAGCACTGCTGGCACCCAAAATATCATTTAATAACACTGTTAATGTTCCCCAGACCTGCTCCAGGGCTCATTTTGATCTTCCTTAATTAATGATCCTTTAGAAGCTCTGTTTCATGTTGAAAATCACTTGCTGCAATCACTGTTTTGGAGTCACTTCCTTCAAACCATAAAGCTTTTCAAAAGAAATAAGAGATGTGGGGGCACTGAGCAAAATCAGCCCAAAACTAAAATCTGAAACAAACCATCAAGTCCAGGAGCATCAAACAACACAACAAAGCAGCCACAGCCACTTGGAAATTTGGAATAAATAGGAGCAGAGCACTTGGTATGATTAATTACTGCTTAATTACACAGAAGGTGAAGTTTGCAGTGTGAGTAAGCACCAATGTGTGGGCCTGGCACAAAATCATTGTATCTGATTGCAGTTAAAGCTGCTTGCCTGAGCTAATAAGAATTGAGCCATCCTGGGTGTTTTAGGATATTGATAAAGGGTTTGACCTGAGCTAATGAAGAATGAGTGGGCACAGGGAATCGATGGCCAAAGTGGAGCCATTTAAGAATATTGACTCACTGTGGGGAAACATTTGGTGCGGGGAGGAGGCACTGAGGGGTTACTCCCATGGGGAGGAAGAGATGTTTGAGTTCAGTGCTGAGAAAGCATCTAAAATTAGTGAGAAACTGATAAAAAACACCTGAAATTAGTGAGGAGCTGCTGGAAATGCCTAAAATTAGTGAGGAGCTGATAAAAACACCTGAAACTGGTGAGGAGCTGCTGGAAATGCCTAAAATTAATGAGAAGCTGATAAAAAACACCTGAAACTGGTGAGGAGCTGCTGGAAATGCCTAAAATTAGTGAGGAGCTGATAAAAATACCTGAAATTAGTGAGGATTTAGTGAAAACACCTGAAATTAGTGAGCAGCTGACTAAAAATACCTGAATTTAATGAGGATTTAGTGAAAACACCTGAAACTAGTGAGAAGCTGACTAAAAACACCTGAATTTAGTGAGGATTTAGTGAAAAAACCTGAAACTTGTGAGGAGCTGATAAAAATACCTGAAATTAGTGAGGATTTAGTGAAAACACATGAAATCAGTGAGAAGCTGATAAAAACACCTGAAATTAGTGAGGGTTTAGTGAAAACACCTGAAATTACTGAGAAGCTGACTAAAAACACCTGAATTTAGTGAGGATTTAGTGAAAACACCTGAAATTAGTGAGCAGCTGACTAAAAATACCTGAATTTAATGAGGATTTAGTGAAAACACCTGAAACTAGTGAGAAGCTGACTAAAAACACCTGAATTTAGTGAGGATTTAGTGAAAAAACCTGAAACTTGTGAGGAGCTGATAAAAATACCTGAAATTAGTGAGGATTTAGTGAAAACACATGAAATCAGTGAGAAGCTGATAAAAACACCTGAAATTAGTGAGGATTTAGTGAAAACACCTGAAATTAGTGAGCAGCTGCTGGAATAGATGGTGCCAGACCTTTCAGGGGTGCCAGGGAGCAATGGCCATAAACTAAACCACAAATTCCACCTGAACAGGGGGAAGAATTTCTTTCCACTGAGGGTGGAGCAGCTTCTCTCTGGAGATATCCCAAAGCCACCAGGATGTGTCCCAGCTCTGGGTGACCTTGCCTCCTGGAATCACCTCCTTTTGTCCTTCTGGGGCCAGCCCTGGCTTCTCAGGTCAGGAAATGTTTGTGTGGATGTCCCTGGGGCTGGCTGCTGCTCGGTGACAGCCTCTGGGAGCCATCAACACCAGAGGCAGCGTGAGAGGCAAACAAGGGATTCTCCTGATATCCAAGGTGACAGCCTCTATTAATACCCAGTGTCACCCAGAAATGCCACACAGATAGCCAGGGCCTGCTGGACATCATGTGAGGAGCACACAAGATAAGGAGAGGGCAACAAAACCCCGGTGTCAGAGCCTGGGTGACCAAAAGCAGTTGGGTTTTGCCGAGGTGCTGCTGTGTTTGGGCAGGGAGGGGGGACAGAGTGTGCCAGCCTGGGCAGGGCTCACCCTGCTCAGCTGAAAGGTTTCTTGCTGCTCACAACACATTCCTGATGGCTTTTTGCTGTGTTCTGGCAAGGAATGTTCTCTGGGATTGGATCTGAACTCATCAGTGCTTCTCTGTGTGCTGTTAATTCACAAAGCCCAATTCTGGCTTTTCTAACTTGGTACCTGCAGAGAGCAAAGGCACAATGAACCAAAATCCTTCTTCATGAGGGATGCAGGCCTCCAAGCGGCTCTTTAAAATTCTGTTTATTGGATCCAGCTGATCCAGCAGTTTATTTATTATTTAAAATGCTGTTTATAGTATCCTGATGATGCAGCAATTCAGGGGTTGTGGGTGACAGAGCCCAGCCCACAGCAGTCAACATCAGCTGTGGGTTTGTCCAAGCCAACTCTAATTCTGGTTACAATAAATTAAATACTTTTCATTGCAGAGCATCTTAAAACACAACAACCAATCAATAATTTTACTATTACCTATAACCTATCATAACTACTAACATTTCCATATTCATGTCACTATTTCCAGTCACTGAAGGTTAGTGTGTTACAGTTTAAACCAACAGTTGTTTTTCAGTTTAAAATCTTTTCTCTACTTGCCACATTGCCTTTCTTGTTTGCCTGTGAAAATCTTTTTGCTTGGTAAAAACATCTTTTGTCTGAGGTGGATTTATCCTTTGCTTTGAGCCATAAAACCCCTTCCAACTCATTTTACCCTCTGGCTTCTTAGTTATCCAGTCAGACTGGCTCAGCAATTCTTTTATATCAAAACTTGCTATCATTTCTATTCCTTCTTCAGATTCTACATTTAAAGATCTTTCTGTTATA
>VXBI01003333.1:8876-26173 GCA_013397375.1 Toxostoma redivivum | reverse complement strand
TTTATTTATTATTTAAAATGCTGTTTATAGTATCCCGATGATGCAGCAATTCAGGGGTTGTGGGTGACAGAGCCCAGCCCACAGCAGTCAACATCAGCTGTGGGTTTGTCCAAGCCAACTCTAATTCTGGTTACAATAAATTAAATACTTTTCATTGCAGAGCATCTTAAAACACAACAACCAATCAATAATTTTACTATTACCTATAACCTATCATAACTACTAACATTTCCATATTCATGTCACTATTTCCAGTCACTGAAGGTTAGTGTGTTACAGTTTAAACCAAAAGTTGTTTTTCAGTTTAAAATCTTTTCTCTACTTGCCACATTGCCTTTCTTGTTTGCCTGTGAAAATCTTTTTGCTTGGTAAAAACATCTTTTGTCTGAGGTGGATTTATCCTTTGCTTTGAGCCATAAAACCCCTTCCAACTCATTTTACCCTCTGGCTTCTTAGTTATCCAGTCAGACTGGCTCAGCAATTCTTTTATATCAAAACTTGCTATCATTTCTATTCCTTCTTCAGATTCTACATTTAAAGATCTTTCTGTTATACATACTTATCCGTGAGAATTTTTTGTCAAATCTTTTTTCCAACAGAGGGGGAAGCAAAAAGCCCCAGAGACAGCCTGAGAAATAAGCATGGACCCAGTGGTGGCTCTTGTCCCCCTGTGCCACCTCCAGCACCCTTGCTGAGGGAGCAAAACCCGAAACCTGGCTGCCTCCAAAAAATCCAGAGCTAAACTCCTGAAAAACAGCACATCTGGAGCAGAAAACACAACCCAGGCCGTGATTGAGTGGAACGATGAGTTAATGAAGGCTGGTACTTCATCCCAGCAGAGCCTCCCGCAGCGCTCCTTCCTCCCAATCATCTGAATGGATCCCTGCCACTTGAGCCTCTCCCCGGCTCAATGGAGCCATTGAAGCCCAGAATAGCTGGGCTGCATCCTCACAAGAGCGTGAGATTCTTGCTGCAGTCTAAGAAAGAAAAATCACTTAGCACAAATCAGCTCTTTTAAAACCGCTGATTAAATAGATATTCACAAGGCAGAGCACAATGGTTTGGATGGAGCCATTGCTGCCCATTACACAGCTCCTCATTCATGCCCAGGAGAGCTTTTCCTTCCTTCTCTAATAACAGCAGAGAAAATGAAGCCACGGAAAAGATATTAAATTGCATAAAAATAGGTGAGTGGCGAATTTACAAACACGGAGAAGCAGAGAGAGACAGGATTTGGGCTGGCAGTGCTGGCTGCCACTGTCCCCAGCTGGGAGCCCTGCAGCAGCAGCCTGAGAAATTCCACCTCTTCTGAAGGGACAGTGAATTCCAGAGTTTATTGAAGGGTTATTGAGAAACTCTATAACATCAGAACATCTATAACATCAGAAACTCTGTAAAGATCCAGGACTGGAGCTGGGGGTGCTCAGCTGGAGAGGAGAAGGATCCAGGGAGAGCTCAGAGCCCCTGGCAGGGCCTGGAGGGGCTCCAGGAGAGCTGGAGAGGGGCTGGGGACAAGGGACAGGACACAGGGAATGGAGGGACAGCACACAGGGAATGGCTTCCTAGAGGGCAGAGATGGACTTTTGGAAAGGAGTTGTTCCCTGGAATAGAATTCCCAGATTTACCCTGGATCCCTGGCAGTGCCCAAGGCCAGGCTGGATGGGTTTGGAGCAGCCTGGGACAGTGGCAGGGGGCCCTGCCATGGCACAGGGGGGACAGGATCATGATTCCATGATTCCACAGGATGTTCCTCCTGCCTGTGGACCCCTGCAGCCCCAGCCCCTCCCAGCCTGGAGGAAGAACTGACCTTTGTCATCCTCACACCCCCCCCCCTCCACAGCTGCAGTGCTGCCAGGCCACATCTCATGGAAGGTGACAATTTCTTAGAGCTTTGACAATTTTCTGTGTTTCCTCAGGAAAACACTTTTTTTTTTTTTTCCTGCCAGAATCCACTTTTTAACACTTTTAATCTGAAATAAACCCATCACATCCCATCTGTCATCAGCTGGGCTTTCTTTCCTGGAGTTAAACTGGTCTGGGAGAGCAGCAGTGAGGGCAGAGTTGAATGGAATAATTCTTACACTGCACAATTTGGATGCAGCAAAGCAAAAGGGGGTCAGCTTGTTCTTCCAGCCTCCACTCCAAACAATTTAATGTCTTTATGGATGAAAAATGTCGGCAGCCTTTTGTGATCTGAGGGAAACTGGGACATTCAACGCAGCCCCACTTCAAACCTTCACTCACAGACCTCGATTCCTTCAGCCAATATTTATCCTCTGGATTTTCCAGAGAGTTCTTTCATGCACTTAAATGGAGAGAGACAGCCAGAGCATCTCCTTCAGTAAATCTCTGTCCCCATGAGTGTCCCCAAGTGCCACCAGCTGGGATCCAGCTGCTCCCTCCAGCTCCAGTGTCCCCAGCCCTGGGAGCTCCATGGATTTATCCTGGTGGATAAATGGAGGATTTATCCCGCACCAGGACTGAGGTGGGAGCACACAGAACCACGGAACCCCATCTGCTCCTCTCCTAAAGAAAGGTTTCTTCAGGAGAACAGAAGATTTTGGTCACAAAACCAGACTGAGCTCACTGAGTCACACCCCAGCCTCTCTCTCCCTGTCCCGCTTTGCCAGGCTCGGCTCAGCCGCCAAAGCCCGGAATTTTCCCTGGCTCAGGCTCGCCGTGATTTCATTCCCGATCCTTGTGATGTCACCCGCCCCCGGGACGCGCTGGGAATTCTCCTTTTAGCTGCCACAGGGATGAGCTGGACGAAATTCCTGCCTGCGCTTCCTCCGGCTGCCTCCAGGAGCTTTCCCTGGGTTTTTTTTTATCCGGAAAAGTTAGTCCAGGGCTCAGCCTGCCCCATTCCCGTCCTAATCCCAGCCCAAAGCTCAGCCCAGGCCATGGAATGTTCCAGGGGTTTGCGGAGCTGGGACACAGCTGGGCAGGGGACACTGATCCCATGACTTGCAGAGGGAATGGATCCCAAAAAAACAAGAGCAGGGATCAGGGACTGCGGCCATCAGGAATGGGATGGCTCCAAACCCACCTGGGATATTGGGAAAATCTCTTCATGGAAAGGTTTTCCAGCTGCCCAGGGCAGGGCTGAGTCCCCCATGCCTGGAGGGATTTGAAATCCCTGTGGATGTGGCACTTGGGGATATGGGGCAAGGTTGGACTCGATGGTCTGAGAGGGTTTTTCCAATCTTAACCATTCCTTGATACTACATGATCATGGGAAAAAAAAAAAAAAAAAAAAAAAAAAAAAGAAAAAAATAAAAAAGTAATTTGAAACAGGAGCTCAAATTGTGCACCTGAGACAGACCCATTCCATCACTGCCTTCAGATTTTGAAATAATCTCTCCTTCCAAACTCATTGCTAAACTATCTTTAAACCTCTCTTCCTAAGGGAGTGATAAAAATTGACCAGCAAAGTCAAAACACAGCATAGAATAAAGACTAAAGCCAAATTATCCATGATCAGTGAAAAAATAATAGACTTCTCTAAGATAACTGGACACTAAAATGTGATTTAGAGCTTTCCAAGAGCCCTGCCAGCTCACCCTCTGTGTGACTTTTGGAATACTCAGGCTGTGACGAGTTCACAGCACAGTTCTGAGATTATAAATCGAAGGATGTGGCTTTTTTCTCTGTTATTGGGGATTAAAATGAAGAATATTTATCCAACTCCTCAGCAAAGCACGAGTGGAGCACTCTGGGGAGGTTCAGCAGATCCCCAATTCCCTGTTTTTGTCTCTCCTGGATGCCAAGGAGCAGGATCCTGATTCCCAGAGGTCTGGGCAGGGACACAGCAGGTTGGGAATGCTGCTCCAGAGCTCTGGGAGCATCCCCAGCTCCTGTCCAGCAGCCTCAGGGAGGATTTCACACACAATTTCCTCTCTTTTTTAGGAAAAAGGTTTTGCCAATAATCTCCCTCTCGCTTCTGGGGATGTTTTTCCTGGGATGAGCTCAGGGCAGTGCTGGGTGTTTATGGAAGCAAGGACAAAAAACTCCTTAAAAACTCCTGGAGCTCCTCATCCCTGTCTGGGGAGAGCCAGAATTTGGGAGGCACAAGGACAACTCCAACATTACAGATCCAGCCCTTCTTCCACCCAACCAGCCGGGAATCCCACAGATTTCCAGATGATTTCATCCCAAACATTTGTTTATAAACTTCTAAACCAGTAAACGAGGAGAGAAACGGTTTCACACAAGAAAAAAAAAAATAAAATAAGAGAAAAAAAAGTGAAGTTTGTGCAAACCCATCCCTGCTAAAGCCAAACAAACCCAAGAGAAACAAGGGAAGATCGAATCTCTCCCTTCTCCTCACATTAAGTCACTCCCAGGATTTCACTTGAAAATCCAGGAGTGTGCTGCGAAGATTTTTGTAATTACAAACCAATAAGAGAAATAATCCAGGAGGAATAATTACATAATTCCTCGCTGAACTGGCTGCTCAGAAGAATTCAGAGCCTGGAAGAGCTGTAATAAATAGCTCCTCATCTCCTGGCTGCTGCTGCAGCTGATGAGTCACGGCTGCTCCCGGGATGCGATCCCAGAATAGTCCCTGCTCCTGTGTGTGCTGCATGGAAAATCAGCCAGCAGGGGCTGCCTGGCAAACGGAACAGCCCCGGGGTCAGCGCTGATGTGGCCATAAAAACAAAACTGGGCAATGTTTTACTGGAATGTAGGGAATTGGGGATATTTCAGTGGGTTCAGGGAATGGGGCACGCCCAGCCTGGAGGGGTTTGTTGGCATCCCGGAGGATTGGCACGGGTTAAAGTGAGCCCAGGGGGGTTCAGGGAGTGATTCTGCATCCCAGAATTCTGGTCCTGGCAGCACAGGAGAGTCCTCGTGCAGTAAAACCATCGAGAGAGAGAAAAAGAGTCAGGAATCAGGAAAGCAGAAGGGAACAGATCCAGGGATGGGATACAGGGAAGCCAAAAGGGAGAGACTGTCAGGGCTGGGAGAGCTGGGAATGCCCAGCCTGGAGAGGAGAAGGATCCAGGGAGAGCTCAGAGACCCTTCCAGGACCTAAAGGGGCTCCAGGAGAGCTGGAGAGGGGCTGGGGACAAGGCAGGGAGGGACAGGACACAGGGAATGGATTCCCAGAGGGCAAGGATGGATGGGATTTGGGAAGGGATTCCTGGCTGGGAGGGTGGGGAGGCCTTGGGACAGAATTCCCAGATTTGCTGTGGCTGCCCCTGGATCCCTGGCAGTGCCCCAGGCCAGGCTGGAGCACCCTGGGACAGTGGGAGTGTCCCTGCCCGGGGTGTCCCTCCTGCAGGGGGGGAATGAAGGGATTTTTAAGGTCCCTTCCAACCCAAACCAGTTTGGGATTCTATGATAATGCACAAGGAGAGGGGTTTTTCTTCATCCAAAAAAGAAACTCTGGATGTTCCCAGTGTTCCTTCAGTGTGCTGGGAGGTGAAGGCTGCACTTTGAGATGTGCACAAACACCAGGAGATGAAAGAACAGAACCTGTCTGGAAATGAGGCTGTGAAGTCGGATGGGGAAAGGCCTCTCTCAGCCCTGTCATCCCACTGGGGGATCTGTCCTACAATTCCCAAAGAATCCTGATATTCCCTGAGAGTGACAAACACACCTTGCTGTGGCACAGAAGGCAGAGAACACATACAGGTAGCTGACAGCTAATTACACAGGTATAGGGATTTTAATTGCATTAATGAATTCCCAGAATGATTTGGGTTGGGAGGAGCTTTAAAAATCATCCCATCCCACCCCTGCCATGGGCAGGGACACTTCCAGGCTGCTCCAGCCTGGCCTGGGACAATGCCAGGGATCCAGGGGCAGCCACAGCAAACCTGGGAATTCCATCCTAGCCCCTCTCCACCCTCACAGCCAGGAATTCCTCCCCAATATCCCATTAAATCAATCTTCTTTCAACTCCCAGCCATTCCCTGTGTCCTGTCCCTCCATTCCCTGTGTCCTGTCCCCCCCTGCCTTGTCCCCAGCCCCTCTCCAGCTCTCCTGGAGCCCCTCCAGGCCCTGCCAGGGGCTCTGAGCTCTCCCTGGATCCTTCTCCTCTCCCAGCCTGGCTCCAGAGGGGCTCCAGCCCTGCAGCAGCTCCATGGATTCCTCTGGAATCTCTCCTGCTGTTGTTCCCCGGGGCTGGGGCAGCTCTGCAGGTGAGCTCTCACCTGAGGGGGCTCCTGCAGGTCCCCCCCGAGCTCTCCAGGCTGCCTCGTGCTGGATCTGCCTCGTTTCCCTTCCCCAGCCCGGAGCTCCCGAGAGCTGCTCTGCCTTCCCAGGAACGACGTCAGTGCTGCCCTAGATACCGAGGCTGCTGCTCCAAACGCTCCTTCCCAGACTTCCACTTCACTTCTCACCTCATTCCCAGCATTTTTGGGTTCATCCCCATTTCACCTTTCCCACTGCCCACGTCCAGCCCGTCCCAGCTCCCTTTTCTCCAACACCCAGCAAACCAAAGTGTTGGTTTATGTTTATTTATCATTTCTCCAGCCTTTACACACCAGGAGTCCTCCTCACCCCCTGCAGATCGGAATCCCTGCTGGCTGGGGGATCCCACGGATTCCCCTGTCCCTCTGTCCCTGTGGGATCCTGGGATGCTCCTGTCCCTCTGTCCCTGTGGGATCCCACGGATTCCCCTGTCCCTCTGTCCCTCTGTCCCTGTGGGATCCCACGGATTCCCCTGTCCCTCTGTCCCTGTGGGATCCAGGGATGCTCCTGTCCCTCTGTCCCTGTGGGATCCCACGGATTCCCCTGTCCCTCTGTCCCTGTGGGATCCCAGAGCTGCTCCTGTCCCCCTGTCCCTGTGGGATCCAGGGATTCCCCTGTCCCTCTGTCCCTGTGGGATCCCAGAGCTGCTCCCGTCCCCCTGTCCCTGTGGGATCCCACGGATTCCCCTGTCCCTCTGTCCTTGTGGGATCCCAGGGACAAAGGGACAGAACTTGACTACTTGACTACTCCAAGCTGTATTTCATGCTCTCCTAAAATCCCAAAATATCCCGTGTGTCCAAGGCAGCTCCTCTCCCAATTCCCTGACTCCAGAACAATCCCACTGATCCCAGCTGCTGTGCCTGGCTCCTGCTGGGGCTTCCCAAACCCCTGAAATCCAAACTCTCCCAAACACCACAAATCTGCTGCTTCCAACGGGACAATTCTGCTTTTTTTGGCAGCTACCCATGGAAAAGTTTATTCCTGTGGGAGCAAAAACTCCCACCACTACCTGGGCATCTTTTCCAGCCACATTTGCTTTTCCAAGTTCTCTGTTTTTTCTGTATTCCTACCCAAAAAATCATCAAATAACACAATAATTCCAGGAGTTTATATCACCAACCCACCATGTTTCATCCATGGCTCCTAAAAATATTTCATAAAGGAATCCAGCCCTTTGGATTAATTCACTTCATTCCCAAAGCTATGGGCTCCAGCTAAGAAAACAGGGACAAACATCAGGCTGGAATGTCCTGGAGCTTCCAGGAACAGCGAGCATCATTCCCTCACAATGAGTGGGAGCACTGGGACATTTCCTGGGACATTTCCTAGAATCCCCCAATCCCTGGATGGAAGGGAATTGGCCTCATCCCAAATTCCACACGTACCATTCGTATTACAACCCCAAATTTCCTGCTGATATCCAATCCAGGCAAACCCAAACAGCCAGAAAATGTGGGAATCTTCCATCAGAAAAGTGGGAATTTTTATGAAGTTTCAGAGTTGTGGTAAGCACCAGAGAATTAGGTTTTGTTTTGTTGTTGCTCCTTACTGGAGCAAGATTAATTCCAAGTTTATTTGGAATTAGAATGGAAATATAAACACCTGAGGGAGGCACAGCAAAAAATCCTCAAAATTTCCACTGCAATGCCAGGGATGATGCCAGAGCAGGGCCAAGCTCCCCCTGCTCGGGCTGGAACCTGCCTGCAATGTTCCTGGAGAAATGGAGCTGGCTTTGGGAATAAACCCAGGAACTGATTTTGGGAATAGACCCAGGAACTGATTTCAGGAATAAACCCAGAAGTTGTTTTTGGGAATTAACCCAGAAGTTGATTCGGAGAATAAATCCTGGAGCTGATTTTGGGAATAAACCTGAGAGATGATTTTGGGAATAAACCCAGGAATAGATTTTGGGAATAAACCCAGATGTTGATTTTGGGAATAAACAAGGAGCTGGTTTGGGGAATAAACCTGAGAGCTGATTCCAGGAATAAACCCAGGAGCTGATTTCAGGATTAAACCCTGGGGCTGATTTCAGGAATAAACCCAGAAGTTGATTTCAGGAATAAACCCAGGAACTGATTTTGGAAATAAACCCAGGAGCTGATTTGGGGAATAAACCCAGGAATTGATTTGGGAATAAACCCAGGAGCTGATTTCAGGAATAAACTCAGGAACTGATTTTGGGAATAAACCAGGAGCTGATTTGGGAATAAACCCATGGAGAAGCTCGGGTGCCACAGCCCCAGCTGCTCCTCCCACCTGCAGCAGCCCGGGGGCTTTGGTTGGTTTTGTTTTCTCTCCTGAACAAATCCATTTTCCACCTGGCAGGAGAAAACACCCGAGGCTGGCTCAGGGAGGGAATCCAAACACGGACTGGAGCCCCTTGAGCATTCCCAGGGACACTGAGGAGCCCCAGGGAAACCCAGGAGCAGCCACGGGATGAGCTTTGGGGTCATTCCCAAGGCAGAGCCCTCCAGGATTCTGGAATGGCCTCAGGACCCTGGATTCTCCAGGATTCTGGAGTGGCCTCAGGATCCTGGATTCTGGAATGGCTTCAGGACCTTGGATTCTCCAGGATTCTGGAATGGCCTCAGGATCCTGGATTCTGGAATGGCCTCAGGATCCTGAATTCTCCAGGATTCTGGAATGGCCTCAGGACCCTGGATTCTCCAGGATTCTGGAATGGCCTCAGGATCCTGGATTCTGGAATGGCTTCAGGACCTTGGATTCTCCAGGATTCAGGAATGGCCTCAGGATCCTGGATTCTGGAATGGCCTCAGGACCTTGGATTCTCCAGGATTCTGAATGGCTTCAGGATCCTGGATTCTCCAGGATTCTGGAATGGCCTCAGGATCCTGGATTCTCCTGGATTCTCCAGGATTCTGGAATTGCTCCAGAGGGGCAGGCAGTGCCTCCATCCCAACCAGAGTGATCCCTGGGTTTGCAGAGTTCTCCCGGTGTCCTTCCCTGCTCTCCAAGCTCTGTATCCCAGTTTTTTTTTTCCCCTCATCACCAGGGTGAATAAACTCGGGAGTTTCATTTCCATAGTGCTACAGAGAGCGAAGATAATTTGATTTCTTCCTGCACGATTTTCCCCTTCCTGAGCCCTCACCCTGGCCACATTTCCCCCCTAATTCCCATTTTTCCCAGCATTTCCCACTCCCGTGCTCCGTGAGATGCTGTCCTGTGCTCAGATTCAACCAGAACTGGGACAATCCCTGGAAAACGCCGGGATCTGTGGGATGAGGCCTCCCAGCAGGGATCCATCAGCTCAGTGTCATGGCTCGGTTCCCCACCGAGCTCCTTTGCAGCATTCCCAGATTGAGACAATTAACACGTTTTTCCCAGCCTTTTCCTTCCAACAAAAAGCTAAAAAAAAAAAAGAGAAACTGCTCTGAAAGGCTCGCAGGCATTTTCTGTCCTAGAATTTAGAGTTACATAAAAAAATGAGACTTTTATAAATAAGAGTTTACATTAAAAAGCAACAAAAGCACCCGAGTAATTGAAGCTGGGAAGAAACAGACCCTACAAAATAATGAATAGACCCTATAAAATTATTATTAAACCTCTTTTTAAGCCAAGGAATAATTTTATCGCTTTGAAATTTGCTTTTTCTATTGGGATCCAAATGCAAACGGCAGCATTTAACACATCCCCTGTATGGCTGCTGTTAATTGTGCTGGCCAAAGGGGTTCCCTGAGTGCTGGGGAGGATTTTTGGGGTGGGAGGTGTTGGGATGGATAAGGATTTGATAGGAAGGTCTCATAGATAAGTGTATATAACAGAAAGATCTTTAAATGTAGAATCTGAAGAAGGAATAGAAATGATAGCAAGTTTTGATATAAAAGAATTGCTGAGCCAGTCTGACTGGATAACTAAGAAGCCAGAGGGTAAAATGAGTTGGAAGGGGTTTTATGGCTCAAAGCAAAGGATAAATCCACCTCAGACAAAAGATGTTTTTACCAAGCAAAAAGATTTTCACAGGCAAACAAGAAAGGCAATGTGGCAAGTAGAGAAAAGATTTTAAACTGAAAAACAACTTTTGGTTTAAACTGTAACACACTAACCTTCAGTGACTGGAAATAGTGACATGAATATGGAAATGTTAGTAGTTATGATAGGTTATAGGTAATAGTAAAATTATTGATTGGTTGTTGTGTTTTAAGATGCTCTGCAATGAAAAGTATTTAATTTATTGTAACCAGAATTAGAGTTGGCTTGGACAAACCCACAGCTGATGTTGACTGCTGTGGGCTGGGCTCTGTCACCCACAACCCCTGAATTGCTGCATCATCGGGATACTATAAACAGCATTTTAAATAATAAATAAATCACTGGATCATTTGGAGACAAAGAACAAAATTTTAAATAATAAATGGGATGCGCGGGAAGGGTTTTTGGGGTGGGAGCGGGGCCAGGGAGGGTTTTTGGGGTGGGAGCGGGGCCGGGCAGCGCTGGGATGCGCGGATGCTCCCGTTGCGCTCATTGACGTCAGCGGGAGCTTTCAGAGCTCGCCTGGTGAACTCAGCAAGGCTGAAAAACCCGGCGGCTCCTCCAGCAGCAGCAAAACGAGGGGTTCGTGTCTCTGCCGAGCCCTTTGCTGGTTTGTTTGCCTTTCCTCACACCCTTCGAAGAGGTTTTAAATCCAAAAAGCGCGATGAAATTAAGCAGAGAGGGTCAGCCCTGCCCCGGGGCAGGGGGAATGAGATTGGAGGATTTTAAAAGCTCCTCCCAGCCCGCACCAGGCCGGGATTTTGGGATAAAGCGAACCAAGACAATGTAAATGCTGTGAAGGACACTCTGTGTGCTTCCAAAGGTGATGGAGTGGCTCTTTTCACAGGTTTAGGGAATGGTTTCCCAACCCTCATTAAAATAAAAAAACAATTCCATAGTGCATGGAATGAAAGTGTTCTGTGATATAAATTGGGCTCGACCCTCTGGGTCCCTTCCAGCTCAGGATATTCTGTGATTCCAGGATTCTGTGATTCCAGGATTCTATTATTCCATAATTCCAAGATACTATTATTCCATTATTCCACAATTCTAAGCTCCAGAATCTTTCATTTTGTAGTGGCTGCCCTGAGAATGAGCAGCAAAGACATTCCCTGTCTGGAACCAGAACCCAGAATTCCCAGGCAGTGGGAACAGAGAGGGATGATGGTGGTGGTGATGATGATGATGATGATGATGATAGGTTTGGGTTTGCAGTTTGGAGGGAAAGGTTTTTAATCCCACCTGGATTCCTTTGAGAAATCCTGAGGAGGCTCCTGAGCAAGTCAGGACAGGGAAAAGCACAGGAAAATCCTTTGTTTAGTTCTTAGGATTAAACCTGGGCTGAGCTTTGGGCTTGGAGAGCAGAGGAAATTCCCAAATGCACCTGCCCTGCTATCTGTTGGGAATTCAGCCAGAGGGGGCACCTGGATTGATCCTGTGCAGGAGAACTGGAGCACAGAAGGGGCTGGGAATGCTGGAAAGGCTTTTCCATCATTCCCACTTTCCAAGGGGATGAATTCTTCCATTATTCCCACTTTCCAAGGGGATAAATTACAGGGGCCTGGCTCAGCAGGAGTGGGGAGCTGCTCTCAGGAGGGCAGAGCTGTGGGTTGAACAGAACAATTCACTGAACTCCTGAGATTCTTTGTGCATGGCAAACCCCAGGCCAGCAGGAAGCCCAAATTTCCCTTATTAAATTTCACTTCTTTCTGCTGGAAAGAAGAAAAGAAATCCCTTTTCCATCGTGGTGCTCACTGGGATTGCCTGATCTGCCAGGGAATTGGACCTAAAAGAAATCCAAATCCCAGTTCTTAGCCCCTGGAGAAGAGTTTTAGGGAAGAAATCCTGATCAAGCCTGCAGAGCAGGAATCTGCATTGCTAAGATGGGAGAGTGGGAAAAGCCCAGAACTCCTTAGAAATGCTGAGAGCTGGGTTTGCATTCACAGGATCCTGGAATGGTTCAGGATCCTGGAAAAGGCCTCAAGGATCACCTCATTCCACCCCTGCCATGGCAGGGACAACTCCACTGTCCCAGTGTCCAGCCTGGCCTGGGGCACTGCCAGGGATCCAGGGGCAGCCACAGCAAATCTGGGAATTCCAGCCCAGCCAGGAATTCCTCCCCAATATCCCATTAAATCCATTTTCTGTCAGCTCCCAGCCATTCCCTGTGTGCTGTCCCTCCATTCCCTGTGTCCTGTCCCTCCCTGCCTTGTCCCCAATCCCTCTCCAGCTCTCCTGGAGCCCCTCCAGGCCCTGCCAGTGGCTCTGAGCTCTCCCTGGATCCTTCTCCTCTCCAGGTGAGCACCCCCAGCTCTCCCAGCCCGGCTCCAGGAGTGGTTCCAGCAGCTCCAACTCCTCCTGGAGTCACATGGAACCAAGGGAAGTCATCCCTGGCTGTCACTGTCACCTCTCCCACTGGAGACCCCAAAGCCAGGCTGGGGAGCAGCTCCTCCCTCCAGCTCATCCCAAGGGGTCTCTGCAGCCAGGGAGGAGCCAGACTGAGCCTCCTGGACAAGAAAAACAGCTCTGAGTGCAGGACAGGCAGAGATGTCCATGAACTTGGCTGAAAAGTTTCCCACCCCAGTGAAGCTCCCCAGATTCCTTCCCTGGAAGCGAAGATAACGAAAGGAAACACGGAAATGTAAATACGTCAGGAGCAGCCTCTAACCCTTATCTTGTGCCTTTCCAAAGCAGCAGGAAAACACAGCCAGGAACGACTTGAAAAGGCACAGCCTGAAGAGAAGGGAAAGGTCACTAAATGCCAGCCCCATTCCTCCACCAGAACCCCTCTGGATGCAGCTTCCCAGCCAGCCCAACGCTGCCACTTCAATCCCATCATTTTCTTCCCAATTCCTTTTCCAGGCAGGCATTGTCTCAGCTGCAGACACAGCGAGTTCTTTGTGCTTCCTCCAGGCACTTGTGAGCACAGGAGAAATATTTGGCCTCTCCTTTCTTAAATTGTGCCTACAGATTTCAGAGTTCTGTCTCTCAAATCTACCTCCTGCATATAAATCATTGCTTTGTTGGAAATCCTGCCTATTTATAGGAGGTTGAGGAATTAATCCCTGAGGAAAACCAAAATGGTTTAAGATCCAGATGAAATCCATGGAAATAAGGTGACAGGAAGGTTTAACCCACAGATCTGGAGAGTGTTAATTCCCAGAGCAAACCCTGAGTATTTTGAAAGTCAATATAAAAAAAAAATCAAAGTGGAATTTGTCCATGAAGTGAGGGGGGGATCGGGCTCTGCTCCCAGGGGACAGCGACAGGACAACAGGAGACAGCTTCAAGTTGTCCCAGAGGAGGTTCAGATTGGATATTTGGGAAAATTCCTTCCTTTCCAGCCCTCCACAGCTGCCAGAGCAGGAGTTAGTCCCCATCCCTGGAAGGATTTCAAAGCCCTGTGGATGTGGCACTTGGGGACACGGGTGGCCCTGGCAGTGCTGGGGCACTCCATGGTCTCAGAGGGCTTTTCCAAGCTCAGTAATTCCACGATTGTGGAAGGAAAAGCCCTCCAGCCTCACACCCAAGTGCAAGATCCCAGCCTGAAGCAGGGGACTGAGGAGTCAAGGTCAGGTTATCAGAGCCCTGATAAATGTTTGTGTCCCAGCAGGCCCTGCCACTCCAGCTGCTATCTGGGAGCTCTGCAGCACCTCTCCAAGATTCCTGAGCTGGCAGAATTCCTGGGATTTGCTCCCAGCACTTCACAGCAGGACAGAGCTCTGTCCAAAGTTCAGCCTCTGCAGCTCCAGTGCAGGCCTGAGCTCGGAGCCATCCCTGTGAACAAGCAGGAATTCCAATTTCTGCAGCAGGAACTGCTGTCCCAGGGCAATCCCAGTCTCCAAGATGTGATCCAAGCCCCATTCCCACCCCTCAGCACGGAGCAGAACCCTCCCCTCTGCCCCAAAAGCAGCAGTGACCGAGGTCCCACATTGTCCCCAAGGGGATGAAGCCACCAGCTCCTGTCCTGGACTGGGGGAGGACAGGGAAGCTAAAGGTGATCCATGAATGATGGGATGGGCTGGAAGGTCATCTAATCCCTGGGCAGGACACCTTCCCAGGCCAGGGTGAGGATCCAGTCACAAATTCCCTTTAGGGTGATGGGACAGAGCAGGGAGAAGCTCAAAGAAGCCCAGAACGTTTATTCCAGAGGGAAAAAACCCCTGAAGACATTTCAGGCAGGAATTCATGAGTCTCTGAGCAGCACCAGGAGCTTACACAGGGCTGGTTTAGCAAGGCTGGTTTAGCAAGGCTCAGTCTGACTCAGGCTAGGCCAGCACGGGTGAAGAACTGGCTTTGTTTGCACCTGGGAACACGTGAAGTGAATTTTTTTGGATCATTTTATCCCTCCCTTCATAAACCCACTGCCAAGGCTCCCTTTGAGCTGCAGGGTTTTAATCACCTGGAGCTTCCCTGGCTGATCCAGTGGCTCCACCCCTGGTAATGTCCCCTGCTGGGATTTTGGGGCTGCTCACAGTTCCTAGAGCTAAAATTGTTTCTGTTCTCTTACAGCCACTGAAATGGGGTTCTCCTTTCTCCAAAGGAAATTCCAGAACTTCCTGGGCTTTTTTCCTGAACTTCCTGGGCTCTTTGAGCATTGATTTTGTCCATAATTAATGCACAAGGTCTCTACTCTTCCCTTCATTTGTAAATCTGGCAAATCAATTAACACTTCCCACCCAACATTCCTCTTTCTTGGTTCATTGGGGCTCCTCCTCAGCAGGAACTTTCCAAACCAAACCAACAACTGCAAAACATCAAGGGGAAACCAGGGGGAAAATTCCAAGATAGGCTGGGTTAGATTGGGTGTTAGGAAGAAATGCTGGGAGGAAATTCCTGGCTGTGAGGCCCTGGGATGGATTTCCCAGGGAAGCTGTGATCCCTGGAAGTGCCCAAGGCCAGCCTGGAGCAGCCTGGGATAGTGGAAGTTGGAGATGGAATTCCTGGATGGAATGAGATGATCTCCAGCACAACCATTCCAGGATTCCATCATTTTAATCCATAATTTTTCCTCTTTTCCAAGTATTTCCCTTCCTGTTCTCCTACCCCTGGAACTCCCCAGCACCACTCCAAGGCTCAGGGCCTGGATATTTTTATTTTTATATCCAAATATTGACCTGTAGCTTGATCCCAGAGCCACAGTTAAACCATTAAAAACCATAATGAGCTTACAGAGGATAAATTCCGTGTAAAACCAGAATATTTGTGTGTAGGTGAGATCACAGAAGGCAGGATTTGAATAAGCAGAATATAAAACGATCTCTGTATTCCCACAGATTATCCACACTGGAAGATCACATGGATCACACCACCCAAAGACTCCACCAGTGGATCTTTACCCATAAAATGAGGTTTTGGTGCCATGTCCCAAGAAATGTGTCTGTGCTGTCCCTGTCCCCCTGGCCTGGCAGCAGCAGCTGCTCCATCTGCTCATTAAAATGCAACAGGGAGAAGGTGCCGAGGTGGCACCATGGAATCGCTCCAGCAAAGGACATTTTAGGGACTCATTAATTTTTAAAGGAAAACTGAGGTTCATAAACACCTGAGAAGGAAAACCAACCAGGACAACAGGAGATTTTCCATCCTTTCCCCAGCCTGGCCCCACAGTCCCCGTCCGGAGGCGTCGCGGGGGTGCCTCAGATCAAACTCAGAGCAGGGAAGATCAGAGAAGAAAATATTCAGCAATTCAGCTCCAGGAACCCCCTTATCCGTGTTCCCATCCAGCAGCTGATCTCAGCCAGGAAAAATCCTGATTTCCAAGCTTTTGTGCCCAGCAGAGCTGCTGTGATCCGGACAAACCCATGGCATACTCACCAAATCCACGAATGGCGGCGATTGGGTAAAATATTAATATTTAACATCTTCCCAGCTGATCCTGCTCCTCTATCATCCAAAAAGAGTCAGGACATGTCCTGCTTATTCCAAACTTGGGTCTCTCTGGAGTTGGCTCAGTGGCACGGAGATGTTTCCAGGAGTTTTTATTCTTTGGGATTACATGGCAACTCCCCTTGCAGGTGGATGTCACTTCCTAGAGGAATGCAAATGCCTTGCCAAGCAAAAAGTGGGGGTGCCTGTGGAACAGCCTCTATGGACTCCCAAATTTCTTCATTTCTAGCAGGAGAAAGAAAAAATAAATCTATTTCTGGCACCCCCCTGACTGCAGCTTCCTGCTCTCATTTGTATAATCCCTTCCAGTGATCCCGAGACAGTGGGGGGAAAAGAAAAAAAAAAAAAAAATCTTTTCCACGCTGCAGCAACATCCCCCTTTTTCCTGTTCCTCCTTTCCAGGTCACATCCCTCCTTCCTCCGGAGCCGAGGCAAAGTTTTGTGACGCTGCAGAAAGCCCGCTGGCAGGGAGCATCCACGGGGATGGGAGCGCGGGGTGCGGCGGGGATGCGGCGCCAGGTGAGGGGTCACGGGCAGCAGGGAGCGGGCTCTGCCGGGAAAAGGCCTGGATTGTCCAGAAAGCTCTGCCAGCCCCTGCCAGGGGTCACCGCGAGCGCGGAGGGGAGTGCTCTGCGCTGCTGTCACTCCCTCTGTCACCGCTGTCACCCGGGAGCGGGGCTGTGCCTCGCAGCCCTGTCCATCCCCATCCAGGTGCTGCTCCTGCGGGAGAATCCCGGGAATCCAGCGCCAGCCGCAACCTCGGATTTGTGTGTGTGTGTGTGTCTCTCTCTCTCTCTCTGCATAAAATGGAATTTTACAAGATTTACAAGATCTAAATCCCGCCGCTCCACATCAAACCCGGCGCGGCTCCCTGGTGCATCCAGACGTCAGGGGTGGGTGGGAGAGATGGGGCCGCATCCGCCCGGGAGCGGCTCCCGAAATTCCGGCCCCCGCCGGAGCCGGGAGGGGACCCGGGGACAAAGGGAGGGCTGGGAGAGCCGGGATGGAGGGAGGGATGGATAAAGGGAGGGGAAGGAAAGCGCTGCGTGGATCGGGAATGCTGGCAGGGCTCTGCCCCACCCGCACCTTGCGGGGGTGACAAAGGCGACAAAGGCGACAAAGGGGCAGGGGCAGGGCGGGCGCGGCGCCTCCTCCCCTCGGCAAGGACAAAGTTCAGCGCTGCACGCACCGCAACGTTTCCACTTCGCCGCGTTCGGTTT
>VXBI01003332.1:1960233-2058773 GCA_013397375.1 Toxostoma redivivum | reverse complement strand
CTCCCTGCCCGCCGCCGCTTCTGCCCCCGGCTGCCGCGCGGGGCTCTCTGCTGGGACGGCTGGGTCGTTCTGGGGCTTTAACGGGGCAGCTTCTCTGAGCTGTAATGTTGTAAGAGCGTAGCAGCGTTTGGGTAAGCTTTAACTGCTGTTAAATACGTTTGGCAAAATCTCACTTAGAACCTGCCAGTTTTTCTGGTTTTGTTTTGTGTTGGTTGCTAAGAACTTTCCAAAGTGTAAGAGGGAATTAGTGTTTTAGTCTATTTAATGTCATATGAGACTATCTTGTATGACATAAGTGCAATTGAGGGTAAAGATCATTTCTGTCAGCATAAATGTAGTTTAAGTCAGAACATTAGGATACTTTGAATGGGTGTGTTGCTATTTTAAAAAAGTGTTCTGAGTGGAAGAGTGGAGAAAACTTAGGAGTAGGTGGATGGCTTTTGGAAGGGCTCCTTTGAGATGTTGACAACTTAAAAATGAAACATTGTGTTACTGCTGGTGATGTTACTTAGGTTTAAAATGTCCTTCAGTGAAATGCGTCTAAATGTACTCTAACAGTGCAGTGTGTCTTTGCATTACACAAATACCTGTATGCTTTTTTTTTCCTGGGGTGCTGAAAGATGGGAAATCTCTCTGTTTCAGTGTTCCAGAAAGATTGCTGCAGTTATTTGAACTGAATGGTCTATTTCCAGTGCAACAGACATTCAAATAAGACTCTGATTACTTAGCTCTGTGTTATTTATGTTTTCAGTAGCAAGATATGGGCTAACTGAAGCTTGCAGGAGTTTCTTTATTATACAAGCAGAAAATAACACTGCAGAATTGCCTTTCAGTATGTAAATTGTTAATGAGCCACCATGCAAAAGTGATATCCAGTTTACAGGTTTTTCTTGACAGGTTGTATTTTTAAGTACTTGTTTAGGTTCACTTAAATTGCCTATTTTGTCCATTTATGATATTATTTGAACGTAAGGGAGTATTTTTATTTGCTTTCTGTTTGGAAAGCAAAGTATATAGATATTGAAACCTGCACGGTCTTTGAGTTACTGAAGGAATTTTATTTTCTAAAACTACTTGGAAATACTGTTTTGGCAGAAGAACTGTTGATGAGGTCTGTTTACAATGACTAAGGAAAACATAGAGTTAAGTGAAAGCTGTAGTTTAGAAATTCCGGAAAAGCAACCTGTTTAACAGGAATGCCTTTAAGTAGTGCTGTGCATTACAGCTTCTTTACAAGCCAGTTAGATTTGTATGTAAACTGCATCACAGCTTTGGATTTTTTAAAAATACATTTCAACTAGCTGTTATTCCCTTGTGGAATTAAAGATACTGAGTAGTTTATGTGTCTCTTCACAATACTGCCTGTAAACTGCTCACTTCTGCTGAGTTGCTGAAGTGAGCAAAAGTGACTTTTTCTTCTGAATGCTTGTCTCGAACTTAAGGGAGGTGATGCTCTAGCCTGTGTACCATGCAGAGAATCAGATCGTGCTCCAAGAGTGAAATTCAAGTGAATTAGTAGGTGGAGCCTGAATTTAGCAGTATTAGAGCAGAAAGTTGTGTATGTAGCTTTAGTATTGACAGATGTTTAGAGAGTGAACTCTGTTATGGCTCAGCATCTTTGCTTATTTACTCATCTTAAGCTTGATGTGTATGTACTGTGAAATGCTAAAGAGCTGGCTCAAAACCAACCAGTCAGAAGGTTGGGACAGTCAGAAGGGAGACATGTGTTTAAGAGGTGTTGGGCCGACTCTTGTTTCTGTCCATTAATGTCCTGTTTTGTCTAAGTGCTTAACAAGCTTGAAGTATGTACTTAACTCCCCAGTTAAAGATTGCTCTTTGTAACTGTGTTGCAATAAGCCATTTTTTAGCTTCAGTGTTTCAGCATAGTATACAACATCTTTGTAAGTGGGAGACTTTTGTGTTCACTTTGCTTGGGTGATTTACTTTATGACCTTTTGAACCATGGTGGAAACCATGGCTTTTGTGCTGAGGCAGAAGAGGTGCTAGTATGAGCATAGTGATCTCTTTCTGTGGTAAGGCAGGATGGCTTCAGCACTGTGTGTCCTCTAGATGAGTCTTTTGTGGTAGCACCTTCACCTGTGGTCCTTAAGCTGGCTGTGTACTCTGCTATCTCATATTCCAGTTTTAGGAACACTTCGTTATCCAAATTCTAGAAGACCAGAAGTCTGGTTGGGTTGTCCTAAGAACAAGATGTAGAGCCATTGTTTTTGGCAAAACTTTTCACAATAATAAAACAAGTATGGGTAAATGAGAAATAATATCTTTCTTGTGTCTTCTTATGTTGGTAAGTTGGAAGAGGAGAGCAAAAAACTTGAGAAACTAGTGGTCTTGATATTTTTGGGGTGGAAAGCAAGCCTGAAAGATCAAGGAGAAGACACACAGAGGACATGAACATCATGTTGAAAGCTCTGCATAGCATGTTTAATTGTTTCTGTAGTGTGTCAGGGTGCCAGCATCTGTTTTAGAAACTATATGCTACTAAGCAACTGAAGTAAAATATTTTTCTACTCTTGGATGTTATATGTATCTTTATAGCTAGTTTGGGACACTTCTCAGGAAGTGGAATAGACTGACTTGAGAATATTGGGAGGACGTGTGGTTTAAGCTTGCCTGTTTATGGAATAGCTCTTCACATAATATTGGCAAAAAAATTGTTGCTATGAAATACAAGACTTTTTGTGACTCTTGATTATTTAATAGCTTATATAACATGTCAAGAAGCATGTTTGATATGCTGTATGTGATTTGGAATAGGTGAAAAAGTTCCTGCCTAACCCTTTGACTTCTTTTTCTTCTTGCTGTTAGCTCATACAGTCATCCCTTAATTCTGTTAAGTGGATGTATCTTTTCCTCTTAAACTTGAAATGCTCAATGACAAATCTGTGGGATATGTTGCATGCCAGCTGTGGAAAAGAATAGCAAAAGCACCTCTGCATACAACCTTATGGATCAGTGAAGCTGTAACACTCCACTGGAGGGGAGATTTATGTTGTTAGGCATGTTGGCAAAATGGCAGAGAAGAGTGCCTGGGAAATGCATAGTGGGGATTTGATTAATGAAGGGAAGGAGAGTAGTAAAGGAGAATTAAAAAATGTATGTGTGCACAAGCAGAAACTGCCCAGTGGTGAGTTTTGAGGATTGATTAGTTTCCTTGGAATGTTCTTAAAATTTTATCTGATTTCGTTTTGAGTGGGATGGTTCCAAACATTTATGCAATTTAGGTTGTGTGTCTGTAAGGAGGTGGAGTACATGACCCAGTGATCTCTGGCCTGTGTCCACTGGGCCTTCTTGAAAAAGAGCACAGGAACACCATAGGCCATCTCTTGTCACCTGCCAAAAGATGCTTTTAAACATGAAGAAATCTCTAAAGCTATTTAGGATGCCCAGGCCTGTCCTGGGTGACGCTTGAGAGATGGCCATGTGGTTTCCAGTTTGATGACAAAGCACAATTGGGATGGAGGATGAAAACTTCAAACTTGTAAAGTAAAACATAGTTTCTCGGTTAATTAAATATGTTGTAGAAAAGCTATTTCAGTACTAAAAGTATTCTGATTGCTAATTACAGAAGTGCATCGCAGGCCTCCCACCCCTGTTACACAGTGGGTGAGCTCCCTTCTTGAGTGACCATTGGCATGATTTCTAACTGGATACCAGTATATAAAATAAGATTTTGTTGTGCAAATTTAACTTCTGCTGTGGGTTTTTGAAGTGAATCTCATTATTTCCTAACTATTCTGTAAATGTACATGATGCTCCTTTAGAAGAGCAAAGCCTAAGACTTCTAATCCTCAGTTGTGTGTTGCACATTTCTCTCTTGTGGGAGTAACCTAATTGATAGATTAAAAGCTTCAAGTAGTGCTTTATGCAGTGACTGTAGGCAATGCTAGTGCAGGTGTGATTGCATTTTCCATTGTATTGTAACTGGTTTAAGCCTTTGTTAGAGCAGAAAACAAGGGAGTAGCAGATAATCTCAAGTTGCTTGCTGCAAGTTTATATTTCAATACTGTTTGCATTGTGAAAGGAGTGTAAGCCACTGCCCCCACAGGGTGGATTTCTGCATCTTTGTAGCCAAGTGCTTATACAATTAGTGATTCTCATAGAAATGGTGAAAATACAATGCTATTTGCTTTTTTTGTAAGTATAGTGGAAACCAAGTCTTGTGTTTCCAATATAATTAGTGTGTGTGTGGAGAAGTTTTTTTGTGTCCGGTTTTTTTCAATTACTCTTAAGTTTCATTAAGGCAAAAATCATAGGTTAGGTATTGGTGAAAAAGCTCATTCTTTCTGTAATTTGCAGAAGTAGGGCTGTCCATATTCTGTTCTTGTTTACCATACTTTGACCAGTTCCCAATCTTAAGAGTTCAGCTGTAAACTTTAGGTCTGGTTTGAACTGCATAATTTGAATTAATGTTATTTCTTCTGCTACTGTCTTGAGGAACTTGCTGGATGTCCATGTAACTGAATGCTAAGAGTTCTAGAAAATAAAAAGTAGTAGGTTGCATTTGACAACTTTAGCTGCTGTCACCAAACTTCCTGGAAAAGGATGGGAAGTTAAAACAAAGCTGTGGGGATGGCAGGAACAGACCCACTTTTAAGTAAGGGGGATGCCTACTGATGTAAACATCTCCTTTCTCTAGGAACTCAAGGTCCATTTCATGTCCATGTTGGTCACTAGATGGAAGTGCTCTTAGAAGCGGCACCAGCACAGGGGTTTTGTTCCCCTTGGCCATGTTTGTCTTTCTGTGTCCTTTCTGGCTGTTACAAGGAGGAGTTTGTCACTGCTTATGGCAGCTCTGGGGGGTAACGACATGTAGGTGTCTTTTCCTGTCTGTGAGGGACAGCTGTAGAAGGTACAGTGAGCTGGCTGTGAAGAATCAGTTCTTCCTTTTGGCTGTGACAAGCAAACATTCATCAAAGGATCTTTCTCTGTGTGTACTTGATGCTGATGATGGACTCTTTGTTACAACTTTAATCCACATCTAAAGAGCAAAAAAATTGTTCACTGAATATTGTATTTAATGAAATTTATTTGATAAAGGAGATGGTAAAGGTAACATCAATGAGAGATCTGCATTTCGTAATGATCCACATAAAAAACTAAATTTGTCTTTTCAGGCTGCTTGCCTGTACTGTAAGGGCTAAGGCTATCTTCTAGAGTCACAATATAAAAGTTTATAAATTTCTCTGATATGAGTAATATGTGATTGAAGGCTGAACTTGCTACTTCTCAACCCACTATGCTTGATTGATTTAATTACTCAGTAGTTGGGCCAGGTACAGTTGTCTTAATGTGACTTCAGTCATAGATTGGTGCATTTTTTTTTCCTGTGTCTGCCTCATCCAGTATGCCTTCCTGCTGTACTTAAATATGACTTATTTTGAGAACAAAAACCAAAGAACTTTAACATAGCTGAACTGACTACCAGCTACACTTAGCTTTGATGCTCTGCTTCAAAAATGCAAATTTATAATTTGCAAAAATGCAAGTTATAAATTAATTCCTAATGCATGAGTTATTGACTAGGAAATTTGGTTGCCCATATTGGAATTGGACAGATAGGATATGGAAGGCAGACAAGAATAATTCTGAATCTTTTATGTATAAGGATGTTAGTGGAAAAAAGATTCAAAGTCTGAAAAAGCCATGGGGTTTATGTATTTGTTTATTTATTTATTATAGGAAACACTGGCAGACATTTATTCATGGTGGATGCCTTTTAGGGCATAACAGAAAGCAATGATGTTAATATTTGTGCACAAATTGTTTCTTTGAAGTGCACTGGTCCAGTCGTCCCCTCTTCTGGACTTGGGAATTCTAAAGTTTAACTTGCAGGTTTAGAATGCAGTGGGGTTGGGTTTTTTCCCTCCCATGTTGAAGTTGTAGCCCCACGCAACCAGGAATGAAATTATTTATAGACACAATAAAAAATTTATATTATGGTACTGATCTCATCCTCATAAGAAGAAGGGATTATAGGTTATCCAGATGTGTAATTTTTTACAGAATTATTTTAGGTAGTGAACATTGAGTGAAACCACCTAAGAAAGAAGTCTTGTTATAGACTTCAAGGCATTTCAAACTAAGTTGATATCTGTGCCACTTGGCATAGCAGTAACTTTTTGGAATGGTAATAGGACTGTCTTGACAAGTCTGTGTGGAATCCTAAGTGTTACTGAAAAGGATAGAAGACTTAAGTTCAGGTCCTAAGTAAATTGATTTCTAAGTCTTTGGCTCAGCAGGGTATTTCTCTCTAGGGCTCTGTCATGTGATTCTATAATAAATACCATTTTAAATTCTGAGTTTGCATTTTAAATAGCTTGGTTTGAAACTTTATGCTTTAAATCCCTTGAGTAGGCATAGGGCACAGAAGTATCACTGTAGTTTTGTGTAGCTATAACCTATCAGTGCTGTTTTCAGTCTTGCATTGGGATTAGTTTTAACAGTATGTGTTCAGTGATTCCTGGTTAGTAAAGGGACACTTGGTGAGAGTGTAGGCTTTTTTTGAGCCGGAGAAAACTGTTAAGAGAAAGAACTTGTAGGAAGGAATGGATGCTGAAAGTACTGTGGTGAGTTACTGTGTGATAGCCCTCTCTTGAAAGGGCACAAAGAAAATGAAAGAGAAAACAGCCAGTTGAAGGAAGGGTCATTTCAAAAGAACACTGTGTCCCTTAACTGTGGCATATTGCTTGAATGGTTTTTTTAAACTGTTTTCAAGTACATACTAGTGTCCTTATGGTATTGCACAGCTGATGATCAGTTCAGTGTAAAAGTTTAGACTAATCACTCTTTGGAAACAGTATTATTAAGAACTGCTGCTAAATCTTTGAGACAGACTTGCCCCATGGTTCCCACTTGTGACTGCAGTAGAATTCTGGAAGGCACTCAAACAAATCTGCTCCTCTGATACTCCAGAGAGAAGCATTAAAGTAGAATTTTTAAAAGATTATTTTGAAGATCACAGAGGAAATAGTGGGTTTGGCTTTTTTTTAATGGAACTTAAGCTTTTTTTTTCATTAAACTAGGGTGAGTGTTGCACTTGGAAGAAGGTGTCTTATTCTGTTAGGCAGCCTTGATTTTTGTACTGTTGTCCAACAAAATAGAAGAGTTCCATGGTGGAGGCATTATTTCAGTTCAGTTGAGACACCAGAGGCACTTGTGCCTAAAAAATGCTGTGTGATTGCTCTCTGTGTGTGGTTTGTGAAAGCACAGCATTGCAAAACTCACGCTACTGAAGTCTCCAACATATGAATAGCCTGTGGGACTGGGGAATGGGAAAGAAAGATAGCATTAGCTAATAGCACTTCAGACTTCACTGGGAAGACTTTTTGCACTGAAGTTTCATGATTTTGCTGGGTTTCTAATTTCTTTTCTGGAACATATTTTTGCATGTACCTAAATAAAAATTACAGTTATTTGTTAAACTTATGTATGTGATAATTGGTGAGATCTTCCCATTGAACACATTATTTTCTTAGTTTTCTAAGATGAGACTCAGAAAAGTCAAGTTGATCATGCTTTTTTTAATGCATGTTGTTTAAGTAACATTGGACAGTTGTCTTTGTAGCACTGTATGTTAAGGAGGATGTTGAGTCACTATTCAGCTATCTTAGAGTAAAAACTTAATCTGACTGTTGCATCAAGTATTTAATTGACATTTCATATGTATTAGAATATTTTTCTTAGTACTTACCTTCATCCTCAGAATATCTGCAGAAGTGGGGAAACTGTTGTGTAGACTGTTTTCCCTGAATAATATATATAGGGTATGTTCTGTGAAGGAAAGTAGTGTTCTTGTTTGGTTAAAGGCTCAAATAAAGCTGTACCATTGGCACTAGGCTGGGGAATATTCCAGGTGGCCCTAAAGCATTTTCTTAAATACAGGTACCAAAATCTAAAGAAATTAATATGCTAAAGTAGCATCACTCCCCTTGTATCTAGGTGCTGCTTCTGTGTTTTGTTTCTCTTGCTTGACATTGGAAGAACTTTTCTATTTTTGACCTAGGGATTGTATTGTTAAACTTGAAAATGCTGGTATTGTAGAAAAAAGTATAGATGGGGCTTAAGCTCTTTGGTAAATCAAGTCAATTTAGTAGTCTTTGCCTGTGAGCAAATCAAAATAAAAGATGCTTTTTGCTTAAATTAAAGATTAAAAGAAGAAGTATCTTCAACTTTTCATTATTTTGGATTTGAACACTGTTTGAAGAGTGTTAGGGATTGTTTCATTTTGAAAAGCAAAAACATGTTTATGATACTGTCATTAAGGGAATATTTTGCTTCTGTATGCATGTAGGGTGGGTTGAATAGTTCTGTCAGTTTTTTCAGGATATGGTAGCATTTCTTGATATCCTAATTAAAAGAACTTGAGAACTTGCAGCTTGTCAAAACTTATTTGAGTGGCTTTATAAAGTTTAGTATGAGGAAAACCAGGAAGATACTCTTGCCTGCAGCCAGTGCAAGTCATGTAGCTTACAATGAAAATTCAGGTTACCTGAACAACAGGTCCCAGAAACCTTTAATGAACGGAAGAGTTAAGAAGTTACAAATTGCTGTGGATTTAATTTTGAAGTTGCTACCTTCATGCAGGAGTCCACTCCTGTTTTGTGTGCAGCTATAGCTGACTGGAGCTTCAGGAGGCAAAACATTGATGTGCTCCTAGAAGCTGCTGGTTTCCATTTCGGAACTGCAAATGGTCTTTATTCTTTTTAACGAGACTGGGATTTTGCATGAAAAAAAATAAAGCAAATAATAGACATGAATGCACTGTCTATACAGAAAGAACACTGGTGTCCTGGTTAGAAGTTGCTGAAGTAGCTTTCTTTTACCTCCGTGTATTTTTCATGTGCCTCAAAATTTGTTTTATGTCCAACTTTCAAGGCCTAATCCACAAGGGGAATAGGAGGATGAATTGAGAAAAGAAATTCCAAACATATGCTGTCTTTGAACTAATACACTGAACAGAATAAAACACCTGCTTATAAAAGAAACCTCTGGTAAAATTCATGCCTTCCAACTTCAGGCTGTGTCTTTAAGTTACAGTAGTTTTTTCTAAAATGTTCAAACAAGAAAGTTAAGTTCACTACTAAAGCAGTGAGTCAGTATTACTGAGTTTGTTGCATTTCCAGAGTAGTAGTACAGGAATTCAGGGCTCATTTACACTTGCAAATTATCGGCTGGTTGAGACAACGGTAGAACTGATGCTAAATTGTCCAAATTTAACATCACCCATCTTATTTATCAGATTCAGGGGAGCTTTTACTCTGTAATCCTGAGCAGGCTTGAGGTGATAATTTGGCAAAGATGGAAGAGTCAGATCCTGATTGCCCTGTCCCTAGTGGTGTGTTCCCTCTTCCTTGGCTCCACTGGCCACGGTCATTTAGTGGACTCTTTGAACTGTTTCATCCCATGGGCATGGCAGAAAAACTCTTTTCCCTCCTTCCTCCTGCTTTTGCCACTTTTGGAGTAGGTTTTTTCATTTGGAAATGTCTTGGCAGAAGTTTCATCAGTGTTGGGGAGCCAGCAGAGGGTAACTGCACAGCAAGGGGTAGAACAAAGCTGCTTTGCATAAGCTAATTTAGCATCCTAAAGCACTCCTGTGGGAGACCAGGAGGAATTTCAGTCCTTATCCTCATTCTGAGTGTGGATGGTGACATTTCGGCAAATAAATGTATCCTCTAAGCAAGGTGTTGACAGCTGCTAGCCAAAGCATTCAAAGTTTAAGTTCTGATCTAAGTGAGATGCTTCTTAGTGTTTAAAAATTGCCTTGGTTATCATGGAGATTTTTCTATAAACTTAGTTCATAAATGAGAATTCTAGGCTAGTTCAGATGCAGCAATGTCTTGGCCCTTCAGCTCTCACCACTACCAGATTGATGGTTGTGGGCAACGCTTTCAGGTCAGGTTTCTTTGAGAACCATCTGTCCAAGGGGTTACTTAAAAGGTTTTGGGAAGAGATGCTCCTGATTGTGTAGTAACACAAGTGTTCTAAAGAGTGTACGTTACTTTGATTTGTCTCACCTGACATTTGGAGAGGTGTGATAGGGAACAATGCTGAGTCTTAAATTACGATTTCACAGTGCTCTGCTTAAATGTGACATTAAACAGTTTAGTATTGCTAGACTGTAATTTCACTGGGGTATCTTTCTGGGCCAGTAAGCCAGTGGAAGAAGGGAAAAGATTCTACTATTTTGTGCTTCAGCTGTTTTTCATGTTTGTTGCATAAAAATTCTTGCACTTGTTCTGGCCCAGAGAGGTGATAGAACTAAACCATCCCACACCCTGTGCTTCCCTTTTTTAATTGTAGTCCAGACCCTTATGTTCCAGAAGAGATGCTGGTGCTCTGCTAGTGGTTTTGTCAAACTTATGTAACAACTTTATTTCAGATATATGAAGTAATGTAAGTTAATGCATGCAGTGAATTACTGTAAGAGCAGCACTATTCAGGAGCTTGCAGTTCTTGCACTTTTTTACCAGGATGCACAAATGTTGGATTGATTTCTATTAGTAGACACTTGTTTGGTTTCAGTATTTGGGCCAGTAGAGATGCATGGGAATGGTTTTAGAAACAGACATGGCCCAGTTCATGCAGCATTAATAAAATCAGTTCAGTCTTCTTTGTGGCAACTGGTCACACAGTGGTTGACTTCTTTTATGTAAAAATGTGTAAATAAAGTTTGTTAGGTAATGCTTAAAACAGATTTGCCATTTTTTGGCATGCTATTTGCTATATAATAGCATTTATAATAGCATGCTATAAAATAGCATTTGCCATGCTATTGCATTTCATGTGAAGATGGATCCTACTCTGGGTAGTTGTGCTTTATGTTCTGGTTATATCAGATAAACATGAACATGGGTGTGGTCCTGGTTGTGATGAGTCTTCATAGTTCTGTGTTTAAATGTAATCCATCTGTACACATGACAAATGTTTCCATCCTGCCTTTGCATGTTACCTTCAGGTCTAAGGTTTTGGCCTTCCATCATTTGATACTTCTTCATGACAGGACTGTATTAACTTGGCTGAACTATTGCTGAATATAAGCCATCCCTGGATGTAGGAAAGTCAGATTTAGATAGATTTGAACTTCATCCAGTCAGGTGATTAATTTTTTGCATTATTTTATGGAAAGAACTCCTGTGGGTTTTTGGGGTGGGGGGTTGTCGCTTTTTTAATGATGCAATACCTAATCTGTGCTGTGGAGAGGGACAGTCTAAGTTAATAAAGAGGTGTAAGTTACCTCTCTACTCTTGCAGATTCTGAGGTGGACTGAAAAAGTCCTGATTGACCAGAGCAGGGTTCTGGTGGCACACCCTTCACAGGTTATGCTTTAATACATGCACTCCAAGTATCTTGCTAATTTTGATTACACTGGTGTCTCTAATTTACTATGTAATCGTACTGTATTGAATTCAGAAGCCAACTCTTCTGGTGCTAGACAATGGTATTTAGCCACTGAAGTCTTCAAACAGAAAGCAGAGTAGAGAAATAACAAAGACATCCTTGTTTGGGGAGTAATCATAGTGGTTTTCATTTGGATAGTTCTACTAGCAATTGAAATCTGTGGATCTTAATGTGTAAACTCTTCTGAAAGTGCATTGAGCTAAGCTGGCTTCTTACTTCGTTTCCACATGACATAACTGAAGAAGTGATGTTCTCTCCCTTTTTGGAGCTGTGCTTTGGAACACAGCACTTTTCAAATGCAGAAACAATAACCTAGAAAACTTGAGTAAAGTGAACTGACTCCAGAAAATGTGTTTACTTTTTCTGCTCTAGTTCATCACTTGACTCACAGGGGATTGGCAGGTCTGTCAGGCATAGAGACCTGAAGGTCTGCAGGTGCAAAAACGCTTTTAAAAGACCTTTAAGAGAATTATGGTCAATGTGTGACACTGAGCTTCAGTTCATGTGTACGTTGGTTACTGAACTAACCTGAGAAATTATCTTTAAGGTCATTTCTAACCCAAGGTATTCTTTGAATCTATGATCTTTAAGTTGACAGAGACCATCTGTTAAATCACCTGCAAAAATCAAAAACCAGCTTTGAAGTCACAGCTCCTTATCTTTAACATGGAAGATGTAAAATTAAATCATTCTCTTTGGCAGACTACTTGAAATGCTTATGAGGTGAATAGTTTGGGTTTTTTAGCTCAAGATATATTTGTGACAAACTGATAGCAGAGCTTCTCAGCCAATAACTGGGTAGTCACTGAGCTGAATTAATAAACATGCCACTAATTTTACTACCCTTCTTAGTTGCTAGTACTTTATTTTCCATAAGCAGTATTACCCATGTTCCCCAAAGAAACCGAAGTATTGTGTTGCTTGAAACCTGTGTTAAAAAATAAAATCCAAAAGCCCTCCAAGTGCTAGAAAGTGGAGGTGAATTTTTGTTTTAGAAATTCTTCCTGCAACTACTGCAAATGGCTAATTGCAAAGACAAATCAGTTTGTAGGATGCTTTTTCTTGCCTGTTTGGTGTTGACTAGAGCACAGACAGGTAAGTGTCAGTCTGAAGCCAGTTAAGGATACCTAAAGGATACCTCTTTAATTCTTCCAGTGTAAAGCAAAGTAACATTAAACTATCAAAAGTAGAGAATTTCATAACGGTGACTGAATGCTGTCTTAATTCAGCTTGTTGCTTTGGGAGCCTGGATGTGGTTGGTCTGTGTTGGTTTTCTTGAAACTGGCTTGTTTTCAGATTGAAACTGGCTGAATTCTTTTTAAACTTGTGCCGACATAACAGGCATTCTTAATGCTTCTTAGTTCATTTCTGTGCAGCTTTGTGGATAAATAATATTAATGTAAGGGAATAATTATGAAGATAGAAAAAAAAAAAAAACTACTGCAGAAAGCTCTAGTAATGGGATTTTCAGGTCTTCCAGATCTGAAGATGTTACTTGATGGTGAAATTGCTAATAGTTTTTTTAGAAAGTCTGGATTTATGTTAGATTTCGGTGGAGTGTAGGTTATAAAGGCAATTTCATTTCAGTGAGACAAAAAAGTTTCTTCCTTTGACTCCCAAAAATGGAGGGAAATGTTTACAATTGGTTTAAAAGTAAGTAAGTATTTCAGATGACATGCTGCTTTTCATTTTGTTTTCAGTGTATGCTCTGCTGAACTGACACTTTTCCTCCTAGCAAGTTGTTTCCTTCCTCTGTTCACGGGTTTTATTTGTTGCAAAACAGTCCTTAGTCTTCATGCAGTTGTTGAGCTATTGAATAGAACCTATTAACGTTATTAAATTATAAAATTTTTTTTTTGTCGTTGTAGGAAGAAATCTGCTTCATCTAATTCAATGCTAATTCAGTCCTGCTAATCTGCTAGTACTGTAGATTGAAAGATTTTTTTGCTGTTGCCAGGATACCCTGTAATGGGCAAGAAGCCTGAGAGAATACAAAACGTTCTGATTTTTTAACTTTTAAAAACTTTTGTGTTTAACAGGTAAGAAACCATTAAACTTCATCTACAGCAGTAGATTTTACTTCTTCATCTATAAAACTTTATCCTAAAGCATTCAGAAACCACTTAAATTTTAAGCTTTTCATATCCCTGATATCACAATAGTCACCTGTTTTCGTAGGTTCACATTTATCACTTTCTAAGCTGCAGTTCCTTCTTCAGTTCAGGCTTTGTGGCCATGCCTTCTCTTTTCTTGCAGCTTTTTTCTGACTACTTTCTAGCTGGCTGATTCTAACTTTGTATTTTAACCTACCCTGCTGTTGAACTATCTTCTTTCTCCATGCTGCTTTGTTTTACTGTGACCATCAGGGATGTTCCAGAAACAGTTGTGGATATTCTGTTTCTTTTACAGTGTTTTGCTTTTGTGCCAGGAAGTGTATGTGCTGCCTAACCTTTTTGAAAGAGTTTCAAAGCAAATGTGTTCATGAACTGACATATAGTAGGTATGAGTGATATTTATAGATTATTATATTGCCTTCTGTAATTGAATTTTTTGGTACTAAACTTCATGTTTTACTGCAAAAGTGTGTTCTGGGTAGTTATGCATTGTTGAGCTTGCATTTTATATTATTATGGAATCATGTGCATTTCTTAGTGCAAAGATGTCTTCATTTTCTTCATTTTGAAGCTAAGTGGAAGAATTCAGAATAGGAAAAATCTAACTGAATTCTGTGACCGATGAATATTTTAAATTTGTAATTGGCAATTGATGTGGAATTACTAGAAAATGATTCATCTTCTCTACTTGGGCAGGAGAGATTAGTGTCTTAATTTGTAGTTATTGCAGGTAATTAAGGTCTTTATTAACACTTAGTGCTGTGGTTTGAGATAGTGTAGGAATTGATGAGGATATAGCTGTTGCTTGGTATAAAATTGCTCTTGTAAATTCACAGTAGACTGTAGATTTCACCTGATTTTTGTACTTCTGTTGAACAGTTATGACCTCTTGAATTTTGGGAGATTAGTATCTTGGAGTAAACTTTAACTAGTTTGGATTTATTTACATACTTCAGCCTGTCAAAACTACTGATTATTGGGACATTCAGTCATAAAAAGAGGTGGTGTATGCACATGCTGATCTGTGGCCTCTGCTGGATCCCTCTCCAGTAGTTCCTTTTCTTGCTTGAACCGTGGAGACTAGATTGAGCATAGCTCCAGTCCAGATGTGGCCTCTTTAGGGCTGAATAGTGGGACAGGATCACCTTTCTCCACCTGCTGGCCCCACTCTTCCTGTTGCACCCTAGGATACCAGTGTCCCTCCTGGCCACAAGGGTACACTGCTGGCTCATCCACAAATGTGTTTTTATAGTTCTCATCTAGATAAGAGTGCATCTGGGATTCATAAATAAGGGAGATTAAGTTGATAACTTAAGTTCTTAACTGTTCTGTAACAATAACAGGCTCCTCCTTCTCGTGTCTGATAGGAGAGTGAAAGTCCCTGCTTACTAACTTGCCTCAGAAGGAGGTGGCGCCTTGTTAAAGAGCATGTTAAGAGGTCACTGTCTGTCTTCATACAGTTTTCTGGCATGTTTTTCTCCCAGTCAAGGAAAGACTGCCAATGGCATCTCCTGTGTTTCTCTGAAGAGGCTGTAATTATTCTCTGAAAGTATAGTAGTAGCCAGCAGAGGAGCATATGTGCTGTGTATGAGTATAGTGTCTGGAAGGAATTCTATCATGACATCAGGAGGCCACTGTGGCAGCAGTGTATGTGGCCAGGTGTGGCTGTCCTGGGAGCTGGGGAGGCTGTAGCCTGAGATGTGCTCATGTGGGAGAAGGAGGCTTAAGTACACTAAGGGCTCCTTTTTGGGGATCACTTCCCTATTCCTGCTGCTCCTTGTGCACAGGGACTCCCCTCTGCCTGAGCCTCTTCTATTTTATTATGCCCATGGACTAGGAAGGAATGTGCATGGTATTAGAACTATGTATTAAATTGTTGAGGTAGAGGTGTTTCTATTTGTTGTTCGATTTAATTCCTGTTAACTTCAAACCATTTATTTGCTCCTTTCCACAGAGTTTCTTTGAAACTTCACTAGCTTATTATAAGTAATGAAGTATTTATTTTCCACTAGGTCTGAGGTTTGTGGTGTGAATAGGCTGTTCTGACACTGAAGAAACAGCTACATGTTACTTTGTATTCACTTGAGACTTGTATTCTATATCAAATTGATCTTATATTTTGTTTAAGAAATGTACCAACTGTACCGTGAAAGTTCTCCTTTATTACTGCTTTTATTTTTTTGTGATTGCTGTGTGCAATTGTAAAGTACTGTAATTAAATCTAGGGATATTGAATACCAACTTGCATCTTTCTAGCTAATAGTACTCAGTGAACCTCTCTGCTCTGATTGTAAAGAAATTTATTCTAAATAGGTTAGGACAGGCAGTTGTAGACAGCAAGTTCACAATGGGTGATGCTTTCCTGAGTGCAACAGGCACTTAAAAAAGTAGCAACTAGAGTGTTTTCTGTCGTTTTCGTTCACTGGTAATTCTCTTTAGCTCTAAATTTTTTTCAGATGTGCATTTATGCTTAGTTTTGTTTTAAACAGAGGGTCCATATTCAGTGTCAAAAGAAGCACTTTTTAAATGCTTCAACAGTGTCTTATTACTGTCCATTGATTGGAGAAAAGGGACCCCCTGCCTCAAACTGGAATCTAAGTATAAACATACCTAGATAGTAACTAGGTGAGGTTATGTGAAGCTTATCTTCATCATTACTTTGTCCTTCCTTAAGCTTACCTACCTACTTGGTTTTTAGGAGGCAAGGGATGCTTTGCATTGGAAATGCTTTTTTCATTAAGAAGTGCAAGACCATCTTAAAATCAAGGATTCCTGTGGTGGTTGCTCTCCTTGCATCCAATAATTAGGTTGGCTTTTGCTGGTTGCTGCACAGAAATTATAAATCCTGTTTTGCTGAAGTAGGCTACATCACTTAAGAGCTGTTTCAATTGTGGAAACATTTGTTGGTGCAAAAGTAACTGATTTTCTTTTCCATCTGTGTATTTGAACCCAATAGTAAGAAAATACAATAGAGCACAAAGAAAATGACAGATTCAGAGTTTGATGTTTTTATAATGCAGTAATTGTTACAACTCCTTCTGTACCATTTCTCAGATTTTCACGTACTACAGAATCTTCAGCTTGATACTGATACACTTAATATACTGATACACTTTTCTCTTGCTTGAAAAATGGAACTGAGCATTGCAGTAAAATCTGCAAAGTTCCTACCTGAAGCACTGTGTATTTGCCTTTGACATGTTTGTAGTTGTCAGGTACGAAGCCTTCAGCTGGCTACTGAAATGCTGCTGATTTTCCTTCTACACTGGTCTAGATGTCCATGTCTGCTTGGAGGTGCCAATACTCGACTTTTGTGTGGAAATCTGAGGTACTGAGTCAGAAGGAGCTCAGTGTAAAATACCCTTCCCAACTGAAAGGAGCAGCTTACTTTAGTTTTCTTATTTACTGAAGAGACTTCTGGATGCTTTAAAGACTTATTAGTCTGTTTTGTAAAAGGTTCAGTATAGGAGACATTGTCCAAAATTAAACCATATGCTTTTCTGACTGGAATTCGTCTTAGTCTGGTAGCTTGAAAACAGAAATGTGTCTGTTTAGGAAAGGTGTGTTGCAGCTACCATCACTTGAAGCTAAAGAGAGACTTTGTGATACAACTGTTACCAACTTTTTTTGATGGAAATGCCACTTAAGCACTTGCCCTCCAGAAAGTTCCACTGGTTACTATTAAAAATATTCCTGTGGTTTTCTTTCTATGGAACAGACAGAAGATTTAATTTTCCTTCTTGGTCTGAAAGGGTTGTTTCTAAACTTTATTTCTTCCATTTAGCAATAATAAAAGTGAGAATTTCAGTTACCTGTATGGCAGCAGTTGAAAGCAGTCTTTCTTTGCTTTCTTGATCTGCTTTTTATTTTCACATTTAAGCCAAGTGTTTATTATATGGAATGCTATTCAGCATTCATTCAGAGAGGAATCTGTTGACAATATTAATTAAGAAAACAAGGCCATATTTTTCTGGATATTTGATGTTACTCAGGATCTTGAATTGTCATAAATTGTGCATCAGCAAGTTGATGTAAACTTTACTGTTTAATGAACTGGATGTCAGTCTTGCTTACTGAGAGCTTTCAGAGGTTATAGAAAAGTAACATGTTACAAAAGACAGTCAAATGCATGCAGCATCTTGACCATCTTTAACACGTTTTGTCTTTCCACATGTGAGAATTTTTAACATCATCCTGGGTTATTTTGCTTCTTGTAGTTTCTAATCTTGAGCATGTCTCGTATTTGGAAGTCTTTTGTATCTTGCATTGAGTCCAAAAGTCTTTTTCTGCTCTAACTGAAAGTGGAAAAACATTGGGAATAATATAACCCATGTGACCCATTTTTGTAAATTTGCAGGTAGTGAAGTTTTAGAAGGAGCAGACTTGTGAGTTTTGGACAGAAGGCCTAATGCTGACTCCATTAATGGGACTGAAATTTGGAAAAGCATGATGATGTTTCAGAATTAGTAGATTTTGGGAGGGAGGGTAGAACAATAGGCTCTGAGAAAAATATCAATAACATGTTTTGATTTTAAAACTTCCAATCAAAACTATGCTAGGCTGATTCTAGATTACTGTCAGTAATAATGCCTAGGAAAATTCTCTTCAGGGTTCCTGGACTATCCTTTTGGCACAGTTTATGTTGTTTATTTTTCCTTATTTCAAAGGACCTGGGCTCCTGTTGAGAAGTGATGGAATAATCTGTGGCCGGCACCTGACATGTTGAGGGAGCAGCCCCTAAAAGAGCTTGCCTGGGAGACAGTTTGTGAAATAACGCAGTAACATGTTTGCAGTAGTATGCCTCTTTTTTTGTTATTGCTCTTTTGCACTATTGAATTTCTCTTGAAATAATTGACTGAGAAATACATTGAAGCTACTGAAATGAGCATTAATCATTACAGAGGTATTTACATCTGGAATTAGCATTGATACTGGTTACTTACAAGGAGGGTGCTTTCACTGATTTGGGCTATGGGAGGGATTCGATCTACTTTCTAGAGGTTTAAAAATCCCAATCAAAAAATATCCACTGGCTTTAATAATGCACTGGTTTCACTTCCTTACAGTAAGTTTATGTGTAGCTTGCATTACCCACAACCTAGTGTTTTTCATAAATATTTAAGTTGATTTAAGCCAATTTGTAAGATTAGGTGTGTTAAACCCTGCCTGAAAGTTTACTAATACTTCTAGTACAGAATAATTTCTTTCTGCTTCCTAATCATTTAATACATGCATGGGCTGTTAGATTAGTACCAATACTGCAGTCAAATAAATCTGTACATTGCCTGATTGATTTTTGTTTGAACCCCATGTCTTTATAAACAGAAGGTTACATAATCTGGGGCCAGTTATAAATGTTATAACTTCTGAAAAAAAGTTTAAGCAGAGTAAGGTGATCAGTATGTAGTGGTTAAAGCAACAGTTAAAACCCTCAAAGCAATTAAAATGTTTCCATAGTGAATATACCATGCTTTAAAATATTTAGGCTGAATACTGAGAGTCTTGCTTGTGGAAGGATCGTGCACACAAAGGTTTTGCTAGATCCTTGAGGTTGTTTCTGTTTCCACACTGCTCAAGTACTGAATTTGACACAGTGCTGTTGTAAGTAGCTGTTGTGTGCATGCTGAGTCAGTTTTAACTTGGAAATAAGTGCTTAAATGCTGCCTCTTAGTTGCAAAAGAATTGGATATTTCTATTGTAATTTTATGGGGTGTTTTGAGTATATGACAACAGCATAGTTGGATTATTGCCTTTAAGCTTACTCCTGTATACAGCCTACAGTTTACGGAAGTGTCCTTGCTAAAATAATACTATTCACTGAAATTCCCTGCCTTACTACATGCCTCACAGCTGATCTTGCTAATGCACAGCAGTAACTAATTTATCTTTCACATTTGGAAAATATTTACTAAAGGAGCAAAATGAGTGTTTCTTTCTTCCTTTCTTTAAGAGTGCTTCTCAAAACTCTGCTTTCAATTGTAAGGAAAATAAAGTTTTTTTTACCATGTTCTAGTGTATCTATATCTCTTTTTAGTCTGCTTAAATTCTGCATTCATGTAAGACCAGTTAATACTGTGTCAGAGGTCAAATGTCATATAAAAACCCTGTTTTTAGGGCTGGAGGGAAATGAAGTATGGAGCTTAGTGAGAGGTGAAAGCAAGAATTTATTGGATATATTGTAGACTTAAATACTCTTTTTTGATAGCACAGTTGTCTCAGTAGGAACTGATCAAAAGGTGTCTTAGAGAAACAGAATTAATATAGATGTGCCAAAGCATTTTATATGAAAAGGTGGAGTTGTTCATTCTTACAGATCTGTTACAGCCTCTTAGAGTGTTTCAGTGGTTGGAGCCACAGCCCTTGACATGTTTGTGTAACACATCTTGGCCTTTGATATTCCTCCTCTGTCAAGTTTGTGGAGGCAGGGACAATTAGTGTAGTGTTGAAATTGGCTCCTGCACTCTGAAGTGTGCTCCCTGCAAGCAAAAATTATTTTTGTTCCTCTACCTTTATAGATGTTTTCTTCAATGGTGGGAGTGATATTTCAGTGCAGTTATTCTCTGTCCATTTCATCTTTGCCCAGCTTGATTAGTTGCTGAGCAAATCGTTCTGAATCTCTGACTTAATGCACAGATTAAAACAAGGAATGGGAAAAGCAAATTTCATACCTTTTTCTTTAGTGCAATTAGTATGTTCCTTTCATGTAAGTAAAACCCTGCCTAACTCTTACCTTTGGATGTTAGAATAATGGCTACTGCTAATATACTGTTATTCTTGTTACACAGACCAGCATGTTTTGGAAATTTGATCTCCATTCGTCATCGCACATAGATACACTTCTAGAGAGAGAAGATGTAACACTGAAGGAATTGATGGATGAAGAGGATGTTCTACAGGAGTGCAAGGCTCAGAATCGCAAACTTATAGAGTTTCTGCTGAAGTCAGAATGTTTGGAAGACTTAGTTTCATTTATTATTGAAGAGCCACCTCAAGACATGGATGAAAAAATTCGATATAAGTAGGAAAACTTTTGGGGTTCGGGGAGATTTGGAAGGTGGAAGGACAACTAAAAAAATCTAGTTAATTTCATAGTGTGAATCCCTGTGTGCTGGTGTATTAGTACAATATTGGTGTGTTTTAGATCAAGTATGTTTTCAAGAGGCTTCCTGGAACTTTTAAGTAAATCATTCTATTATATGCATAGTTTTGAAATGTAAGCTTATCTACAAATGCTTCCAAAACCAGTTAATGTCCAAAGGAGTTGTCAAAAAAAGGTCTGACCAGAACTCAAATTAAGAATCCTGTAGTTGTGATTAAAAAAATAGTTGCATGAAAAACCCTTTTTGGGTAGTATAACTGAATGGTTAGCTGTGTTTTGTTAACATGTAAGATGTTTTGGAGATGCCTTTTAGAAGATTTGTGATACTCCTTGGAAGAATGTCTTTAGGGTCTAAATGCTGATGTTCCTTTCCAGAGTATGGACATGATTTCTGGCTTGCTGAGAAGGTTCAAACTCAAAATCCATCTAGCAGTTTGTAGAAAAGCACTTCTACTGCTTTTGGCCTATTTTAGTGTTGTCCATACAGAAAGCTGGTTTTTTTCTTAAAATGGTGTGTTAAAATAATGTGAAATAAGTACACTCTTAGTTGCTGAACTTCACCTTTTCTGGTAAACCAAGCCTCCTGTAAATGTTTCTAGTAGAGTTGGAAATTGAAGCAAATAAGAAATCAGTACTTCAAGAGACGGATTTAACAATATATCTTGAAATGAAAGCTTGCTCTTTCTCAACTTCCCTACTCATGTCCTGTTGCTACTGAAGATCGAAGTAGTGCCCTTCTTAAATGAAAAGAGCTTATAGGCTGAATGTGCACTTGAATTACTTCGTGTTAGTTTGCTACTTTAGTGTAGACCAACCCTGCATGAAAATTTAGTCAGATGCATTACCAGGTTCTGAATTCAGAGCTGGAAGTATGGGTGATGGATAATTATTTTCTTTTCCCCAGATACCCAAACATATCATGTGAGCTGCTTACATCAGATGTCTCACAGATCAATGATAGGTTGGGAGAAGAAGAATCCTTACTCCTGAAACTGTACAGCTTCCTCTTAAATGAATCTCCTCTAAACCCTCTACTGGCCAGTTTCTTCAGCAAGGTGTTAAGTATTCTTATCAGCAGAAAACCAGAACAGGTAAGTATTTGCAAACTCGCCAGTTTTGCAAGTGCTCTGATAACGCTATAGTACTCAGTAATTCTGCTTTAAGACTACATGATTGAGGCTAGCAGCAGAGTCAGAAGAGAGCATTCAGGTTCCATCCTAGCTGAAAACACCTTTTCATTATGCACACGATTAAAAAATACACTTGGATGAGTAGGATGCATTTGATTCAGATTTGCCTAAGCTATTTATGCAATCAGTGTGAGTGCCTACCTTTTGGCTTAGCTTAGCTCAGTGTTTTATATGATCATATTTGCATTTATTGCTGTTAATAGCAAATGTAAATTACTTGAATCAGTGATAGTGATTGTGACTTGGTGTGAAGAATTATTTAGAACGAGGAGAAAAACTTTTGGAGTCCTTGCTCAGAAATGCATTTGTCCTCAGTGCATGTGGTCTAATACTGAAAACAGCTGCCATGATTTGACTCTCAAACCTGAGATACCTGTTTGTATTAAGAGTTTTGCTCTGTTGAGCTTTGCCCACTAAACAGAGATGAGACTGATTCTCATCAAAAAGAAAACCTGACTCTGTGCTGGATTATAAGTAGGTTATGGTCAGCAAGTTGCGTTTGAGAGGAGACCCAGGGCACTCTGCATGTAGTATGGATCTGCCCTGTGCCATTTTTGCTGTTCTCTGCCTGGGTTTTATTTTACCTTGTCTTGTACTGCAGGCTTTAAGTGGCAGGAGTGTTTAAGAAATTCTCATCTATTTTGTCAGTTTGGTAGGAAAGTGAAATTAAAAGTGATTGGTGTAATTTATCACGTAAAATACATGAAGAAAATATAAGATTACTTTTTCATTTCCAGATTGTGGATTTTTTAAAGAGGAAGCATGATTTTGTAGACCTCATTATTAAGCACATAGGGACCTCTGCTATCATGGACTTGTTGCTCAGGCTACTGACTTGCATAGAACCTCCACAGCCCCGGCAAGAAGTGCTAAATGTAAGTAAAATGTTACAGAACTTTTGTCTGACATGTGTGAACTCTAACCTGGCTTAACTTTTGCTGGCTTCACTAAGTTTATTTCTTGAATATGTGAAATTAGATGTGTGGGGTTTTGTTTGTTTGTGGGTGTTTTTGGTTTGTTTGTTTTTGGTTTTTTTCTGAGCTGCCAATACTTTTCCAGTGAAACTCCAGTGCTGCTGGGGACAATTTAGAACCTGAGTGGCTGGTCTCTTCCCTGTCTTTAATGTCTAACTTCTGCCAGGCAGATGTAATTTTAAAATGGTTTTGGACCTTAACCAAACACACTTTTAGCATCAAAGTTTGTTGAAATTAACCAAAGATTTTGTGGGTTTTTTTTTTACTGTGGCTCAGAAATGCTGATTTTTTTTTTCTATTTTTCTGAAGTACAGTTAATACTTATTTAGAAGTATTGACCTTATGACTTGTGGTAGTTGTCAAAAGGCTACTTTCAATTTCAGTAGTTCATTTAATTCATTCACTCTGGAAAAATTCTTGTTAACATCCGCAAACATTTTTATAGTGGCTGAATGAGGAGAGAATAATCCAGCGGCTTGTGGAAATCGTACACCCATCTCAAGATGAAGATGTAAGTATTGGTCTGATGATGCCTTGGATTGGCTACCTAGAACAGAGGCTAGACAAAGCTAGAGAATGAAGTGGATGTTATTAAAGGCCTCTAATAGATACACCTTGGGCAGTGCAGGAGCCTTGCAGAGGCTACACCCAAAGATGAATGATTGTCACAAGTTTTCTCTGACAGATATAAGTTTAGTCTACTTGCATATCAGAGGTTAATTTTCCAATTATAGCTTCAGGTAATGAAGTTACATGGCCTCAGTTTGCATCTTCCCTGGATTCACTTTTGTTTGTACTTTTCAGGCCTGAGGCTGTGATGGTGACCTTGGTTCTCAGGCCTGGAAGGGTTTTATCTGACCCAACTGTAAAGAGCTTACTAACACTCTATATGAAGTTCAGAGTTATACACTAACACACACAGTACAGGATCTCAAAAATATAAAAGCTAGAACTTAAGGCATCACTGGAACTCTCCTGGATGTATCTGTTCAGCTGTACAACATGGTGTTAGAACTTTTAGTTTTACTGTTTTCTGCTTGCTTTTTCAGTAAGCTGATTTCAATATTAAGTGTGGTTATTTGAGGAAGGTTATGTGGTTTTGTTCACCTCCCTGTCTCCTTTTTGAGATCCATATCAAAGCCTTAGGCATACTTGGAGTTGTTGGAAGATTCAGCTCTCATGTTTTGCCACCTTAACGTTGGAAATAGATTCTTGTCTCGTGCTTCAAGGTTTTTTGTGTTAATGGTTAGTTATGGCATAAAGCTGTTGCCTGAATGTTTTTTGGGTAGGAGAGCTCTTGTCTGTGTTGAAGCTTTCATCTTTTTTAACTGAAGAATTAGAGTCCAGCATGTTGTTATCCTTATAGTGAAAAATGCTGTTTTTCTGTTTCAGAGGCATTCAAATGCATCACAGTCACTCTGTGAAATTATTCGTCTGAGCAGAGACCAGATGCTACAAGTACAGAACAGTTCAGAACCAGATCCACTGCTTGCAAGTTTAGAGAAGTAAGTTGGTTTCAATTTTATTCTCACTTCATAAGAAACTAGTTTTTAAATTTTGACCTTGAAAACCTTCAGAAATGGCAAACTCTTTTGAGGTGAATTTTCTTGACTACCCATCTGTTGTTTGTGCAATGAAAAAATAGCATGTCAAGTAAGCAGAGCACATCTGGGGGATTTTCTTTTGGGGAATGTGAGAGAGGAGTTGTCTCACTGAATTATTTCCTGTGCTGCCCAATTGAATGATATCTTACATGTGGAGGTCAGCTTGATAGTGTGCAGACTAAATGTGGGAGTTTTCTGTTAGATATTTTAAGTTAATCTAAGTGCATGTTTCTGCAGGAAAAAAGATTCTCCCTTTTTTAATGTGGGCAAATGGTATTACTTCTGCTAACAGTCATATCCTGAAATGGTTTAATCTGTTGCTAATGCTTTTCTTTTCAGACAAGAAATCATAGAGCAGCTTCTGTCTAATATTTTTCATAAAGAAAAAAATGAATCTGCAATAGTCAGTGCAATCCAAATCCTATTGACCTTACTTGAGACAAGACGACAGACGTAAGTGTTCTTATTTCGCTTGGTTTATGCCTGCAGTAGCAAATGCCTTCCTTATGCTTGTGACCAAACAGTTTCTGTGACCTGTTGTAGCTGAAGGAGTGAAAATGCAAATCAAGTGATTGTGGTTGGCATTATTACACTTTCACCAAATGTCTGGTCTTTCTTTTTCTAGTGTGAGTACTGGCAGACAGATCAGACTAAATATATTTCATCCATTTGTTTCTGAATGCAGGGAATAGAGTAAATATGTATGGTGCAGTGACTGAATATTGACTTGTAAAAAGTTACTTGTAATTTTATTGCTACTTCCTTTGGAGAAACTGCTGAACAGATCTCTCTGGTACATTGAACTTAGGTTGTTTCTGATAGACAAATGAAGCTCTTTATCTGCTTCAATAAAGCAAATGAAAATGTAGTTTTTGATCTCAAAACTATTTTGGGAACTTCAAGCACAATAAACCTAGAAATACTTGGGCTAGTGTTTGGGAAAATCTCTTCAACCATTATGTCACCCTTAATTTTTATGTGTGTGTAACCCTATGTTTTTGCGTGTTTTCTTCTGTTATTTTCACATCCTTTCAGAACTGTTACGTACCTCAGATGTTTTACAACTGGTTTTGGTACTAATTATCAAATTTTGCTTATGTGCATTTTAGGTTTGAAGGCCATATAGAGATCTGTCCTCCAGGCATGAGTAATTCCACGTATCCTGTCAACAAAAGTGTTTTAGAAGCCATAAAAGCACGACTTTCATCCTTCCATGAGCTCCTACTTGAGCCTCCCAAAGTAAGTGAAATCTTGTATTAACAAATTAATTGAAGCAAAACTCACCATGTGTCTGTTTTAGGCAGATTATAACAAACAAAACCCAGTCTGACAACTTTCAGGCAAACACCCAGGCTACTTCCTTGCCTGTTGTGAGCTTTGGCTCAGGCAAACAGTAATAATGAATAGCAACGTTTTGTGCTTTTCCAGCACAAACTTTGTTTAATTAGCAAAGTAACCTTGGAGCAATTATTTCTTTCTAAAAGCAACAAAAAAGGATTTTCTATATATTCTCAAGGGAGGTCCTGTTTTCTGCTTGGAAATGCAGTCTGGATAGGAAACATGGACTATAGATGCTGCAGTTGTTTGGAACTTTGGAATGGCCCACGTTAGGCTTTGCAATTCTCCTGACTTTGCCGGGACCCAAGTAGATTAGCTCCATGACACATCCCTGCACTCTAGGCATGTTAAAGTCCTTGGACTTTTTAACTGGTTTAAGCAACTTACCTATGTCGTGCTCTTGCCAAAGATTAAAAAAATATATAACTAGGGAGCTTACCTGTGATCCATTTGTATTTTCTGCTCGCATTTTCGTGGGCAGAATTTCAGCTGGAGCACTGCACCCTGATCTGAGTGCTGCAGACTTTAACAGAGAAATGAACATGAAATTGTTTTTAAGTATATGAAGTTAGGGGTGCTGAGCATTATAATTCATTTAGACTGTCCACCTAGCTGTTCTGTGTATGTTGTAGTAATGTAGAATATAGCTGGATTAATGAGTGAGAATTATTTCTGAGGAGCTATCTCCTAATTCCGGTCAAAGTTGAGTAGACTTCATCTAGTTTGAGGTCTTGTTTGTAGTTAGCAATAATTTTTTTTTACCGAGTTGTTGCTTTCATGTGACTGGTTTTAGTGCTTCCTGTCTGTGGAATTAAAATAAGCTACAGTATTTGGAATTAAAAATAGGGCTTTTGCAGGATGAAGGTAAGACAGTTGCTCAAGGACTAAATGTATCCATTTTTAAGCACTACTCAGTCATTGAATGTAGTAATGATAAGCTGATGTTTTTAAAAAGACATTTTAATGGGTTTATGTATTAAATTTTTTTATTTTTCAGAAAAGCGTCATGAAGACAACCTGGGGTGTACTGGATCCACCTGTAGGAAACACTCGTTTAAATGTGATTAGATTAATATCTAGCCTTTTACAGACAAATACAAGCAGTGTGAATCAGGAGCTTATAGAACTTAACAGCATAGGAGTAATATTGGTAAGAATTTTATGCTATCTTCTTTATTTTTATGGATTGGTGTTAAGATCTTGTCTGCTTTTTCTGACTCTGCAGATAATTTTCCAGTGTAACTTACTTTCCGGCCTAATTTTTCAGCACCTTTGTATTGTGATATCTATTGCTTGGTTTAAGAACTTCTAATACTTGATTCTACTGTTAATCTGTCTGAGGTCAGTGTTTTCCTCTGACCACTTGACTGGTTCTTACTTGCTGCACCTTCATAAATACACAGAGTGGTTTTCTTAATAATGTTATTTTCAACTGGATGTTCTCGAGTTTTCAGCCATGTTCTAGGCTTCATTGCTATTTTCTTTTTTTCCCTAAGTTGTTCTCTCAAAGCCTTTTTTTCTCACTTAATATATGGCCTACAAAATGCTATCTCAGCAGTGTCCTGTAAAGAAACTTCTTCAAACCTCAGTTACCTAACTCATTGCTCTTTGTTAATGTGAACATGTACTTTGAATACTTCTTACCTCATACTTCCACTATAGCAGATGGATTCTTTATGTTTGGGTTCACCCAAGAAATCAAAATGTTGCTTGATTAAAATATAACTAGCAAATCATGTAGAACTTAAGCTAGTTACTGAATAACAATATGTAAACTTCTAAGTTGGCAGTTGCAAGGTTAAAGTGTAAATACCTTCTCTTCCCTGATTTTAGTCCAAAACCCCTTTTTCCTGTGACTGATTAATACAGTGTGATTGAAATGTTTTCATCTCAAATTTTCTTCACCATTGGGTTTGCAGACAGGTACTAAATTTCATACAAATAGCTGACTTCACTGTTTTCTTCAAAAACTTCACAACTGAAGTTTTTCCTAGATCCATTGTCTAAGGGAACATACACACTATGAATACTTACATGCTCTTGTAAATGTTATTTTGTAAACTAAATTCTGTGAGGTTTGAACACACTTTTCTGTTGCAGGTTTTAGATAAGGAAAAAGTAATTGTAGCCATAGAAACATCAGTGCTTCATGCTGTTTGCTGAAAAAACACATTTTTTACTGGGCAGACTTGACTTAGGCAAAGTTATGGAAGAATGTCATTAGTTTAGGAGGACTGAAGATGGATTGAAGACCTTTAGCTGTACTTTAAATGAGACTGAAATTGTTCAATGCTGTTCTAATCACTGCACAGATTTCCAGAGTTCACTACATTTTACCAGTGACAACAATAATTTGAATTTTGCAGTGAGTAGCCTAAAATAGCTAGGATTGACAAAAACCTTTCCTGTATTTAAGAGAAAAAATGGGGAGAAGCAGGAATGTGACTAAATGGATGCTGTTCATTGTATCTCAACCTCAGGATTTGTCTTGTGCTTTTTTAATAATCTTAAACTGCTTCTGGATTTTCTGAAGTAGTGGATGATGTTGGGTTTGAAACAAGTAGATACAATTTCGTAAGGAATCTCACTGAGGTGAGGAGCACATTTATAAAAGAGTATTATAGCTACTAGGAAGATTAAGTGAACTCAAAAAAGTCAAGGACTTCTGAGGTCATAAAAAACATTTCTGAGTCTGGGACTTTCTGGGCTGTAGCTGGCAGAAGGAATGTAAATGGGGAGCATTATTTCTCCATGTCTTCATAGTCTGAAAGTGCATTACTTGTGACCCCTGCAATAAATCCAGTTAGTTGCATTCTTGTTCTGATCCAGTATAGTATTTTTTTGCATTCAGATGATGGCAGGCACAAAAGTTATTGATTTTGTGGGTCACAAATTTTCTCTTGTGTAATAATGCTTAGTGTAGAACTTAAAAGATTTCTTCCAGTGTAGTCATTTAAATGATGAGGTGGGTGAGACTGTTGGTTACGTTTAATGAAAAGATCTTGGTTTGTGTATAAATCTCGGTGAATTTGTTTTTCAGGACATGTTTTTTAAGTATACGTGGAATAACTTTTTGCATACTCAAGTAGAAATCTGTATTGCATTGATTCTTGCAAGTCCTCTTGAAAACACAGAAAATGGCACAATTACAGATCAGGATTCCAATGGGGACAATCTCTTACTGAAACATGTAAGTTGTGTTTTGCGAGTCTCTTGAATTTCCTTGTTTGCATGCAGTTAATTTTACATAAAATACACCCAGTTCTACTTAATGTATGGAATGAAAAAGAGTGTCTATCTGGTTTTACTTAAAATGTTAGTTCAGGGTGTTAAATCTGAAACTGCCATAGAGTAGATTTATTTTTTTGTTGTTCCAAAGCGAGCATGGTGAAGCACTGCAAGTATTTATTTTCCCTGAAGTTCCTCCTATTTTTAAGGCTTTAAAATTGCAATTTCAATAGCTTTATGCTACTGCACCAACTCATCACTTAGAGGAGTAGAATTAATACAAGTTTCAGGTTGTGATCTGACTGCTGGACTTTAAACCCTTTAATGACAGTATGTATCCTGAATGTGGAATTAATAGTCTTGCAGACTTTAGTATCAGCTGTAAAATGCATAAATAGTGTTCCATTTTACTCCTCTAAGCATATTTTGTTTCTTTGACAGCTCTTCCTTAAGTGCCAATTAATAGAAAGAATACTTGAAGCGTGGGAGATGAATGAGAAGAAACAGTGAGTAATTAGTTGCCTCATTCCCTGCAATTGTGAATAAGACTTGAGTTGTGAAATGAATGTTACCAATTCAGAAGTGATTTAGCCAGTTTTCTGAAATCACTTTTATGTTAATATTTGGGTTAAAGCTTTCTCTCGTACTTTTTGATAGCATTCTAATTCCTTTTCCTGTGACCATTTGAGAGCACAAGAGTTGTCATTCTTGCCATGTTTAAGATATTACTATGATCTTTAAAGTTTACCCATGCTTGAGTACAGGAACATAATGTAACTTTTGAGGGAACAGGAGATACTTTCCCCAGTAAGTGGTTGAGAGTTACTTGGAAACACATCAGAGCATCACATACTGGGGAGCATCAGACTCCTAAATAGTAGAAGCCAATTCCTCAGCAATAGAGTGCCTTCTAAAATTATGTGTTTAAAAGGATGTAAGCTTTAAGTAGCTAACATTGTCTGAAACTGTTTTTGTAGCAGGAGAAAAAATCCTCAGTCATCACCTGAGATGGTAAAACATTCTCATGAAGGCCAAATAATTTTAGCTCTGGAGATACTGAACAGTGAATGTTAGTCCTGACCTGTCAAAATACTGAGTTAACTAGCTTGGGTAGTGCTGCTGGTTTGATGGACTATTGAGACAGCTTCACTCCCCAAAACACTCCTGTTCCTATCTTAAGTGAATCAGATAGTAAATATATGGCTAATGTAACTGACCTGGAAATAAGGATGGTGAAGATGGGAGGTAAAAAAAGGAGTGTGCTAAATTTAACTGTAGAGAACATGCTCTCCTGAATGTCTTCAATTTGATATCAATTCTCCTGAAGTTATAGAGAATTGCCAACTTAATTGGCAATTAGATTCTTGTAGGAGAGAAATATGAAAAGTTTTCTCTGTAATTCCAACCTAAAATTTAAGTTTTACTTGGATAAGACTGTTCTTGATTCAGTGCTTACCATATGAATGATTTAATTAAATGTTTAATCTCACATTTGGGAATACTAATGAAGAAAATAGTGTTTCAAACCTTAGGTAGTGCTTTTATCTGGAAACAGACTTGTAATGAATTCACTCCTTTATCCAGTTTTGTACAGATATGGCTCCAACTGTAAAAGATAAATCTTTAAGGGTACTTTTAGCATAGCTGTTTCAGGAGATGGGTATGTTTTTTAGTGCTTTTGTATTGTATCACTTAATGTTATTTCAAGCAGCTCTAGAAGCTTAAGGGTGACTGCTTTCTGCTGGTAAAAATCTGACATAGTAAAAGTTGTTTATTTCGCTGGGATTAATAAGTGTTTGCTAACAAAAGATAACAATTGTATTCCAGACTTTCTGGCTAGGCAATGGCAAGTCAGTCTAGTTTGTCAAATAGAAGCACTCTGTGTCATATCCTGTATTAGGAACTGTAACCTTTGCTGTTATCATGTGCTGCTTGTTTTGATTGTGCTTGTTACCTAAGCAAGCTGTAAGCAGTGTGGTAGTTTATCCATGGTATCTTCTACAGGGATAACATGATTTTGGTTGCTTCCTATGTTAGATGATGATGGTGGAAAATAAAATCATGTGATCTCTGTGTGAATAACATAAGCTGCTGCCACTTTACAAAGATTTCAGTCATGGGAGGTTTGTCTAGCTGGGTGAGTGGGGTCTCTCTTGGTTTTTGTTTAAAACACAAAACCTTAAACTGACGCAGCAAAAGGTTGGTTGGCTTGCAGCCAAATGCTAGAGAATCAGTTCAAGCTGGACCTCTCACAGTCACTTCTGGGTTAGAATTAATATGGTTCCAACTGGCAGGAGGTGTTCAGAGCACTACTCTAACTTCTGGTTATTCCTGTTCCTGCAGAGCAGTTCTGTGGGAAATATTTAAATGGCTTTGTAATTTTAGCTTTGGTAAGCAAGTAAATGTTGTTCCTAAATGTCAAGAAAGCAATGACCCGAACTTAAATGGTTCATATAATGATAAGAAGCCCTGAAATACTAAAGCATACTTAAGAATGCTTTTTCCCTTTTGATCATGGGCTGAAAGCTGAGGGAATATTTGGTGTTTTGAGTTTTGTGAAATACTCTCAGCAACAGAAATTTCCTGAAATCTCTGAATCAGTTGCCAATTCTGTCATTATTTTTCTAATGCTGTGCATTTTACTTTCTACACGCAAGCAGTACAAACACTTGTATGTCCTTCTTGGTACTTTATGTGCTTGTTAAGTCTTCTAAACTGGCTCAGTGATGTCAAACCAGTTGATGCCTTAAATTGTTAAGTATTTTTGTGAACCTGTGGTTTTAGGATGCAACTCTAACTTAAGAAGCCCAGTTCAGTGTCCTGTGTAACATCTTGACTCTGGCAGTGTTTCACAGCAACATACGATATCAGAGTTGGTCTGAGTACAGCACTTGAACTCTTGGTCTCTTGCAGGGCTGAAGGAGGAAGAAGGCATGGCTACATGGGTCACCTGACAAGGATAGCAAACTGCATTGTGCACAGTACAGATAAGGGGCCAAACAGCACACTAGTCCAGCAGCTCATCAAAGGTATTCATTCATGGTCTTAACTTTATCTTCACGGCTTTCATTAGCAAATACTGAGGAAATGAAACAAATTTAAATTAGAAGGCAACTGTTGGATTAAAGAAGAAAATAACTGGATTACTTCTGAAGCATCCAATTTAAAGCAGTCATCCTTAAACAAATGCTTATGTATTTTCATTTCAAGCAGTGTTAAAGCTTCTTGAAATATATGCAAAGAGGTGCTGACCTGCTTAATGTGGACTTGTTTGCTAGACAGAGTTAAATATATGGATTTGGGGGATGTATATGTTCTTACTATTATTTTTGGTAGAGCAGAAAAAACATTTGAAAATAAAGTGATGCTTCATTGTTGATAGTTTCTAATTGGTTTGGTTTCTTTGTTTCCCATGCTAGAGCTTCCAGAGGAGGTCAGAGAGCGATGGGAAACATTCTGCACAAACTCTTTAGGAGAAACCAACAAGAGGAATACAGTGGATCTGGTAAGTAGTGATGGGTAAGGTACAAAAATTGTTGCTGCTTTACTTAGACAGTTTCTGTCAGTTGTCCAAAATCCAGTGTACTTGTAAGGAGTCCCTCTAATTGCTGAGCTGTGGAACTGATAATTCTTTAATTTACTTTTCAGCTAAAGCCATATTATTAATATTTGTGCAGGCATAATGCAGACAATCAGCTTGTAATAGTGAACTGGCTCATTACCTAGTGTAGCTAATCCCAGGCAATCTGCAAGGAGGAGGATTTCTTTACCCCTTCAAGGCAGTGTCCTTGGAAACTCCTGTCTGCTTGAGAGTACAAACTAAAAGTGCAGGAGCTGGTGTTGATTGCTTTATCTACAGGATGTAAATGACCCAGTACAAGTTTGACAGAAGACTGCTACCTGCATTCCACTGCCTGTGTTACTGACCTTGCTTAATTAACTTTACTGTTGTGCACTTGCCACATTTCTTCTGCATGCAGCTGTAGTGAGGGAGCAAAAGTGTTCTCACTTCTGGAGAAACACTTAAATAGAAGAGGTTTGTATAATCATGTTAAAAATACAGTCTTAGAGTAATCACTTGGAGACTTTAATAAGCAGAGGCAGTTTCCAATGTCAACAGACCAATTCATGAATTTTATTTGACTTCTCCAGGAATGCAGTGCTTTGCATGTGGCTTCATTAACTTGTGCTAGTCCTATGTTATTTGGACTATATTTAATTGTCGAATTTTCTATTTCAAAATAAATATTAACTGGAGCATGATGTTACCAGGTGTCAATAGAAGCAACAGGAAATTTATCTGAAACTGTGCAACTTGTGAACAGGACCAAAAGATGTACAAAAGCCATTTTTTCTTTGGCCAGTGAATGCAAAGAAGTGTGTAGGTCTTGCAGATGAATTTTTTTTTTCCTCTGGGTAGAAACTATATCTTGGTCAAGACCAAGAGAAGGGTCATTTAAAGAGGAAGAATTTTAGGCTTATAAAAAATGGCTCTACTTGGCTCTTTAGATACATAATCATGTGCATGGAGGTACTTGATGTAGAAACAGTAAAACTGAATTGAAAACTTATCTTCAAACTCCACAGTTTTCAGTAGAATAGAAAGACAATTAAAACAATTTCTTTTATCTGAAACGAACAAATACATTATATGCTATGCTAATGACCCAATTTCTTTGTATAGGTTACTACCTGCCACATTCATTCTTCCAGTGATGATGAAATAGACTTTAAAGAAACTGGCTTCTCACAGGATTCTTCTTTGCAGCAGGTGAGTTGAATTCTTTTAACAGCTTAAGTTGCTCTTTCTGTAAATTAGGACATTTTTAAAAACTCAGTGGAACTTTTATTTTCTCTCAAAAGCAAATATAAATCCAGAAAGTTTAAATTAAAACCTAGACATGTGTGCATGCACACAAGTGTGTCTTACCAGACTCTTAAGCATCTCTTTGAATTCTTTTGCTGGTAGTCAAAGAGTGGGAGCCTTGTGGCACAAGATTGCCAATTGATCACTTACATGGAATCAGATGCTTTAGATGGCATTGTTTGTCTGGGTTACTAACCAAAATCTTTCGGATGACACTAACAGCTTTGTAGTAACTACCTAGTCTAATACTAGCTTTTGTATTTTATGCATTTTCTATAGTTTTATAATAAGTAATTGCTTGTCTAAGTTCAAATTGTGGGTGGTGGCTCAATCTTATAGAATCTAATGCATTTTTATCTGATTAATTGCTTTTGTACCTGTAAGGTGCACCTGTACAAAAACTTGATAAGTTGGGTGCTATCTGTAGCAGCTTTAGTGAGAAAGTAAGATCTTCTAATATCTCTGTGCTTTTCATGCATCCCCTTAGTGACCTGCTGTGCCTAGGCAATCCCAGCAGTTCCAGGTAGTTAATCTGGAGAAATGCAGATGGTCCAGTGCTGCTTCTTTCAAGTTTGTCTTGCTGTATACCTCCTCCTTTTATATATATTTTCTTTTTCCTTCAATTCTCATAATGCCTTAATCTAAACTTGGGGTTTTTCGATTGTTCTTTTGTTTTCTTTCCATATTCACTTTGTTCAACTTTACCACCATACTGTGTCCCCTCAGCTACCTGGGCAAGAAACCAAGAGTTGACATGACAGCTATATTTTCTAGAATATCTTAACGTTGGCTGACTTTACACATGGAAATAACGTTATTAAAAGTCCCTAGAGGATGTGTAGTGATTTATAATTTAATGATAGTGCTGGGAATTAAGAGACAAAAGCTATTGTTATGGATAGATGATGCCCACAAGTACCTTAGTGTGTATACTGATCTGCTGGCAGCTGACACTGTCATCTTTATTTAAAAATCCAGCACAGTTGTGTCAGTGACACTGCACTGAGATGTAAAATATTCAATGGTTTCCTCCTTCTACTATTTAATAGATGCTGCTGGTGTGTGTGCCCAAGACTGATTTTGCTAGTGATACCTGCATAATAAATATGCAACTGTGCTTTAGTATCTGTATATAGTTTACTTTTCTGGTTCCTACTATTCATAACCTCATGTTATTTAGAGTAAGGCAGCTTTTTTTTATGTAGTGTTGTTTCTCTCTTTGGGGTGCATCTGGAAAGGTGCTGGTTAATGTGATTAAACTACAGATTTAACTTTTTTATTGAAAGCTGTTAGATTGGCTTTCAAGTCAGTAAATGTAAGTAGGGTTGTAGTTGATGCTTCCTTTCAAAATTTGGAAGTTAAGACAAATCCTTTTCCTGTCCTTTTATGTTTAGTTTAGGTAAACTTTTATTTCTTTGAAGGAAAATGGGCAAATAGATTTTAGAGTATTAGTAGAATCATTATATCACTGTCGTTGGTCCTGGGGTTGCCAGGCCTTTTCTGATTATCAGATGCAACAAATGACGTCCAATTTTATTGACCAGTTTGGCTTCAACGATGAGAAGTTTGCTGATCAAGATGACATTGGCAAGTGAGTATAATATTCCACTGAATTTGGCTATAGTCTTGTGAGTTTTCTTTCTTACTGTGTTTTTTGGCTGTGGTTTTGCTGATGATACATACAGGCATTTACTGATGTGAAGCAGTTGCCAATCAGTCCTGTCTTTTTGTGCCATCTGTGTACATCGATAGAATCCTCCTTGAACACAGGAAAGCAACAGCTTGTCTTCTTTTTCTAATTTCCTGGTTGTGCCAATATTGAGAAAGCTGTGCTTGTGAACAAAAAACTGAATTATAACTCTGCTTTTCAGCAGAGTCTTTTTAACAGAGAAGTATGGTTCTCTGTTGACCTGACATTATTTGGGTCACTTTCTCTCTGTCTCAAAGTGGGTTTTTTCTTCTCCTGATGACCAGATGAATAGCTCTATTTCTACATTTTTCTGAAAAAGATGACAGGAACAACATGTCTCTGAGTATACTTTTCTGTAGGGGAGAGTAAGGAAGGGCATTGTATATCTACCTTTGTTTGTAAGGTCAAGGCAGTTAAGATTGATTTCTACAAATAGTCTTAGATGAAAGATAAGGAAGTGAGAACAGTCTTGGTCAGGCTAAAAAATCCCAAATGAAACAAAAACCAGCACACAACAGAAAACACCCTTCACAAAAACTGATATCTTTCTTCATAAGTAAACAGATGCAATAAATGGAAAAGGGAAGAATAGGGGTTCTTGCTGATGGTAGAGTTGATCATGGTTTTTATAAAATTTCATGTCTTGGGATACCAGGACATGCAGGAAGGAATAAAAAGCATTACTTCAAGATGGTTTTTGGAAGGGTATTTTTATAATAATCTCAGTGCTCTTCTGTAAGACATGTTTAGTAAATGATGTCTGACTGAAGCTTGTATCTTCAATCCAAGAAGCATTGCTGCCTTTTTACACCACAGAACCTGCTGAGGTTAGAGATTAAGCTATGATGGTAGAAGTAACATGGTACTCCTCAACTTTGTAAGAAGCAAGTGGATTTTGGCAAGGATAGGAGTTGGAATTCCTTAAAGTTCATGCCTTTGGAAGTCTGTTCTCTTGGTAGAAAGATGATGACTACGTATGTAAAGAGGTCTCAAGACTTGTGACAGGTACACTAATGATGTACTCATGAGTTGAATTAAGCTGTAGGTGAAGTTACTTTGAAGTTATGCCTTCTGTGCAAGAATCAGTTGCACTCTTAAGTTACCTGCATGGCTTTGTACAGTAATTCACATGGTGTCTTGCATAGTAACAGTCACACTTGCAATTTAGGTTCCTTTAGGCCACTTACCTTTTTCCCTGCTTTGTAATGCAGTGAATATTAGAGGAGGAGTAGTGCGTGCTCTGCTGAATGCACTCATGGCTAGACAAAGAATATATTAACTTTTCTGAGATGTAAAGATGTGTCAAGCCTAATATATAGCATTATTTCTGGGGAAATATTTCAGTGATTGGTTAAAAAAATGTTTGTGGTGTTGTTTTGTTAGGAAGCAGAATTTGATATTTTTCATTTTGTCCCTTTCTGTTGAAAAGGTCCTTTGATAGAAGGGTGAGATCAGTTAAAAAATACAAGAACTGCTAATGCAGATATTTTCAGGATTTTGAGGTATTCATGATAGAGCATGGCCAGATTAGGCATTCTTTAGGCCTAGGTTTTTTCCAGTGCATAGCAATACAGTATTTGATATTTGGGTATATGATTTCAGTTATGCTTGTTTAGGCTTGTTGCATACACCTAACTGTAGATGGCAATGTTCTGTGTTTTTGTTTAAAATATATAACAGTTAAAAAAATCACAGGAATGACAGGCCTCCTTGGTATGTAATTTTGACTGTTTTGTGTTGGAGACTACTTTGTCTTCTGTTTTTAGATTATTGGAAAATAAGAAACTAAAGAGAAATTAAATGTCTTCATGTCAGAATAGAAAATCCTGTTTTACTGAGTACATTTCTTTTTTTCTTGTAGTGTTTCTTTTGATCGAGTTTCGGACATCAACTTTACCCTCAATACAAATGAAAGTGTAAGTATGTGTTCCAGTACTATCAGAAAAATTACTGCCTTTTAAACTTTGGCATGACCTCAAAGGGTTGGCAGTGGTTATATTTACTGCTTTTATGTGGAAATCACTGGAAAATATTTAGCCTACCTTATTCCCATATCATGAGATTTACTAATTGGAAGACACTATCATTGTTCTTTTTGATAAGTATTAAGCAAAATTGCTTCTAATTTGTATAGCTGGGTTTAAGATTGGTCTTGGATCTGATTTGTGCATACTGCACACTTGTGTTTTATGATTAGAAGCTGTTTAAATCTTCAGTGAGACTGTAGTGACAGGAAAGTTACTGACAGTCTCTGAACCTTGATATTATTTGTTGATTGAGCTAAAGTGACCCTCCACTACAGAAAATTAAGCTGGAGTACTTTGTGCTCTGCTTGTCTGGAAAGCTCTTTGGGGTCACTTCCACATCCCATTCTTAAACATGATGGAAGCTCCTAAGTGTTCTTTAGTCCACTCAGCTTGTTAGTAGTCAAGTAAAACAAGCAGCACTGCGTATTTTCTTGACAAGCTTTAAATTAAGGCATTCTGGTTTTCTGCTGCTTTTAGAGAAATGCTTAAGATTCTCTTCAGAATAATTATGTATTTTTCAAGATGTTTACTAATGTAATGTGGGTTTTATACTTTTGCTGTATTTAGGGCAATATAGCCTTGTTTGAGGCTTGCTGTAAGGAGCGGATACAGCAGTTTGATGATGGTGGCTCTGATGAAGAAGACATTTGGGAAGAAAAACATATTGCATTTGCACCAGAGTCCCAGAGGCGTTCCAGGTGAGCAGGGTGTTTCTCATCGAAATAGCAGTGTAGTGAACCTGCAGTAATGCACCTGTCCTCTGATTCAGGCTGTCTGTTAGTACAGACTGTCCAGCATAACTAGGTATTTCCATTCCGTGGAGAAATGAGTGGAGATGTGGCTCTAGTGCTTCATTTTCCAGCCATAATTTGCAGAAAATGCACTTTGGCTTTTGTAGCTTCTTGGTTTTGGTTTTTTTCCTCCGCTATGTCTTCTTTCCTTCTGCCTTTAAACTGGCCCAGCTGTCCTTGCTTTGGACAAGGCACCTCAGCTCCATGTCTCTATTAGACCTTGCTGTCCTCACTACAGTACCAGTATGGCTGTGGACAGAGGAAAATGCAATGAGGGGAAGGAGCATCTAGTCCCCAAAACTCAAGGCTGTTCAGCCTCCCTCAATATCTACTGAAAGGCTCTTCGTGTGATCAAGTGAAAAAATTCTTAAACCTTGTTTCTTTGAGAGAGAAATGAGGGGAATACTAAGAGCTAAAAATTATACCTCAAGTAATCTGTCAGAAATAATTGTAATTCTCTCTAGCCTGAAACTCTGCAGTATTTCATTGTGCCCAGGGTGTTATACTAAAAACAGAATGTAAACTCTCTTTGTATTTGAAGTTCGGGCAGTACAGACAGTGAAGAAAGTACAGATTCTGAAGAAGAGGATGGAACTAAACAAGACTTGTTCGAATCCCACACCAATACAGAGGACAAAATGGAAGTAGACTTAAATGAACGTACGTAACTTTTTCCCCTGCTACTTTGGGTTGTAGGAAATTGTTAGATCTAGCAGCCTGCTTTTGTAGGAGTTTCCTCATTGACTGCTTTTATTCCAACTGTCTTAAAGTAGTTTTTCCCACTTGCCACAGAGCATGCATGTATTGGGAAGTTTGAATGCCTTACATATCTTAAAGTACTTACTCTCTCTAAAAGTCATGTTTCTCCTCTTCAAGAGTTAAAAAAGGAGGAGTAGTCAGAAAGGGGAGTATTAAATACTCATTTATAAATATTGAGTGCCTACAAAAACCTAATATGTTACTAGCCAAATCCAAAAGATGCTATTTTTACTGGAAGCCTTTCAGACCAGCTTTTGTCTAACAATGCTCTTTTAGAAGACTTCCTACAGAAGCTAAGTGAATTTGCATTGTTCTGGTTTCAAATGTGAAAGAAAGATACACATCAGGAGACTCTTACATGGAATCTTAACTGATGTAATAAGTTGAGAAGTTTTCTCATTCAAGTCAGACTAAAACTGGCTTTTGTTAAACTGGCAATGTCTGTTGTTGGGATAGGTAAAAGCCCTGTGTTTATCTAGACTGTAAGGAATTAAATTAGAAGGAAAAGTTAAGGGTTTTCTTTTCTTTTGTCAGATTGGTGTCGTTGGCATCTGTGTGTCAAACAAGTTTTGATCCATGTGGGTCTCCTCCCATATCTGCCTGGGTTGGAATTTCTAATTGCTAGTCAGAGCTTCCTTTTCAGCCTGTTTTTTTGTATGTAAGTGTTAAAGAAAAACATGTTTCCCTTGGGTAGGTGAAGTATTTTGAATTGACCTATCCTGAATTAGATGCTATTCACAGTTGCTCCCAAATTTAAAATATCAATAAATATTTTAAGTTGTAAAAAGCCTTAAACTTTTCTGAAACTTAGCAGTGGTGTTAGTGCATGAGAAATTATTTGAAGAAATTGAAAAAAGGGATGAAAACTCTTACAATTGTCATTATTATAGAAATTAGTTTGAAAAATGGTAGCAAATATTGAGGTTAATTTAAAGGCTAAAGTGGGATTGTACTTGTGATTTCATATGTTTGATTAGTTTTGTTCTTCAGATAAACGTTTTTTTTTAGCAGAGTACTCTGAATTACTGATCTTAAAATTCTGCCTTACTAGCAGAATTTTCCTTTTAGGGAATACATTCATTTTTTAACAGGATGTACAGGATTTTTCTGCATGTGCTTTCAAGTCTAGTTACGAATCTTGCTTCTCTTTATGGAATGTACATAGAGAGAATCAGTGTGTTAGGCATATGTGCACTCATATTCTTTATAGAAATTTGTTCCTAATGAATTTAATGATGGTTTTCCAGCACCTAACTGGTCAGCGAACTTTGATGTACCCATGGAGACTGCACATGGTGCCAGTCTGGATTCTGTTGGCTCTGCTGTGTGGAGTACTGAAGCACCTGTGCCAGCTAAAGAAACTGGCTGGGCTTCCTTTTCTGACTTCACATCCTCTTTGAGGTGAGAATGTCAGTTGTTCAGGGTGAGTTGGGTTTTGTTGGGGTGTCCATCTCTACGCCAGCCTGTGGTGCTGGTGTATGTAAAGTGTCTGAAGAGCTCTGTGTGTTCCAACAGCATGTGTCTGTATGATGTCCCTTTCCAGGATGGGTGGGTGATAGTGTTTTGGCTTTTTTAAATTATGTGTCATTATGTGCAGTTGTGATAACTAGGCTAAGTAGTTCTGCACGATTTTGAGAATACCCAAGATAATGCCCTTCTTTTTTTGGATTGAACTCTACACTCTACTGAAGTCTTGTGTATGAACTTAACCAAATAGGTATAAATTTTGAGTTGCCAAATATTGGCAGTCAAGAACTATTTCCTTCTTATATTGGAAGACTTTGCTTTTATACATTTTGACTTTCTGTCTAGGCACACAGCTCAGATATAAATGTATGATTTTTTCCAACATATGAGTGTTGTTTCATGATTGAGGCAGGTAAATTGATAACCAAATTAAGGGCCTAGAAAATGCAGACTTGGAGTTGCCACATTACTGGATAGAAAAGACATTCTGTAAATGGTGAGATGTTTTTCAAGTGGCCAAATCTTGTCATCTGAGTTCCTTTAGAATGAAAAACTTGTAGCTGTACAATATATAAAATCAAGTAGTAAAATCACTTTTGTAGTGGTTCATGACTGCACTGACAGTCTCAACAGAGAACTATCAAGTTGGAAAAATGCATTTAGCAAAACAGTTAAAAATAGTTGGAAACATTGCAAGGAGCTGGTAATAGCTGTATGCCTTAGTTACTAGGGATATGCACACTAGTACTTGTAATGTAACAAAATCAAGTAAAAGTAAAATGACTGTCAAACACCCTCAGCTCAGTTCGGGTGCATTTTGCATTGCTAAACTTCTATTTAATATGTCTTTACAGCCCTCTGAGAAATAAACTTGCTGTCATTGAGTTTTGGTATAGTTCTAGGCATTACAGCTTTCATTGAGAGCTAATACTTTTTAGAGAACGCTTGATTTTGCTATTCAGACGTGTTTCTAAAGTTTTTTTATTCTACTTGAAGCTCAAAAGATTCCTTAAGAAGTAATTCTCCTGTGGAAATGGAAACAAACGCAGATCCAGGTGATCCCTTGAGTGCAAATGCAACTACTCTTACAACACAGCTAGAGAGTAAGTAAACTGCATTCCCAAATGCAAATGGGTTGATTGTAGGAGTCGTGCATAAGAAAAATCTCCCTGAAATTTAAAATTTTAGGTTTCCAGAGACTCTTCTCTGGCTCGTCTGCTGTTCAGACAGATATTAAAAGTGGCTTTTCAAAGAAATTATAAACTATTTAAAATAGTTCCCAATTTGAAACAAGAGCCAGTGTTACTGATACCACTAAAAAATCGGCACATCATGAACAGAAAAGTATTACAAAGAAACAAAGTTTGTTCTGTTAGGGCATCTTCTCACTTGTGTCAGCTTTTAGCTGAGCTGATGCCCAAAAAGAATGGTAGCCTCCACTCTTGTCCTGTGTGGCAATAGGCCAGTAACCTCAATGTGTTCAAATTTCTCCTTCCTGCTCATGCCTTTCTAAGCCACCTTCATTGTGCATGCCCTACTTGTTCTACATGTATGAACTGGATTAAAAGGACAAAAATATTTTAATGAGCTTTTTCTGTATCTGTTATTACCAGAGAGAGCAAGAAGTGCATGTGAGATCTCAGATTTGTCGGTACTTGGAAGCTTAGAGTCAGATTTGTACTGTGTAGACTTGTCATGAATCTGACTATACAGAAAAATAATTCATCACTGTAATCCTACTGAGGCCTTGTTTAGGCAAAACTGTTGCAGTAACCATTGTCAGTCAAAATGAAAAAAGCTACAGACTGGCTTTTTCTTAAGCCATCTGTAAGTAATACTCATGCTCTCTATGTGGCACTTGCAGAAAGGGGACATTCTCTATAAAGAAGAATTCAAGAAGTGTGCAAAACTGCAAAAATACTGTTCTTGATATATTGGCTTATGTGCTTGCACATGAAATAGAAACATAACCAGCCATGTACTAAATTGCTTTGATATCTACTTGTAGCCCCAGCAAGTGTTGCTATGGAGGCCAGCTCAGATGGAGAGGATGATGTGGAAAACACAGACAAGGTAACCGAGACAGTCATGAATGGCAGCATGAAGGAGACACTGAGCCTAACTGTAGATGCTAAAACTGAAACTGCCGTTTTCAAAAGGTAAGAATGCCTGTTTGTCTTCCCACCACACAAATAGAGCACTGTTGATGGAACACTGCATCATCAGAGAATACTTTTTAAGTGATAATTCCCGAGGCTTTAACTAGAAACCTTTCAAAGTAACTGTTTTGAAATTTGACTCCTAGTTTGTTACTATAATATGCAACTTTACTTATCAAGCCTTAGTTTCAGTGGAAGGTTATTAGCAGAAGAATGTCTCAGCTTTTGTCCCTGATGCACATTACTTTGCATTTTTCATATAAAGTTCTTTTAACATTGCACATCAAAACTAAGCTTTTAAAATTTTGCACAGAATTCTTAGACTTGGATTGGAATTTCATTCTTCTCATCCAGGAGGATGGAAGACAGAAGTTGAAGGCCAGACAGGCACTGCTTTTGAGTGTAGCTCAGCAGACACTTGGGGTATCACTGCTGGTGGTATGCATGATGGTGTTAAATCTGTTCTAAACTACAGGTGGCACATGGAATTCTAGAATAACTGGAAGAAGAACTTCTTAATTTTGCTATCTTCTGATAAGAAGATTCAGGAATGTGTCTTACAACATGGTCAAATTGTATATTATATGTGTACCAACACTGTGATCCTTTTATGAGAATAAAGCACATTTCAGTGTTGTCTACTCCATCCCATCTATTAAGATATTGTGATCTCAAATTTAATGATCAAGTGTTTTTTATTTAGTATCAAATATTTATGTAGGGAAACAGAGGCTACAAACAGAATAATGTGCAAAAATTTTGCCTTCATTGAAGCTGATGTGTCCTGCCTCCAGCCTGATATTGACAAATTGGAGCACACTGCTAGAGCATTTTGAGATGCTGCCCTCTTCTCATTCTTTTGGAATAACTTCCTAGTATCTGTCCCTAGTCTAGCTTTAAATTCTAAAACAAAATTGTCAGTATGTCTTGGAAGTTGCTTTAAAAAAACTCCCTGAATCGATTCCAGTATAAGAACCTTTGCCAGTGTTACTCCTTACATTGCCTGTTGTATACATTTACTTCATTAATGGTAGGAGAGAATTCCTGAACCATCCAAAATGAATAGACCTTGAAAACCAAACAGCTTTCCATCTTGTTTCCATCCTTTTGATTATCTGGATGGTTTAACTTCTGATGGTTTTTCAGTGCAGAGGAGGGAAAACTTGTGACTGCACGGTGATTCTAAATCAAATGGCATTGATAGAGAAGTGTTGGGACTCCGTGCAGATCGATGTCACGTGAAGCCATCCATAGGGCATTGCTGATTTAGCAAATGATGTGTCTGCTCTCCAGTTTGTTCTGTCTTTTGCACAATGTTTTTACATGGTCTTTATGCTTAGATGTTTACAAATTTGGTTTAGTTATCCATGGTGTCTTTAAACTTCTGCTTAAACTAGTTTAGCTCACGTGCACTTTCAAGTTGTGTGACTTGTGATACTGGTGCAAAAACTAACATGAGGAGGCAGCATCTGGTGATAGTTCCTGCCTACCTTCATGGAATTACATGCTGGAACTGTAGTTAAAAGGACAGAGAGGTGCAAAGGGAGAATCATAGAATTGCCCCAGTCAGAAGGGATCTTCAAAGTTTATCCATTCTAATCTTTTATGGGAAAGGGATCCCAGATGAGATTACCAGGCACTCTGTCTGATTGCACATTGAAAACTTCTAGTAATGGGGACTCTGGGATCTTGATTTGGAAGGGAGATGTCAAAGAAACATACAGGAGGCTTAAACATAAGATCTTAGATGTGGAGACTGTTTTACTCTGATAGAGATGTGCAGATTCGTAGTGATTCAATACTCAAGTGGCATTTTTTTAAACCAGCTTGCTGGGAAAAGGTCTAAATTAAGGGACAGTTAGAGTAGTGAGGGGAAGTCCTACTTTGGCATGTTTGCCTTTCAAAGCGGATGCTTCCAGACTTCAGCTTTATCTGGGTTTCTGTCAGTAGAAAATTGATGGTGTTGAAGTCAACTTTGAGGGGATTTATAAGTGCAGCAGTTCATTTGTGGAAAGCTGCAAAGGACAAAAATGTGATTTCTGAACTTAGTTCAGAGTAGAAAACAAGTAGGAAGAATACTAGCGGAGAGGCAGTCTTTATTAAAAAATTTTCAAAACCTAGGACATCACTTTTGATGGTGACGGTGATAAGTATTTTATTTGGAAGGAATGTGAAGAGTATCAGGCAAATGAGATGGGGAGATTAGATGGGGAAAACTTGATGAGAGATTGCAATGCAAAAGACAGTATTTTTGCAGGCTCTGCAGGATAGAAGGAGAAAAGAGAAGGATTCATTGAAATTTAAAGGATCCATGGAAAGGAGAACTGTGAGAATAGGAAGAAAACCAGCAGAGGAGATTGGCACTTCTTGAATAAATAGATTTGTTTCCACAGAGGTATAAGATTGATGTTTGTCTACTTCAGAGCTACTTTATAACTATCTCTTGCAGGTATATATGCTCAAATTTGTATTTTAGTTTGCTCATAATTGTGTGGTTGAGGTGGAAGAGGGTGGAATAGAGAGGCAGAAAAGCTTGGGTTTAGAGGCAAACCAGATTTGTTTACTAATGACTTTTGAGGCTGCCTGGTTACATGGTACTGTCTTATATAGTGTGAGTGTACAGCTTTTCCACTAAACTTTGTTTTTGTCTATAAGAGGAAGTTTGTGAAGTAGACTGGGCTGCAGTCTTTATACCCCATAAACCGTACATAGTATTCACTGTGGAGTTACTAGGAAGTTTATTATAAAAGATAGTGATGAGTTAATGTTTTTGCTGGTATGTTTCATGGACAGACTTTATTAATGCCAGTTTCTGAGGGAATCTTGAATTTCTTTTATACTTTCTTCCATTTTTGCATACTTCTGGCTTCAGAGTGTTGAAATCCTATCGGTATGTACAGTAAAGGATCATGATTGTTATCACTTCAGGCATCACACACATTCCTTTTTTTGTTTCTGCTCTTATTTGCACTCACTGTGTTTCCTGCCCGTTTATCCAGTCAAGTTTTAATGGAATGTAAACACCATTAGGTGCATCATTAGGTGTTTGTAAAGCCTAGAGCCATGTGCTTGATCTTCATGTTGCACTCATAACTTAAAATCCATTTGCATGTGAAATATGGACCCGTCTCAGTTTTTTCCTGTTGCTTGAAATTCCCTATAAGTAAACTTCAAAGCTAAATACATTAAATAACCTCTTGCTTTTATTTTGTTTTGTTTTTTAAGTGAGGAAGGAAAATTGACTACCTCGCAGGATCCTTCTTGTAAATATGTAGTAGAAGAGAACACAGAGGTTGCAGAAGAGGTCTCTTCAGGTCTTCAGCCTTCTAACAGCAGTCCAGAACAGAGGTAACTGCATTCAAGGATGCTTTCAATTCTCTAAATAGTAATTTGTGTGCTTTTCTAATAGGATTGATCTAAAAAGATTGAGTTTAGCTCAGTCTAAAAATGTGCTTGCTTTTATTTTATTAAATTCTAACAAGTTGAATTTTCAGTTGATTCGAAGACTCTTGAGTCATCAAAGGTGTATTTTTCTGGCAGGAAGTTGTAAATACCTCCATTCTGTTTTGTGATAATGTTACTAAATTAGAATAGTGAATTGATACACAGAACTACTGCATGTTCTGATTATACTGTAGATGGACTAAAAAGATGGAAGCATGTTTGACAAATTTAGATTCTGTTTTTAAGACTTGTTTATGAGCCAATATTTAACTGTTTCCTTTCTTCTAACTTCCTGCTCTGCATAAATCTCAAACTTGATCAAGAAGGGGATTTGAACCAGAAAAAACAACCCTGTCTACTTAGTGGGAAACCCAAAAACTCTTTCACAGTGTCTCCTAGAGATGCTGTCTTTATGAAGATAAGTTTTTTTTAATGCTGCTAAGCATTAAATTGTAGGGAAACTACAACTGGGTAGTTTCCCAAAACTACAGTTGGGTAGTTGGGTACTAGGTGATTACCTTTTGAGTGAAGATGCTTGTCTGAACCAACAGAGAGTTCTCAGAGCTAGCAGTTTGCTAGATTGCCTTTAGGTTGTGGGAAATCTCAGGAACTCCTTTCACTGACTCCTGCTGGCTTCAGCAAAGTTCAGAACTTTCTCTCAAGGTGGCTGTTGCAGTAGATCCTCATAAGCATAGGATAAATACTAAGATAAACCTAATGGTGCTTTTGGGGCTCCATGTATATATGACTAGTGGAAGGAGTCCCCTAGGTAGGTCTCTGGCTGGTGGCTAGCAAGAGGAATCTCTGCTAGGAGCCCTCTTCCATCATGGACTTTTTTCCAGTTAATGAATGAGTGATGGTTGTGCAGACTGTCACACTTCCTGTCCATGCAACATTTGTTTCTTGCCTTCCAGGTTTCTCTAAAAAGTGTTTGCTTTTGTCTAGTGCTGTCTTTTCTCTCATGTTTACATATGTTTTTTAAAAAGTGTTTTTAGGGCTTAGCAGCCAAAGACTTAGCTAGGGGGCTCCTGCTGGTCATGTGCATGTAGAGCACGGACCCCAGAGTGGCTTCTCTGTGATGTCCACCATCAGAGAACAGGAGTTACAGGTAACTTTGCTCATCTGTAGTTTCAAGAAGTATTTGCATTCTTTTAGAGAATCTTCAGGTGTATTCCATAGACTTGCACTGAATGGAAGTTGACTTTTTTTGCCTCTATTGCTTGCATATTTTTCATGTCTTCATGCACTGGTTTGATCTCTTTGTGCCAGTCCAGAGTAATTGAGCCCATGTTTACACTAAATTTTTATCTAGAAATGTATATACTGTTACTGTTTTCACTCTTGTAGGTTTGCTCTCCATTTTCCTCCATACATCATGAATGTTTCATCCTAGTGGACTGACATTCAAAGTATTTTTGAAAGACTGTTTGTAGATTAGATGAATAACTAAAGCAATTTTTTAAGACACTCTTGTTTTTCCTGTTGTGTCCTAGCTGCTGGCTTTCCAGTGCAACCTTTAATACTCTTGGTATCACGTTTTGCTTCACAGAATAAGATTTGGATAAGTATCAGAAACCTACTCTTTATTAGTAATTCTCTGAGATATCACATCTCTAGAGATCACTTATTATCTCAGTTAATGAAGATCACACATTCTTCAGTGGTGTGCTCAGTTAATTAAGTGCTATGCTTAATGAGGAAATAAGGACTCCAGAAATGCTGGACTGCAGAAGATAATTGGGATGAGCATGTTATTAGCATGTTTCCTTCCTTCAGTTCGCAGGTTGTGCTACACAGGATCTGGGGTTGTTGGTTTTTGGTTTGTTTTTTTATTGCACCTACCTGAATTTTCTCTGAATCTTTCTTGTGTACTTACATCTTTTTTTTTGGCCTCTTAGGACTGATCAACACACCCATTTAGGAGAGACATCTGTTAATGGCCCTGTATGATATGTGATGTCTACTACCTTGGCTGAAGAGAAAGAACTGATGTCCAGGTGTTTGATTGTTTCTTGAGGATATCATCTAGACCCTGTTGAAGCCAGTCACTGCTGCACTAATTTCGCAAGGAATCAGGACCAGCAACATTTATATTCTAGATTTTAAGACATTGTACAGAAATTCATAAGTGTAAAAATATTGCACATTGAGAAATACCAATAATTTTTGCGTATGTTTATATTGTATTGTTCTAAATAATGGGGGGCCTGTGAAATAAGATCCTGCTACCCATGTAATGATGACAGTAGTGTTACTATAGTTAAAATGGCTGTAAGAATAGTTTTATAAAAAAGTGAATACAAAAATCTAATGTATTTGAGACATAACTATTTGACGATTAGTGTGACCAAAGTATTTAGGAGTTTTCTTACATTTTTCACCTTGTAAAAAAGAAAAAGAAAATTCATGTTTTTTCTGAAACTGAAATGCCCTATAAATGTTATTTTGGTTGGTTTAGCTTACAAAAGTGATTTAAATAAGAATTTTTTGGTGTTCAACATTTTACAACAGGTTTTTTAATTGGTAATTGTTTTCTGTATTGTTCAAAACAGATCAAAAATGTAAGTCTATTGGTAGAGATTTTAAGTATTTATTGCAACAGCTTAGTTGACAAATTGATGTTACTGTAAAGCCATATGTTCTGTTAAGTCTAGTTTGCTTGAAACAATACCTTCCAGGTGAAACACTAGAATATTTGGAGTGCACATGGCTTGTTGTGTTTAAGTGGTTCACCTGCCTTTAAACAGTTCACCAAGATTTAGTTCAATACCAAGCATTATACAATGGAACATTTCAGAACAATCTGCGTATTTAAAACGCTATAATCCTTTTAGACAAGTCAAGTAAAAGAAATGCTCATGCTGCTAATGTAATTACAGTACCTGCATTTTAAAAGTAAATAGTGTTTTTAATACAAATTTTGGCAGCAGAGCATGTTAATTGGTAATTTCACTGTACTGATCTGTGTGAGGCTTTCATTTGTATGTTCTAAACCAGTTTTTTCACAGCTGGTTTGTGTATATATATAGTGATTATGGAAACTAATTCTGTGTAATTTATAATTTTCTATGTCAGTGTAAAATTCCAACAGCCTTCTCAAACAAACAGAAGCAATATACTGTATATTGCCACATTGTCTGGTGAAAGGGTTAAAATACTCCTGCACTTTTAGACGCAAAACCATTTTTGTTTCTGTAATAGTCATATTCATTTATTTTTACATCATTTGTTTTCCTGACCAGTATTTAAAGCCAAAAGGATATTCTAAACAATGGCCAATGATTTATTTCAGAAGGCGTCCCAAACAACGTGCCTAAACATTACATTGCATACAGAAATAAAAAACCCACATGTATGTCACTGCCCTTACTGCTTTCTGTTTTGCATTTTCTGCAAGGTTCAGTGCACCTTGTCCTTGGAATTTTTTGCAAACTGATTAGTTGTGTGAAAACAAAGGGGTAAAACCGCAATATAAGTGGATTGGTAGCTATGGTTACCCTTTTTTTTTGTACTTTATAAATTATAGAATCCAGTCAGTTTCTAAGTTTTCTTTATCAGTTCAGAATTACTTTCAGATCAGCTTGACCAAAACCATTTTGTGTGTTAGCTTTAAGGTTGGCAGCTGTCCTTCTTGTCACTTTGATCTGTCACTGAACAAGCGCTTTGGAAACAAAACTGCTCATTTCGACACATGAATTGGAGTCAGGTAGAAATACCAAATACAGGCAAGCAGCACGTTGGTTTGTGTAAGTTTGATGCTTGTGAGGAGAACTTGAGTCCTTTCCAGTGGAACTATTTGTCCCTTGCTAAAAAGTTGATTTATCTAGTTCTGTAGCTGTGAAAACCAGAGAACACAATAGATGAAATTGAGTGTGGGCCGTGTTGCCTTCAGTTCAGCAGTCTTGTACTTGTCTTTCTGTTCACAAACTGTCATATCAGTCCACTGTTTTGAGGAGGTGTAGGGTGTGTTTTACCCACTCTATTACTTGCACAAGGAATCTGGAACTTGAAAGCATTGGAGGTGTTGTCTGGGGAGGGGAGGGTGTATGGGTGTGTGTAAGCACACTTCTTTTGCCATCCTTTATTAACACTGCTGTTGGCACACTGCTCACATAGCCTTACAGAGGTTTGAACGTACTGCGAGAATCCCGAACGGCTGTTACCCAGCCTGTTTAATGAGATTTCACTTGAATGCAATGGAATTTGAGTCATCTTTATGAAAAGGTATTTTAATGCATTTGCAGCATGGACTGAAGTCTAATACCTTTGTAAAGGTTTGAGTTGGTACAGTGTTTTTAGCAGCAGTTAGGATGAAATGAGCTTGTTTTGAAAGGCTTGTCCACTCCCACATTCCACAGTCCTCTTTGAAATGGCCAAAGGCTCAGTCACTTGAAACCGAGGAGCAATGATATCAGTTGATGTCAATGGGCGGTGGATTTAACTCTCAGGATTTCTCTGGTAAAGGATTTTTACTCAAGAGTGTTTCAAAAGTGGCTAGACCAGTACTATCTCTAGTAGCTCCATTGCCTCTTCCACGTGGCAGAGTGGATGAAACATGCCTTCTTGACCAGTGAAACCATTATTTTTAAGTGTAAGCCCTGAATTAGTTTTATAGCAAGATTGTTCCATTTAAGTAAAAGTATAAGTCATCATCTTGACTAACATTGCCATTAATTCACTGAAAAGATAACAGGATAGTGGAAGCAATCTCATTATGTCATTGTACATGGAATCCTGTGTGACCATGCTCTTGAGTGAAGTCTACGTTTTTGCACCTATTAAACCTTGTATCTACCTCTTGAAAGCAGTGAGTTCTGTGTTGTCATCTGCATACTTCTTGTGGAAACTTATTGTGATATTCATTCTTTGTGTGAAATCCATTGAGGAGATTTGTGAGGAAGATGAATCAGATTCTTACCATCATTTGTTATAAACTTAACTTTCTGTTTAAATTTTAAAGCATTAATTACCTTGGAGATTTTGTTTTCTGTCATATGTTCCATACAGTTATATCAGGAAGTACTTACTGTATATAACTGGCTCTATTAATAGACTTAATCACTTCTGTCTCAGAATAAATAGTGCTTTCTCCAGTGTAGTAGAAGTGCTTTGAGTTTCATTATGCAAGTGTCTGTATTGTTTTCCAAACCAGGATGGAAAATGGCTGTTACTGTGACAGCAAAATGCCCTGTTTTGGTAAAGATTTTAACGTCTGTCTTTTAGCTTCTGTGTCTTACTTGCTAGCAGGTAAGGATTTGGCATCTTTCTGTTCCATTATTGTTTGAGTATGCAAGGTTACAGCATGGAAGGAGATGAAGGCAATAAAATTAAAATAAAAAATATTCTTATTGTAAAGATAGAGGCATTTTTCTGTCTCCTTTAGGTAGGACAGTTCATGACATTTTTTGGACTTGCTAGACCAGGTTGCTACTTGTTTCAAATTGTGATTTGCCCTGTGTTTAGTCTTGGTTAATGACTTGGATATAGTCACAATTCTAACGATACCCAAACGAAATCTCTGTATTTCTTACTCTGCTGCCACCAGCTAAAGCACTGAGACCTGAACTTTACCTTGTGTTTTACTGGTAGTGTCTTTCAGAATTTCTCTTTTAGATGAGTCTGGGCTTAGTGTTTGCGTATTTTTTTTTGGAGAGGGGAACTTTTGCTGTCTTCTCTAAGTCACTAAGTACCTTGCAAAATGAGGTGGGATTCCCTTTATCTTTCTGGCCATAGCTTAAATGCTGTGGTTCTGATTCTAGGGCTTCATTCTGAATTTGAGTTGTGTATGGTGTGGGTGTTTTCCTGTGATCTGTGTTTTCTGTGTCTCAAATCATGACTCTGAAGACTAATTTAGGTCATGATTGTCTGTTGGCATACAGCCATCCAGAGTAAGAAAGCTGCACCTTGCCTAGCTGTGACTGTGTAGATTTTGCTGCTCATGAGACATCGTTCTTGCCCGTTTGCACAAGGGACATTTATCTGGCAGTCTCACTACTGTGATCTGTGGATGATATTTAGGTAGATGGGTGTTTGATTCTCAAGGGTCTAATAGACATAATTTTTTCAGATGGAACCTGGACCTGTTACGAATCAGTTAGGTCTGCTTTTAAACTCCATTATGTGCCACACTTCTGTCTTTCTTATCATTCCCCTTGTCTACACCAATTACCTGTCAAAGGCTGTCACAATTTCACCTTGGGTAATGCACTAGTCTGGTTCTTTTGCAAGGGCACTGAAGCCTGACTGCAGACATTGCAAATAAAACCTGCTTTTCCTTACACCCGAAAGAATTAAGTGTTTGGGAAATCCCTCTGCTATTTTTTCAAATGAAAGATAAAAAATGTTGACTGTCTTCTACTGATTCTCATATCAGACAGGCACAAGATTGCCAAGATAAGCTAAGACTGCTAAAACTCAAGTGACCTTGTTTCTGTTGCTGGGAGTTCTCCAAAGCACCTTTCCTTCTTTATAGAAACATTTGTTAATGCTGTATTTGTTTAAAAGGGTTGTTTTTCTCTAGTCACTGCTAAAGTTAAAATTCTGAGATGTGCTTTGCTTTGGAGTGAGCCCTGGAGGACTATACATACTGACAGACAAGGTTGTAACAAGGAACTGTGAGATATTCATGGGACTGTGGGGCCCTATTGTTTCTCTTTAGTCCCTTCAGAATAAAGTAGCTTGAAAAGATAAAAGGGCTGACAACACATGCCACTTTTAATGCTAGGACATTGCTTATCTAGTTTGAACTACTCCAAAGACAAATCTCTGAACTTGGAAAGTGGTGGGTGACTTCCTGGTAAGTAAATGGTTTCAAGCTTTAGTTACACAATTCATGTGGAATTCTTACTTATTTCTATGTACAAGCACTGAAGACAAATTTTAACTGAGCTATTTAAATAAATATCTGTAGATTCACACCTGTGTGCATGCACATCAGTGTGTAGGCTACATTCTCTTAACATGGGTGGTGTATTTCCAAAGTATCCTACTGAACTGTAGGATATGAGGAAGAATGAAGAGATACTTGTGCACCGGTTACAGCCCATTCTAAAGCATTTCAGGTTTGTGTCTGCTTGTGTAGATATTGTCAGTGGTCTCTGGCCAGGCTGAAGGTATCTTGATGGGAGGAGGCGAGCTTCAGCTTTTGTCAGGTGATTGATGCTCTCTTAGTCCAGCTACTTGATACATTCGAGCCTGTGGTAAGGCATATCCACCTAGGAGTCTCTTTTATAATCTGTTACTATCTAGAATGGAGTGACTCAGGGAAGGACTTGGATTGTTAAACTAAGTGCAGGGCAAGGCTTATGTTAAGCATGAATTTATCCATGTGCATGCTTGGTGCTCTTCCATGTGAGTGGTTCTCCAATACCCTTCTTTGTCATGTGAGAAGGTGTGGACTATGTGTTAAATGACTAACCAGGTCCTTCAGTGAGAGAGTAGATACTACTTCTGGATACATTTTTGTGCCAAGTGTCTGGAAAGGAATCAAGAAAGTGATGGTGGTGTAGTGTGACTTGCACAGAAATTAGATCATCTAGTCACTCTAAAACATTTGTTAGGAGCAAGAAGTCTTTGTGCTCACAAGTGTGCAAAAAGGTTATATGTAGGTAACACTGAAATGGAAAGGTGATTGCTTTCAAGTATCAAGATACTGGCTTGAAGGAAATAAAGTAGAGAAATGAAAAAGCTTTGAGTGCAGGGGAAGGCTGTTTGAAGTTCTCAATCTCAGGCAAGGCCTTGTTTCACTTTTTGGTCATTGCAGTGCTTCAGGGAGCTAGAAAAAGATGAAATCTTTCTGTCTGGCTATCTGTGGAATATCTTGCTCTAAACAAGAATCCTCAAATGGCCTTGGGCTCCTGGGAGAATTCTTTTTCATAGTTCATGGCAGTGATGCATGTGGCACATTACTCATGAAGGGAAAAGACTGAAGTTGTGAGTTGCAATAGAAGAGGAAAATACACATTAATGAAATCCACTGAATAAGTTGTGTATTGAAGTTAGAATTTATACTTTGGACTTCTGATTAGCTCCAGCTTTGACACAAACCAGTATTTCAGTGCTTGAATACTGCTATGTCTGACAATCTTCATTGTATGTTTTTATAACAAAAAAGCTTTTTTGACCAGAGCAGAAAGGGTAATAGAAAAGAATGACATGTACATAAACAATCTATGGCCTTGATATGTGCTACAAACCTCTGAGAATGTCCTAGAAACTCAAAAATTGTTTGTGTTTTGCTAACAGCATTTCTGTTAGCCACAGCTTTTCTGTTGAGAAATAAATGTAATCAGGCTGACTGCCAAGCTGACAGGCGTTTATTAGGCATTATCAGTTTACTGAATGTGTCTAAGAGTAAACTCTGCTGCTGCCATAGCAGCTTGTGTGGTGGATGAGGATGGAACTGATGAAGTTCTATAGTAACAATACTTGAACTTGGAAACAAACCACTCTTAGCCTAAGAAGCAAAGAGGAGAAAAGAATCCATGTCAGTATTTCCCAGTGCTTTTCATTAGAAGAGGCTTGTATCCTTTTTCTCCAAGTGCTTTATCAGGATAATCTCTTACAGAAGTAAGGGAAAAGGAAGCAGTCCTAGAAATGTTTTCGTTTGTTGTTCTGGGTTTTTTTTACATTAAAGGATGAAAATAAGAAATAGAGTGACAGATAAATGTTTGCAGGTTGTGAATTATTTATAGGAAGCTCTTCCTTACTCTCCATTAAGAATTCTGGCAGTATTATATTTGTCATTCTCTTTTGCCTGATGTCTCATGGAAGATTTCACAGAACTATTTGTGATTGTGGAAAGATAAGATGAACCGTTATCAGGGCTATAAAAAAAACATATTCAAGACATAGGTGTTTATGACATAAAAGGTTTTTTTCGTAGATGTTACAAGTTAAACAGATGTGATGGCTGCTAAGTAAAAGCTGAAAGAGGCAATTAGTAAAAGCTGAAAGAGGTAATTAAAAATATCTCCTATACAAATCTTTGTAACAAAGACTAGAATTTCACTTCATTCTGGATCAGCTTGAACTCTGGTCTGTCACAAGCTCTGTGAAAAGCTCATTTAACTTGGCTTCACACAGCATAATTAAGATCACTAATGCTTAAATCCAAACACTGTTTCTCCTCCCTGCCCTCGCTCACTTCTTGAGAAATGACAAAATATTAGAAATCCAAATAAGATGTATTTTTCCTCTATGGGAAACTGAAAATAAGTAAAACTTACCAAAATTATACTTCCTGAGATGTTGGAATCAGGGAAGAATATGAAACAGAGACAGGAGAAGAAGAAATAAAATGCTAAAAAAGAAGAAAAAATACTGAACTGAAATGAAATCAATAAAATGGAGTGGGATGACATGAAGTTCAGTGAGGCTTTGTACAGTTCAATTTGCTTACACAATAGTAGCCAATACTTCAAAATCTTCTGAGTTGCACAGCCAAGTTTCAATATGAGGAGGGAAAACATGAGCACTCATCCCACCCATGGCATTGTTTTCCCCACGATGCATTTCTACACATTTATAAGTACTTTAAAGTTTCTAAAGCAGTTCCTATAATACATTTTACTGCTGTCAGTATGCTTAAAGGAGGACATTTGTTTAGTTAAAAGATCCAAACTTATTTGTAATAGGTTAGAGCTGTTAAATAAAAATATGACTGCTTAAATGGGTTTGAGATCAAAGCTTTTGTTATTTTCATCAAGTTTTATATCTATTTACAACTTCAGATAATCAGTAGCAGAGACATGTTCTCCAACAGCTGTTAATGTGATATTGAAAGACACAGCTGTCCTTCCAAAACCAGGAAAGGGAAAAAACAGCCCTTTTTCACAATTTGAGCACACACAGTAAAGAGCATAGTAAACCTCCTAATACCATCCATCACACTGCAATCACTAATATAAATCTGACTGTTGTGGCTGAGAAAGTATATGGAAGAAAAAATGGACAATTTCATCTTAAAAGAATTTTAAAAAATTTTAATGAAGTACACCAGAACAATCTTACTAACTTTATAATTAAAAAACAAAACAAACAAAACAACAACAAAAACAACAAAACCAAAAAACCCAAAACAAAAAAAAAAAAAAACCAAAAACTCGACAGTCTTGTCTGTAGTACTGAAGTACTGCCAGGGAATTTATAATATGTTAAAATTGAAAAGGTCTGACAAGTCATTAAACTGAGATTTAGTCAGAACTGGGCACTTTTGTTTGGTGAAAAATTTTCTGCAGAAAACATTTGAACAATGACCAGGATAACACTTTTTGTGAATGATTGGTGTGTTGGCATCAGCAAACATTATTAGTTGATGTAAGATTAATATCTAAAACCTCCATTGCCTGTATCCATCTATTAGTACCTTGTCATATTTATTTAGTCTGAGAGAAATGACTCAACTGGTTTTTATGTTTGAGAAGGCATATTCCTGAGCTGCACTGAGTAGATCCTGAGTGATCCCCTAGAGGAGCCTGTTTCTCCAATGGCTATCAGGAAAGCCTCGGGAAATATCTGTCGTGTGTAATGATTAACGTAATTACGTTAATTAAGACTGAACAATGCAGTCCTTTCACAAAAACGCTTCGAGTTTTCTCTCCCTAGGATGCTCTTTGCTCCATTCCTTCATTCTTGTGACAATAGATTGATTTTGTGTTGGGGAAGGCGAGAGAAAGACCAACTTTTTAATTATACTTTCAAATTTCCTGCTTCCTAGTCAGCAGAACATTAAGTACAAATAAAATGTAAGTGATATTCTTTAGCACTGAACAGCACTTATATAAGAAGCAGTGTGCTGCATTTCCTTCTCAGGTAGGTCAGCTTGCCCCTTACTGCTCTACTTACTTGTTAGGCTGGTGCGTGACTTTGTAAAATGTAAAATCCAAAGTGAGGGCAAGAACCTTAAAGCTTTCAAACTGAGAAGGGTAACAAGATGAATCAGTGACTAGAAAAGTTTAAAGGAATTAAGTAACTATCCTGTGACATCTTAAAGTAGCACCAGACAAATCAAGTGCCTCAGATGCATATGAATTCTGATCAATAATTTAAGAAAATGAATTTAAATGTATGTTCTGTTTCTATTGTTAGGATTAGCTTTAAAGGTCACAACCCCATTTGTAATACTGAATCTCACAGTTGTGAGGCACAACTTCCCTTTAACTTTCCATGTTTGCCAAAAAGATTGCATTTATCTGCTTATTTACTAATTTTATTCCTTATTACAACCCGTGCTTACTTGTTATTAGCTTGGTCTCCTAAAAGCCCCATAAAAATAGGCCCTGTTTGTGGTTTTCCACTCCACTAGTATGAAGTAGTATTTATCAACTAAGACCAGTTACTCTTTATTCTGCCTTTGATGGCAAGCATTGATGTCAGGGAAATTTTGACCCTCTTGAAGGCAGATTACAACAAATCCATCACTGTATTAACCAATGCAGAGTATCCTCACAAACCCCCTGAAAGCAAACATGAGAAAAACTTTTTCCTGTCATTGCATTGTCTCCTTTGGTTACAGACTAAGTAGCTTCTCTTCACAATCAGTCTCAACATCACTAATTTTTGTGGTTGCATGATATTTGATCATGTGCACTCTCTTCATCTTTTCAATCATAGTAAACTTCTGTAACAGCATCTGAACTTGGGTCCTGAGGTCTTCAGCTATAAAACATTCTCACCAACCACCTATGCCCAGTCCCCACAAGACCAGGAGTCCTAGCTGTGCTCCCTGGATGGTGTTTGTAAGTAACTGAGTTCACCATATTGCATAGAAAGAGTGAACTGGTTTTTAGTGGTGCTGATGAGCTCAAAAAACAAATGCTGAGTACTCTTGGGTATACATGGGTAAAACCCTGGGGTTTTTTTTTCAGAGCTTTCACAGAGGTAGATTACTGATTTTGTGTGCCCAAGCAAACAGGATCACTCTTTCCTAAAATACAAGTACTGCTGTTGTTGCAAAGGCTCTGGGAACTTGCAACGTTATCCAAACTGTCAAAAATAAAAAAAAAACCCTGTGATCTTTGGACTTGTCCTGGCTTAACTCCAGCCAGCAACTAAATACCATGCAGCTGCTCACTCACATAGGTAAAAGTGAGCCATATGATAACTGTCCTCTGAGCTCACAAACAAGTTGCTTAGATAAGTAAAAAAAGATACCATGAAGTTGATGTTGTCATCTGATGAAATGAAAGTTAATAGCTGTAGTTCTTGGTGTGATTTCAAATGTGCATCCTTGATTTCAACTGAGTCTCTCAAAAACCCCAACAAAATGAAACCATTTGTGGTCTACATAAGCAAAAACCATCCAAGAAATCGAAGCCGATTCATAACTGGATGTTTTGTTATGGGTAAAGATTTACCTCTTTACAATTAAGTTAAATTGAGAAACTTGAGATTCTTCTATGCAAGAGTGCTGATGCATATGGTGCACAGGAGTATAATCATGTCAAATTCCGAATTTACGAGGATTTTTATGAGTACATCTGGAACTTAATCTTAGAAAATGAAAAATTATGAAAAAAGTCATGATCTGATCATACTCTGAAATGAGATAAAAAAAAAGAAATTGCAATCAGCTAGGTAACATTTCGAGTAATGGACACAGAACTGAAATCTTAAGTGGAAAAAGCCACGTAAATTGCTTTTGAAAAAAAAAAGGATCACTAGAGCTGTTCATAGAGCACATGCTCTTCTTATTTTCCTTGAGATGTCTCTCTGTGTAATTTGGGGTGGGTTGGTTAGCCTTTGCTGATCCTGAGGTGACAGCATAGCTCTGCATTTTTATGTAGTCCATGAAGCTGAGCCATAAGGCCAAACATCAATTTAACATAGGCCAATAAATCCAAGCAGCTGGAAAAAAAGCAAACTAAGAACTACAGCAAACAAATTAATGCATGAGATATTCATTCAGCACAGGATAAAACCTCAGCTGGAGAACTGAACACTTTTGTGTTTCTAGAAGAATGTACCCATTTGGACAGAGAACTTAGCTATGCAAATTGGAGACATCTAGTAAAGTAACTCATGAAAAACAGTTGTATGAATTACTGGATAATTTTGGTCTTAAAACTCGATTTTCAGCCCCCTGATTCTTGATAATTTAACATTTACCTTTTTGGATGGACACAGTAAATAGTTATTGTTCTATTTACAGCTAAGAGTTACTGTATGGTACAAAAGGTTATCTTCCTGATAATGGTTGCTTGCAAATTTCCCAAGCAAATACAAAATGGATCTTTTGACTCATCCATTTTATGGGGAAATACAGTGTGCAGTCTAAATTAAGAAAATGAATGTTCTGTTGCAAATAATCTACGTTCTGTTGAAGGGAATATTATACTATATGCAAAAGAAGGAAAATGCAGATTTGCTAATTTAACTGAAATCAAAAACTTATTTAAAAATAAATTACTTGGAAAGGCTTCATATCTTATTCTCTACTACGCAGTTCCTTCTTTGAAAAAGGAAAATGAATTTTTTTATCATCTATTGTAGTAAAAGAATCTCTGATTTAATATCAGAAGGAACACCAATGCAGGCAACAGACAAGTGATTTAAAACAGATGTGAAATTCCCTCTGTGTAGAAAATTATAGGCACTGGTGATGACATTAGATGCATATGACTAATCACAGTTAATGCTTGCTGTTGCCAATTAGCTTTATTAGCACAAGCAATTTGAGCACAGCATGACATTACTTTAATTACTGTAAGCAGCTTGTTCATTTATTGAGCAGTATGCATTTATAAAAGGGGTATTCTATCTCCGAATTAATCATAACCCTCTTTGTCATTCGAATTTCAGGAACTCTGAGGAAAAAGACTTTACCATGCAAATAGAAAAAATAAGTGATGAAAGTCTGGCAGTAATTTCAGTATTTTACTACTATTCCACTTTTTTATAAAAAGACAAAAGCTATTGTATGATTTCTGTCTGAAAGCTGGACATGAGTGAGACAAAATTGCTACCATTAGAGCTGAGACAAGACATTATGACCATTAGGTGGTAGCAATGCAAAAAAAATCTTGTAAAAGTGTACAGGAAAAATAAGGTATCTAAGACAGAAAAGCCCCAATCCAGACTCCAAGCTGCTCAAGAAGCTTATTTTCTCCTTTTTATATCATATGAAGATACATTTCTTATCTATGACATAGGTAAAAATTTTCATATCAGAATACAGTCTTCAGAGGGTGGAGGATGCATCACTTCATTAGGAAAATGCAGAAAGACTCATTGAGCAATTATGTTACTCAAAATTGCTATAGCAAATGAAACAGCTGCATTGTGAGCTGGTTGCATTGGCACCACCCCACTAGCTCACCAAACTATTGCAGAAATGAAAATTGATGTTGTGGAAGCAGGAATTCAAAATAAGATATTTTTTTTTCTTTTTTAGTTTCTCCTAAGACTTTATAATATTTCAGAAATTTATACTTCTTAATTCAAAAGATAATTGATTCAAGAGACAGAGCATACCATTCCTATATTTTATGTCTATAGATATTTTGAACTTGGATCAGGAATCATATTCCCCATGTTTTACAATAACTATTTGCAGTCTTTCTTTTAACCTTCCTGTCATAAATCTTGTTTTGGATGAGATTTCACTGTCCAAAAATGAATTTAGAGAAGGCTTAAAGAGAGTCCTTACCAGTTGTTAGCTTTTGTGCTGCTGTTATTGTTCTGTTCATCCACAGGTGTTGCAGGAGCAGTACTGCTGGAGGAGGTAACAAGTCTGTGGCCTGTGCTGTGTGGAAGAGGTTGCACTGAGATGTGGAAGTGTCAGGCTGGATGGAGCTTTGAGCTCCATCTGGTCTGTTGGAACCCCCCCACAATAGGGGGGTTGGAGCAGGGTGTTCATTAAGGGTACTTTCCAAACCATTCCGTGAGTCAAAGGTTCATTCTACAGTGATGTCAAGGAACTCCTGGAGACCCACTGTCTCCTTTTGTATGAATGTCAGCCCATTTTGGGTTACAAGTTGCAGGAAATCAGGTAAAAATGAAAGAGGGTTCGGTACTGGTGCCAAGGATTGTTGACTTTTACATCCCAAGATAGTGTTTGAAAAGGTGTTTCTCAATGAGTACCAACAACGTTTTCATTTCCTAAGATTTAAAGGGCCTGAAGGGGATCTGAATCCAAATCCTTACTTACTCAATTCTGAGTAAAGATGAACCTCTATGACAGGAATATGCCCATGACAGAACAGGCAAAGTTTGAAACATATATAGGTAATGGAAAAGCCCCCAAGCAAAAGAATAAATGAAAAATTACTGAAAGGGAAATGCATCCAACAAAAAATGCAAGGTGTAGTGTAAGGGCAGTTTTAAGAGAAAGGCTGCCATACAGCTGAATGGCTTGGAGGGAAGCCAAGACCATATAACCTGCACAACATCTGAAGTCAAAGTGCATGGAGAGCTTCATATCTGGCACCCACTCCAGCCTGGCTGCCTGCTCGGGCTGTGCTGAGCCCTGGGCAGACACTGAAGGAGGAGGAGCTCCTGTGGCTGGGCTCCCAAAGGAGCTGTTCTGTGTGCCTGCACTCATCAACATCTCATTATCCTCATTGCATGAATGCACCACAGATTTCTGTGTTGTGTTCAAAGGCCAGTCTGGGTAATTATAGTTTATCCCAATTTTCCTGTTTTCACTTGGATATGGTTGTCGGTAGCCTAACAAAGATATATATGAAATAATGTGCTTTTATTCATGTACTGCATCACAGTGAATGTCGTGGTTGAAAAAGCAACACCAGGGAATGTAATTTATTAACAGTACTGTTAAGGTTGGAGAAGACCCCTAAGGTGGTCAGGTCCAGCTGTTCACCCAGCCAGGTCCCCAGGTGCCACCTTCACACTTAATTTTTAATGTTTCCAGGAGAGATGTTTCTACCACTTCCCTGGGCAGCTGTGAGTAAAATACTGAAAAACAAAGTTCAGTAAGAGGGCATGCTTGTGCTGGCTGTGGTTCACCAGGGACAAACGGTCTGCACACCTTAGGACAGAAACAAGAGGGAGCTTCGTGTACCATGGCAAGGGAGATGTGGAACAAGGGGTGGAGCAGCACTAAGGGGTTGTGGTCATGCTCTGTTGAAAACAATGCAGCAAATGGGAACTAAGCCAAAGGAATGATCCCAACAGTAACTGAAACTAGAAATACATCTTAATTGTCATGACCTTCATATATGCTAAAAACTAAAGACACTCTTCCTTCTTTGTCTTAAAAATCTGCTAAGGAGGGGAAAGTGAGGGTCAATAGGAGAGGTACTATGGATGTCATTCCAAGCTAATATTTAGGGGATGAACAGTAATCTTATGTTTGTTTCTTAAATCTGACTGTAGCAGTTTTAAATTGCATGATTTATATATAATTATATAATGCCTGATGAGTGTTATAAGGTAAAGCTACTTGGACACACTTCCTAAGTAAGGTTAGATATAGGCTGACAGTCTGGACATTTTTAGTCCCATCTCAACTAAATATGGAGCTGCAAATAATAAGCATCACAAATTTACAAAAACATAATAGTTCATGCAAGTGGATGCAAAGAGGCTAATTGGAATTCACAGGCAATCAAATAATTATTAAATGAAAAAATATTCCTGCATCCTAATACAGAGTTAGAACCCTGAATTTAGAGATTTATTTTTTTGAAATCTATTTAAACATGGCTTAATAAGGAAGTTGGGAGGTTAACACCTCCCCATACTGCATTTGCTGTAAAGGTAAGACTTATTTCAAAAGAAGTGATTGATGTATGACTGGGACAAGAGTCCTACACCCCAAGGAGTGTTAATGCAGCCTTCAGCCAAGTCCTGAAGCTTTGTGAGCAGTTTTGTTGCCAGGATGGGGTTGCAGAGTGGGGAGGGAGAAGTTCAGAACAAACAAAAGGGAAATCAAAAGGCAAAGGGTGAGAACAATTTCAGCAAAATTCAATATGGAGAATATCCAGTGAATCACACTGAGCAATAAAGCAGTGTCCAGAAAACTCTGCTCAGGCTGCATGGAAGTGCAAAAAAACAAATGTAATTCACATTGCTTACAGTGGGATTATTTTGCAAATGAGAGGACTCTTTTGCTATTTAGTATTTTCTGAATATTCTATGAATTAGTATTTTGTTTTAAAAATGCCATCTTGAGAAAAGATGAATCTGCTTCTTAATAGCACAGAATGACTCACAAGGCTTCACGGTTGACACCAATTGGATTTTAAAGGTCTTAGTTTACAAAAGTCTAATAAAAAATATTCTAGACAACTCTAAATATTGAAATGTGTTTCAAAGCATTAAAATTTCCCTAAATATCACATACATTTTTCAAATAGGAGCTAATGCAGGAATAAAATGCTAATAAAATAAGCAAGCTAGCCATAAATATACACAAAATGAGCAAATTTCATTTCTATAAACCATGAATGTCATTTTCTAACTGTAGGCCACACAGTGAAAACTGACAGAAAAATGTGATGCTCTTTAAAGAAACCAAAAGGAAGATCTCTGTGGTGCCAGAAATCATAGAAGAGAAAATTATCCAGCCATTTCTAATATCTGTGGTTCATGTGAGAAAAGAGCAGAACTGTCACTTCAAAGGGTAAGTTTTTTCTTATCCTTCAAAAATGACAGTAAATACATTTAAAAAGTATTATGCACACAGTATCTATAGGATCTTTGCAATAGGAGAAATCAGCTCTAATATGTGTTGTGCTCTTTCATGCACAATCTTTCAGCATTTTCTTTTCATTAACTGACTTTTTCTTACCCGGGTTACAAGTGAAAAAAGAAAACCACATTTTAGCAAGTACAGTTTGAAATTTGGAACCACATTCATGAATGGAAACAATAAAATTAAAATTTCAATTTAATGGTTATGAGTTTTTACTTTATTAAAAAATCAGTTGAAGTCTGTAACAGAAAAAGGATTAATCAAAAGTAATATTCTTCAGAATCACTTGGCAAAGATATTCCTTTTTTTTTTGCATTTTCAGTTTGCTTGCATGGTAAAGAATTAAAATAAGGAAAACACTGTCATTTTGATTAGTGTCTAATCAAAGGCATAATGTCATTTAACAGATGGGACAGTGATCCTTCTTCCATTCTGTTTCTCCTCTTGATGCTTTTATTTCTCCCAGTGGAAGCCTGGAACCACCTAATTCACAACGGAGGCATCTTGGTTTATGTGAGAAGAGCAAAGGAAAAGGGAGTGTCTCATCTTCCCTTGCAGGAAGGGGAAGGGAAGTTCTCCAATCACTCAGAAGATGTCTGCTGCTAAATAAGGCAGAACTTTGTTTCCCCACAGAACACAGAAATCTTGCAACCACTGATGCTTCAAGTTTAGCTCTTAAAATACAAACAGCAAGCCTTTCCCAGCTGTTTGCCTGTGGGAATCTGGATACCTTTTTCATGTTAGTACAAAGAACTTGAAAGATTATAAGCTAAGTTGTGACAACATTCTTTTCAAATTTGTTACTTCATCTTATTTCTTTGCATTCAGCTGAAGTCCAATTTCACCTCAGTCTTGAATTCATCAGTGAGGATAAATGCCTGCTTACAAAACAAGCAAAATGTACTTCCCATCACAGTTGGCTGCTGTATTGATTCTACTTACAAGGGCCTGGATTATCAGTGTCCAGCATAAATTTTTGAAAGGAGGCTACATTTACATGACATAAACAAATTTTCTGACAAAGTCAGTGAGGAAGCCAGAGCAGACAGTCTGCCACACCAATCAGTTACTAATAATATTGATATACATTGAACATACATTGAAGGGATGGGATGCAGAATAGACAACCTAAAGCTGGTGGAGCTCAAAAGTCCTCCCCTTACAAACAAGTATAGTACTCTCATTTTCTGTACAGTAACTAGAATTGCCATGTTGTTTTCACCACTGAGTAAGTAAATAACTTTCTGTGTCCACCCTGCAGGCTATTTACATAAGAAATTGCTGTTCAAGGTGGAATTTTATTTGAAAGACAACAAGCCAGTGGAGTTCAGGAATTGATACATCTCATCCTGAAGTACACAGTTATCTGGAGATGGATTTGCACTCCAAGTTCCAGTGTTGAAACAGTCTCTTTAATGGAGCTAAGGTAACTGACCAGCTCAGCACAGCTGCCCAAAGGTAGGTGAGCTAAATAAACTTCATTTACTTCATTTACTCCAGTTTAAATGTCTTTTTCTGTAGCCTAGAGAGACATTTGCAAGTAAAAGGACAACTTAGTTCCTTCTTACTCTGCCCCAATCCACCTTTCTTCACCTACCTGTTGACCTAAGTCAGAATACCAAATATAACCTTTAAAATTCTCAGTATTTTAAAACCTTCTATTGGCAAAACGCTCTTCTTGCCACAGAATATCATCTTGCAACTGAGTTGTCTGTCAAAATGTGTAGTTTTTCAATATTAGGGCTTTGATTATGAAACATTTCCTTATAACCTTCACCAGAGTGTGTATTTACTAACTTCCAAAGACTAGAAAAAGCCATTTTGGTTAGCCAAACAGATGGAAAAGCAAAGGTCTATTTTATGCTTGTGTGCATATCTTTACCCAGCAGTGGAGGCAAAGCTTTAGAGCACCCACATTACTTCATTTATTTATTAACATGTTGGTCATGCCAGACTCTGCAGCTACTGATATTAATTCTTTTTGCAATGATATATTAATGATACCCAGGACACACAGAGAAAAATCAACTGCAAAAAGAATAAGCATAATTATTCCTGTTTTTATGCTGCTGGGAAAGTCTATATTGATACAAGTGTTTGTTACAGAAACCTTTATGAAATTTCTGTAGATTTCTAATGAAGAGCAGGCAAAACTATTTTCACAGTTTATAATACTTGTTTTTTCAGTGTCTACAAAGCTTATTTGATAAATATTTTTAAATTATTCAAGAAAACTAGTAAGGTACCTGCCTGACAGGCATATTTCTGATTTTTTTTTTTCTGGTTTATTTAATTTACTTTATTCAGTTATTTAGGAAAAATGGAGCCTGAAAATTTTCAGTAATAATTGAACGTCTGTGCTGAAAGAAGGATAGGAATAAAGAAAGAATAAACACACAGAACTAATCTAAAAAAAATTACCCATTTGTTTTACCTCAGCATTTGTACATTTACAGAATTAAATTCTGAGGTGAATTATAACTTCTACTATTTGTAAAAAGGAAAGAAATATAATTTTTTGGTGAAGATTGGCTTATAAAGTCAGGCATTAGTGGCTGAAGTTCTGAAGAACAAATCTTTAATCTGTTCCTAAAGGCTTCTAGGTAATATAGGCAAGTGTATTTTTTTTTATGAAGAGGTATTTCCACCATCAACCTTTAGAATCTAACCAAGACTCTCAATACAAGTTCTTAGCTGCTCATGTTTCCAGCAGAGAGAGAAATTACTAACAAATACTCAGAATGTTCTTAAGTCCTCAGTGATCCCTAATTTAGGTACTTATACACCTGAACTGCAGTGATGTCTTCATGAACCTGTAAATAGTTTGAAATAGTAGTCCCAAAAAGAGGCATGAAGCATTCTTATTTTAGTTAGTGGTGGGGGTTTTTTTTGATTGTTTGGTTTTTTTGGGGTTTTTTTTGAAAATTAATATAAAATCATTAAGATTAAGATGGTAATAATTTTACTCTGAGTTGCAACATACAAATGTGATCCAATGGGGGTGACTTGGTAAGTACTAAATTCAATATTTTTACCTTGTACGTGTTTACATGTATAAGCAAAAGAAATTAAAAATTAACTGCTAGTTCAAACTCTGTAAAAACAATCCCAGAATCTCCTGATGGCTTTCTTACACTGATAATAAAGAAGTGAAATTGAGTAAAACACACCCACAGAACAGTACTTCTGGACTTTACAATCCTGCTGAAGTCTTCAACCAAGTAATGATTTTCTGCACTTGAAAAATAAAATAAATATTTTTTTCCCTCATGCAAAAACACAATATCCTCAAGTAACTGTTAGGAAACACAGAATGAAGACAGCAACCAGAGATAAGGTAACACATTCCTCTGGTAAGAGTTTCACATTTGTTCCTTTTTACACATGAAAGAGACCTTAAAGAATTAAATGGGTGTGGATGGGGAAAACAGAAAGAATAAAATGCAGGTTTTATCTGGATTACTTGGTGCTATATAATAAATGTGTGTGGTAATTCCAAAGGTAGCAATCCAAAGGACTCAATGTCATACTGCTTTTTTTCTTTTTTCTTGAAGAGTTTGCAATACTCTTGCTAGTAGCTAATAGAAATCTCTAACTTTCATTCAAAACAAATGAGTCATCTTCTTCTGGAAGTTGAAGTCCTTTGAAGTAATATTGGAAAAGATTGCATATAGTAAACATATCTTTTCCTTGGATAGAAGTGGGAGGAAGCACTCAATTTGAAGCCTGCAAATTCATGTTTAGCTACCAGCAGTAACAGATAGTTTTGAAAATGGCCTAGAATCCAGATGCTCATATAATGTAGCTGATTCATGAGGATAAAGCTCTAACATTGCTCCAATACCTGCGAAATTTTCCACTTTATAAATACTGCAAAACTCAGAGCATACAGTTTCTGTCAGGTAGCTCTGCAAGCAGCCAGATTAAGCCTCTCCTTGATCAAATATTGTTTCTGGTCCATCCCCATCTAGGATATCCTATGCTTTGTCTTTTGAGAGGATAGGTAGAACAAAATCAATTCCCACATTTGTCTTGCAAGCCAGGCCTTTGAGTGGGGGCTTGTTACTTTTGTTTTAGCTTATTTTCTTTTTTGTGTGTGTACTGAGGAGACTCCAAAGTGGTTTTATGAGAGTGTTTTGGCAGCAGTATCAATTACCTCTCTGTAATGCCTGTGCCCCAACACACACAGCACAGGGAAAAGCCAGGCAGAATTAGAGATGTGTGTGCAGGTACAGGGACATGGTGGGATAACTCACCTGGCTGGAAAGCTGTCATGGATGGCTAAAGTCCTTTTTAGCAAAGACCAACCAGCAAGGGGAGGTGGTGGAACTGCTCTGTGTGAGAGAGCAGCTGGGATGTGTCGAGTTCTGCCTCGGGCTGGGTGAGGAGCAGCACAAGAGCTCACAGGTAAGAATTCAGGGACAACATGGGTGACACTGCTGTGGGTGTTTGCTACAAGGCCACCCTGTCAGGAGGGGAAGGCAATGGGGAATTCTCCAGTCAGCTGGAAGGAGCCTCACAGTCACAGGCTCTGGTGCTCACAGGGAGCTTCTGCCCTGGTCTCTGCTGGGAAAACAAACCCAGGAGCCCAGGAGGTTCCTGCAGAGCACTGATGGTGCTGCTTTGACACAGGTGGTGGAGGAGCCATCGAGGAGAGGTGTGCTGCTGGACCTTGTCCTGTCAAACAGGGAAGGACTGGCTGGGGAATCTAGAATTGTAAAATCACAGAACCACTAAGGTTGGAAATGACCTCCAAGTTCACCAAGTGCAACCTTTAACCAGGTGAATGTTGGGGTCAGCCTTGGCTGCAGCACCATGGTGTACAGGATCTGGCATGGAGGAAGCCAGCCATGAGTAGGATCACAACCTCTGACTTCAGGAGAGATACCTTTGGCCTCCTCAAGGATTTACCTCAAGGAATCCAATGGGATCTAGAGGGTAAGGATGTCCAAGAGAGCTGGTTAATACTCAAGCATCACTTCCTCCAACCTAAAGACTGGTGCATCCCTATGAGTCAGAAATCACACAAAGCAGAGCAGGAGACCTGCATGGATGAGCAAAGAGCTTCAGGCAAAACCCAAAAGGAAGAAGAAAGTTTGTGAAATGCTGAAAAAGAGATGGGCTGTTTGAGAGGAATGTAGTAATGTTGTCAGAGTATGCACAGATGTGATGAGGAGCACTCAGGTCCACTTGGAATTAAACAGAGTAAGGACAACAAGAAAGGTATTCCACCCAATTTTCTCTAACCTGTTTTCAAATTACACAGTGAGCCTGAAAGATGGAATGGGTTATTTCTTATCATAGCAGAAAAAGACTAACAAGGTGCACTTATAGTACAATAATGAAGGCTGCATGTGATCGTCCTGCTAACTCTATTTTGTGCTTTAACAAAACAAAACCCAGTAACAAACAAGATACAAAATTGCATTTTGTAGCTGAGTATCTATCTTTTAACATTCTGCCTATTTTTTTACACTTCAATGAACTTAATATAAAAGTACTTATGGAAAATATTTGATGCTAGTATTATTCTGTGGCTCCTTTTTGAATTATTGTGAATGCATTTCATATCTGAAATGCCTACTTGAGAGCTTTTTGTATTATAAAGTTGCAACATGCTTGCTAATGAAGCAGCTGGCGCTGTGTCCTGTTAAAAGATAAGAGCCATGAAAGCACTGACCTGCTTTCCTGTGGCTTCTCACTTTAGTACACATAATTTGGTAAAGCACTCTTTGTAATTTAGCTCAGGTTGGAATGGATCTTGAAAAATCATCTCTTGTTTAGCACCCTGACCACTTGACTTTTAAACCTTCCTGATGGGGACTCCACTAAGGCCCTGGGACATTGATTGTTTTCACTGTAAAAATTTCCTCTCTTCATCAAAATGAAACCACTCTGAGTACAGCTTGTGCCCTTTGCTCGTTGTCCTCTCCATGTGTGTCCTTGTGAAGAGAGAGCATTCGTGCTTTTTGTGGCTGACTTTTGGGAGCTGGAAAACTGATGAGATTTCCTTGAGCCTCCTCTTCTCCAGGGTGAAAAGACCTAAATCCTTAAGTCTTAAGTTCTCCAGCTCTTTGCTCATCCTTGTGGCCCTCCTTTGAGCCCTCTCCAATGTGTCTGTGTCTTTTTTGAATGGTGCATACCAGGACTGGGCACAGGTATGGCCTGACAAGTGCTGACTAGGCTGGGATGATCACAGCTCTATCTCTGCCAGTTATGCTCCATGGATGCAGCCTAGGATCCAATTTGCCTTCCTTGCTGCAGCAGCATGCTGTGGGCTCATTTTATCTTGTTCACCAGGATTTCCAGCTCCTTCTTACCAAGGCTCCTCCTCAGACAGATGGATTCTGGAACTTTGGTTATGCCATCCCAGGGGCATAGCCTTGCCCTTTGTTAAACTTCATACTGTTCTTTCTCTCCCACTCCTCCAGCCTGTCCAGCTCTCCCTGTAAGATTTCCCTTCTGACACGTTCAGTGCACCACCCAGTTTGGTGCCACCACCAGATTTGGTGATGGTGCTTTCAATCCCATCATCCAGACCATGAGGAGGAGGATGTTAAACAGCATGTGGCCCTACAGAGATTGGGTAGGCAGGAATTCCTCCTGAGATCTTGCAGGACCAGAAACCCCCTTGTGTCTGGTAGGTGTGAGCTTCACCTGAAGCTGATCAAAGGAGGAGGAAGTCATTGGTGAGTGAGGAATTAAATGGAAAACTATGCCAAGAACCAACCTCCTTCAGGTAAGCATCAGAATTCAGAGTTTGGTAAAGGAGCCTCTGCTCCTTTATATAAATCCTATAAATCCTGGATCAGCTCTTTGAGTCAGAGGTTCCCACTTGGGCTCAGAGAGAGTCAGAGAAGCTGAGCTCTGACATTAGCAGGAGCTGGGTGCCAAACTCAGCCCCTTACAGAGCTGAGATATGTAAAGCTGTGTTTGCTTCTGGGACAAGCAGTGCCTCTGACCCATCCTTCTCCTTGGCTACAAAGGAAACAGCTGAAGCAGTGGCTCTCCTGGAATTTCAGTGAGCCTTCTGCACATATCCTCTGTGCCCAAATAGAAGTGTTCTGGGGATGCATAGGCTGGGAATGGCACTAGAATGTGCAATCTGTATTGATCCACTGCTATTCGTACCAGAAGCACTTGAAAATGATATTTCTTAGAATATTTTGAATTCTCAGTGCTCATCTCAGACAAACTCAGGAGAGCTTGTGGTTCTGTCTGACTTCTTTAGGAAATGAAGTGTCTTTGTGCTGTCAAGAAATCCATGATAGGTTTGAACCTCCTGGCTTATCTTACCCAAATTGATACATTATCTGCCTATAAGGAAGTAGGAATTAAGACTGTTTTCCTATCATTTCTCACAACATTATTGATGTGTATAGTAACTGGCTTTCAGAATTTTTCTCTGAAGTGTTTATTCTGTGGTTTCTTTTTTATAGAGACACAATTAGTCTAAAAATCACCATGCTTCTTGAATCAAAAATAATTTTAAAAATACAGGAAATTATGCGGTAGCCACAGTTTTGATGCAATGGTATGTGTTTGTGAATAATAGCTCTGGTAGCACACTGAATGATGTAATAATAGGAAATTGTTGATTGATATCAGTGTAATTTAGAACAGAAAATAGCCTTTCATTCTGAAGATACCTATAATATTTAGTTCTATTTGATGTTGAGGTGGTAAAATGTGAAATCAATGAAAATTGATTACATTTCACAGAAATTACAAAATGGTAAGAAAACAAAGCAAAGGGTTGAAGGATGAAGGAAATTCTCTTATTAATAGTTTTTTTTAAAACAAAGCAGCATGTTCTCTGTTCTACCTCAATTAAAGTTGGAAGTAATTCTATACATGCGAGGGAAAGAATAATCATGAGGTTTCATTAAGATTTAAGAGCAAACTACTTACAAAATGAGAGTTGCATATGTTTTGTCATCTTCAGATAAATGCAGACAGCATCATCTTCAACTTATCTCTGCTTAGGTTAACAGTGAGCAGCTGAGATGTAAATATTGAGGGCTGGGGTAACAGTTTTGAGCTGAAAGAAAAACTTTAACTTTTCAGCTTTGGCAGAACCACCAGACTCATTTAGCACAAGAAAAGCAATAAAGCCTTTAGATTGATGACAACTGGAATGCCTCTTTGCTTCTGGGTACTCAGATCTCTCAGTGTCCATACTCTGTTAGAAGGAGATCTGTGCCTTTCCCAATCAGATTTAGCCACAGAAAGTCTTGCATTTGTGTTCTCTGTGCTCAGTTATAATAAATCTCTCTATTCAGGGTGGAAACACAGATCTCAAAAATTTAAAATTGTTTCCAATGCAGAAAAGATAACAATGTAAGTTACTGCTGTCACTGCATTTTAGTGATCACCTGGTAGATACTGAATGGGATTCAAAATAGACATCTTGAAACTTCTGCAACCAATCTTTTCTAGTTAGCTGGATGATGACACTCATCCAATAAAGCATTTACTTTCTGCAATGTCATTGTTTCACTGAATTACTCATATATGGGAGACATTTTTTTCTGATAATTTATCTCCCAAGCCTAGAATTCATTGCAATTGCTCCTATAATATTAGAGATTTTGTGTACACATCTGAAAAAGGTTTTAAGCAATATGTTTACACTTGATGTTGCCTGGGAAGTAGGAAAAAAACCTCACTCATTTTTTGTGCAGATGGACATCACTGTGGCCGCAGTGGTTTCTAAGATTTGATTTTGATATTCATTGGTGAGTTGATGAAAACAACCCTATTAGACAACTTCAACACAGAAATAGCAGGCATGCTTTTTCCTGCTTCATTCATTATCTCTCAGTAATCTCAGCTGTGAAGGGAGTCAACTGCAGACTCCATTCCCTTTGAAATTATAATGCAAAATCCACTTTTATTCAGTATTTTTCTTACTATACAAGACAGCCATTCTGTATGGTTTATTTTTTTTTTGTTAATTCAAATTTAAGTGGTCCATCCTACCTCATTAATTGCATAAAAGAGATATTTTTGTCATTAAAGACATGGTAGAATTCTTAGGATTTACTGTTTGTTCTCAAAATTAAATCTCCAGTGACAAAATTGCAGTAATTTTATTTCGCAAGTCCAGTGTTTCAATACTGTCCTTTATTTAATCTATATTATCATTTCCTTAAAAATTCAAACGTTTTTACTCTGGCTGCAAACAGTATTCTTCCCTGTTTTTCTTTTAATTATTCTTGAAACACAGTTACAATCACAATGTAAAATTACATCGACATGTTGCTATGTGAGACAACCAGTCCTGCCTCCCATGTATCAGTTTAGAGACATCAGAGACAGTTTTGTTAATGCTTATTGTTCCATTGACTTGAGTGAATTTTAGATGAGCTTCATTGTGAGTTTATCTGATGATGGACCTCTGGTGAGGATTAGGCATAACCTAACAGCTACTGCAAATTGCATTTGGCCTTTCCAATTAACCAGACAATAAATAAATCAATGGAGGAATTAGTACACTGAAGGGTCCCCTCAATGAAAACAAGCTGTGCAGTCACTGAGATGGCCATTAGTCAAGCTAAGCTGGGAAAGGCAGGCTTCAGACTAATGCTCTTTTTTTTCCTCTGAGCAGTGAGATTTAAAATTTCTATGGAATGAAAAAAAGACTAATAGCATTCTTGAGAAAGAAAATTGTGGGAATAAGAGCATCAATTGTAGGAATGACTGAGAAAATTGTTTAAATGACACTAACATAAATATAGATTTAGACAAAAAAGTATGATGAGCAAGTGATGGATTAAGCTTTTCAGTATCCAAGAAGGCTTTCTTTTGCATTTGACTCTAGTGGAGATGAAGAGATCATTTCACCCTAATTTGACAGGAAGGTGCAAGTACTGTGGATGAAAAATCAGAATAAAAACTGCAGGTTCAAAAACGTTTCAAATACATTTTACAGGAACATCAAAAATAAAATTAGTCAAAGCTCACAGAATTAGCACGTATTTGTAACATTTATTGAATGCAAAATTGGACACGTCTTGATGTAACTTCCGTGGTGTTTTTCAAATAGCATAACGAAAAGAAAACATTTTTGTGGCACAAAGAAGCTTCAAGTTTCAAAAATTACTTAGTAGAAGTTAACAGCTGAAAGCTATGGAATTTCAGTGAAAAATGCACTTTTGATAAGGTAGAGGAAAACATCACTTTGCAAAAATTATACTGCTATTTTCCATATCTATCTAATCTAAATTGTGAGGATCATGCAGTATCTGACAGAACACCTTCAGAAAATGATAAAAAGTATCAAATAAAATCTGCAAATGTAGGTACATTAGCACCTTAAGAATTGCATAAAATAAACTTTACCCCAGAAGTTTTTGCTCAGAGACCCAAAGACAAGGCTAGACTATTATAACCCTACTGAATCTCGCAAAAGAGGGTAGGAAATAGAAATATTTAGAAATAGGAAGGCACAGCTTCTGCTTCTAGCTTGGGTTGTGAACATTATGCTGCATTAAAGTGAAAAACAAAAAAGGTTTGCTTTTAAACTAGTGAATGATAAGTGTGCTGTTCAAAAGTTTGCAGACACTCTTTAGCAGTTTCTGGAGAAGGATATGTAAGTATAACTTATTCTGTGCAGCATTTGTGATGTCTTCTCATTGAAAGAGAAATGGATTTGAGGGACTTGCAGTGAATAAGCTGATTTGTTGCAGAGAAGGTACAATTGGGCAGGGGGGAAAAATGGATCTAATATTTGATTGTCTGCTTTGTAATTCAGTTGTGCACATCCCGATGCCAGCTGTAACCACAACTAGGATAAGCAAACTGGTGAAACCCCACTGGTTGTAAAAGCACAGGCCAGGGCTAGTCTAGCACTGGAGAGAGCTAAATCGCTGCCTTTTATAAATAACCCCGAAAGAATTGCTGTCTCAGAGCGGCAGGACGTGCAGACTTCCAGCAGCTCCTCTCACTGATGCTGGAGTACCGGGCACAGCCCAAAGGGATTTCATGGGATTGCGGGTGAACAACAGGGCTGGGAGCAGAGCAGAGCTGTGTCCCCAAACGCAGTGACTCTTGTCCGCCAGCAGCACACGCAGACACGTGAGTGAGACACTCTGCCGAGTGATGTGCATTCCCTGTCCGTGAAAGTCTGACAAGTGTTGTGAATTCCGTGTCCCACCCCTGTCCGTGCAAGTCTCTGCCAAATGATGTGCATTCCCTGTCCGTGGAAGTCTGACAAGTGAGGTATAGTCCCTGTCCCACCCCTGTCCGTGAAAGTCTGACAAGTGTTGTGCGTTCCTTATCCCACCCCTGTCCGTGGAGGTCTCTGCCGAGTGATGCGCAGTCCCTGTCCCCGCTTGTCGCCAGTGCCGCTGGCAGGGACGGGGACAGGGACAGGGACAGGGGCAGGGGCGATGCCCGCGCTGCAGCCCCCGGCTCGCCGTGCTTCCGAGCGCCTCTAATCGCATCGCCGTGCTTTGTGCCTCGCCGGGGCGGCGGCTGGCGCGGGGCCGTGTCCCGGGGGAGGCGGGGGGAGGCGGTGGGCGGCTCTGGGCTCGCATAAAGCGCGGCCGTGCGGGAGAGCCGCCGTGGGACCAGCCCCGCTCCGGCCAGGCTGCGAGGGACACACGCCCCGGAGCAAGGTACCGCAGCCCCGGGCCCTTGTCCCGGCGGGAATTGCGCTGCCCAGCCCGGCAGCGGCGAGCGGGTTCGCTTCCCCGCTCCCCCCCAGCGCCCGTGCCCCGCGGCCGGCAGCGCGTTCACCCCGCTGCGGTTTCTTCCAGATGCAGAGGTGCACCGGGCTCCTGTTTCTGTCTTTAATCCTCTGTGCCACCCTCTCGGAAACACTCGGGCTGGTTTTCTCAGTAAGTATCTGTGTCTGAGCCAGCGAGGAACCGTGGACATCCCACGGATGGGAATTGCAAAGGATGCAGCACTCAAAACCGGGCTATAGACAGTTTGATTTTTTGGGGTTTTTTTCAGCTAAGAATTTGTAGATTTTAAATACTAGCTCTCTTGTAAAAAATTATCATGGCTAAGAATATCTAGTTGCTAGACCAAAATTGAATGGGTGTCCCAACAGCCTCAGAAAAGATAAGGTACATAGGGACTCCTCTTAGGAAGAGGCTGTCATGTAAACCCAAGCAAGAGAAAGAAACAGTGCTGCTTGCTAAGGTGGCTGTCAGGTGGTATTATAAACTTCAAGTATAAAGTCGAAATTTCTGCCTCCAAAGTGTGATTTGCAGTCATCACTTATGTGGTGTGAAACCATTAAACCACATGGCTGTCACTAGCAACACTACAGACATAGGGAGGGGGCAAGAGCTCACCATGAATATTTAGTTCAATATGATTTGCTTTACTTTAAAAATATTTTTTCTTGATTTTGAGCCTTCAGAAGACTCTTTCTGCTAGGAGAATATCCTTTTGAGTGTAGGTCGTGCAATAACATACTTGTTTTTTTCTTTAAGGCAAAAGACAAAAGGGGTTGGACTTTGAATAGTGCTGGTTATCTACTTGGGCCACGTAAGTGAGGCACTTTTTTTTTCATTATTTCAAAATGCAAAAATTGTGTTATTCACCTCTCTGAATATAGCAATTTTGTCTGAACCTGCAAGACTGAAGAAACTCATTAGGGAAAACACTTGCTTAGATGTTTGCTACATGCTTATCATAGAACTGAGTTGTCTTAGACAACAGCTGTTCTTTTCTAAAGAAGTGTGATGGGAGGCCTTATGTCCAGAAGCATATCTGCTCACATTTTGTGCTTCTGAACTGTAATTTTCATATGTCAAATACATCACCACCAGAAGAGTTAAAAAATCTTACAGCATCTTAGATGTCAAGGGCAGAATGACAAAATGTGGCATTGGCATTTCTGCATGTATTTCAGATTTCACCTATAAATCTTTTTACAAACTTTCACTACTTCACTTTATTATACCACTTTAAAAAAACAAAAACAGCCAAAATAAGTTAAAACAACAACTTACAAACTCAAGATTGTTAATAGTTCATTATGTAAAAGATCAATATATAAGGTATTCAAAATATAGGAGTACTGGTTTACAGGTAGAGATAAAAATGCAGATTGTAAGAAAAGTAATGCAGAACTAAGCTGTCTCCAGTATTTATCCTTTTACCATTAATTCTTGTGAACATGGTAAAATTAATCACCAATGTTTCTATACTTTCAGTCTCAGTAACACATACACAAATACTACACATACTTTGACACTCTTCATTCTTTTTAGCTAACAATAAGGATACATTAAAAAAAAAAAAAAAGAAGCTTAATGCATCTTAAATGCATTACCTGATTCTGTAAATATCTGGAAGTATATTTGCCCAAAGCAGATCTAAGCAAATTGGGAAAAATTCTGTGGGGAAATGTGCTTGTCCAAGACTTATGTTTTATATCTAAGACTGGATAATAGGAATCATCCTTTGTTGCAGGTCATATTGATCAGCTTTTACTGATAAAAGAAATGCAAAGGGGGGAGAAGAGGCACCAGGGCCTTGTGAGATAGTTTCTGGAGGTTATTAATGTAAATTATCTGCAGTTTTCTTTTGAGCCCACTCACTAGCAACACTCTCTTAAAAAGACTACTAAGAACAACTTCCCAGTTTACCTGCAAATATACCCTTACATTTTTTCTTAACAACTTCTGAAGCCTGTAATAGCTTCAGCAAGTATGTAGCACAGGACTAGGTCTGTAATTTAGATAAATCATAAACACAAATTTGGAAGAAAGGTTATTGTATTCAATGACACATTAACTTCTTTGTATATCAACTTTGTTATTTTGTATATCAAAACTGCCCATCATGATATTTTCATTGAAATCTATGAAAAGCAAGCAATGTAGGAAAGGTTGTTGCTAAGTCAATTAACTCCTCTGATTTTTAATTTATTTATCAGATGCAGTAGATAACCACAGATCTTTTACTGACAAGCATGGTTTCACTGGTAAACGTGAAATACCGCCTGATGAAGATGTTAAAGCAGGTAATGAAAATCTGGAATTTTTTATTTGTTTTTTTATATTAAGCAATTTATTTGTTATTGAAGTCACTACTTGGATACAAAACTATTTCTGCCTTTCAATAGAAATGCTAATAAACATATGAAAGGAAGAAAAATGACATTTGGCCATTCAGTGTGATATTTCTCTGGTCATGGATGACAAAATCTAGGTGATTAGGAAAATGTATCATAATTTTGTTGCTTGAAATGTGTAATAGATCACATTGCTTTGAAGAAACTTTGGTTTTCTTCTCTTTTCATATGTTGAAATAAATATTTCAAATGGTACTCTAGCCACTCCAGAGTTAATTGTTTTTTGGCGAAGAAGGCAATCCATAAAGGCTGTCAGTAGTGAAGGCTATGGAAAATACAAAGTCTCAGCATTTCCTATGATTAAGCAAGTTGGATTATCTTCATTAAAAGATTGAGAACCTGGTCACAACTGAAGTCAAAATGCTTAGATGTTGCATGTGTCAGAATTTAGTAAATGGCAATGAAAAGGGTGCAGCCTTGTCCTGGATTTGCCATCCAAAGCTGGGCCTCTAAAATACATGTCTAGACTCCCTTTATGAAGAGAAACTGACAATTTTTAGGCTTTATTTTGAACACCTATTTCAGGATAAGGTGCAGAAACTTCTAGTAAAACCTGTTTTATCTCCTGAGGAGAAACTAAACCTGCTGCAGACATCTAAAATTGAGTTGAGATGAATCTCATCCTCATTGAGGCTGATAAAAGTGACCACAAGACTTACTGAATACATTTATCACTGAGCTAATGGGGGCAAAACAAAGGTTTTGGAGCCTATTTTAAATGCACCCAGTAGAGCACAAATGTAGTTAACACTACATAAGTTCATAAATAAAGGATGTGTACTTAATTACAATCTCATACATACATACATACTTCTTAAAGAGAAGAGAAACATTATTACATTTCTGAATTGTTAAGGCTCTCTGAAGGACTTTCAGTTCAGTTCTGACACACAGTTACACAGTGGGGGTTTGTGTGTGTTTTTTTTGGTTCTGTGCTTCTTTGTTGGTTTTTAAGGAAAAAAAGTTGGTGTTAAAACAATATATGACCAGTCAAAAACAATGTAAAAGTTAATGCAAAGGACTGTGCTCTCCTTGAAGGAATGCTGCAAAATTCATAAACTCTCCAGATAAGCTAGAAAAATCTGCAACTGTATTAGGGACTGGACACTAGATCCAGGGAAAAAACCCACTACAAAACTACAACTATCTCTGAGCATAATCAGTCAAATCTTCAAGCTACACGATCATAATAGCTTGTCTACTGAAATCTGCAAGTTATCTACTATGCAGAATTAAGGTCACTAGCAGAGCAATACATAAGTACAGTATTTCCTAGTCACTGAGGAATACTATTTATCCAATAAATATCACATGGGTAATAAAATCTGGGTAAAAGTGTGACTAATATAATAATAAAAAAATCCGTAACAGGTTGGTTGGTATAAAAGTTAAGGGAAAATTCAAATAAAAGAGTATTATTAATGCAAATAATAATAACATCTTTGTGTGAGTTCAAAGACTGGAAGATTTTTAGGTGCAAGCCTATTAAATGTATTCTTAAATGCTTATTCTCCTTGTACCAGAAACCTTTGTGTACCTTGCAACCCTCATCAGTGTTTTAAATTTGTGCTACAGAGGTCAGTCAGCCTTCTGACCCATCTGATAATGTTTTCAGTGATGTAAGAATGGACTGTTACATCTGGTACCCACATCTGTGTGTAGAGAATTAAAAATCTTGGGGAAATTACTTACCATTTGTTCTTAATAGACAGGAGTTCTCCACCTTCCTAAAAACAGCAAGGTGTCTTCTTCCAACTCCCTGCTGATTTTTTTTTCTCATTTACAGATGCATGCAGAAAGTGCAATAACAAGCACCCATTAGGCCATTTAAATAGCATCCAAAAGCTATTTTCATAAGCTTGAAGACAAGTGTATTGCATTAGATAACTATGTAAAAACATGGCTTTCTGGACTTTTAGAAAAACACCCAGGTCTAGGTTTTGGGCTACAAATCACTTCTGGATCATTTGAAAGGCTTATTTGGAACAAAGTCAGGCTACGTGAATGAACTTCTAACTGTTCTGTAAAGGTGGTGAATTTTTTGCTAAATTTTAAATTTGACTTGTCCCTGCAGGCTCAGGTGGACACAAGGGAGGGAGTTGGAACAGATCTCATGAGGCCCAGAGACCACAACCATGAAGGTGTCAAAGCAGCAGCTATGCAGCAATGGCACACAAAGCTGGTTTTGATTCTGAGAATTGCACTTACCTACCTTATGGGGGCTTTGCCCTCCTGTGAAATGAGGTTTTCCATCAAGGATTTTAAGGAAAAAGGAATTTCAGATAGTTTTGGGGTTTTCTTTCCCTCATAAACTTTGCCACACTATTTCATATGATGTATCTTTGCCCCATGCTAACTCTGAGTAACAAGCAACTTGTTTTACAGGAAACCTTGGCAGACCTGTGGCTGACGAGAACATTGTGCGCACAATAATTGAATTTTTGACTTACTTGCACCTGAAAGGTTAGTGAATACCTTTTCATCTTTCACAGTTCCTGGTAGGAAATTTACTGGGGAGGCAAGACCATGCCTCAGTTTACACACCTGCTGCAGATTGGAGTGTGCAAGGCTTGGGACAGCCCCTCTGGCATCACTCACACACACAGAGTGCTGTGGTCCTGAAAAATCAGTGCAGATCTGAAGCAGCAGAGCTCTGATACCATTCCACCGCTTGTTAGTGACTGAAGAATGCATCTCCCTTTTTGCATGTATTCCACAATAAAGTTGCATGATGAAATTGCAACAACACTAAGCTGAATGTTGGCAAACAGCTCAGAATTTTGTAAAAATTCTGTACAGCCTCACAGCTGTGACAAGAATTGTAATGCTGAGCTTTCGGCTGGTTCTGTAAAAATGGTAACTTTACTGTGGAATTTATCTGCTGATGAGTTTTCATGAGGTTTGCTTTAAAAATCCCCAAACCCCCACAATGTTCAGCTTTTAAAAACCTCTTCAGCTCTTCTAAAGCTGTCTACACAATATATAAAACCATAATACATAGCTGCAAAGAAACCAACAGATAGAAAAAAGTTATTCCACTGCAAACGTTTGAGGGTTTTTTCTGTCTCAAAAAGCAGACAATTCAGTAAGTCAGTAACCTCTGCATTCTTACTTTTTTAGACAACAAATTATAAGCAACTTTGTGGCAAGTGTATGCTGTGGACCTGTGTGTATGTTTTAATTTCATTATTAAAAGAGACTTTCAACAGATTGGTTCATTTTCTGCATACTTGGGATGCTTTTTACTCATTGTTTTCTCAATTATTTGTATCCACCCAAGGAAAATAATTCTCATTACTGAAAAATATGAACCCAGTGTTTATTGAATTGAATTTGCATTTGAAGACAAAACCACTTTATAGCTAGTCCTAAGGCGTGAAATAATTCAAATACATATTTAAAGTAGATTATTAGCATATATATTTACTGTGGACAAAGTAGCAGTTTATTTGTTGTACCACTGTGAAGAAAGAGCCCAAAACACTCCTTTACTCTGCTTTGTGAGCCTAGGAAGTAAAATCAATGTTTGGACACAGCAAAAAGGGTGTAAAACAAGTTAAACTCAAGCACAACCCTCTGTATAGGCTAAAAGCTGCTAAATCAGACAAGAAAATAAAAAATATCTCACAGAACTACAAATGACTTCTTCTCTGGAACAAATGAACTAAATTAAACTAAACTAAACTAAACTAAAAGGACTCCCTACTTAGAACAGTGATGACTAACAGTTGTTTTTTTATTCAGAAAAGGTGGTGGTATTACCATGTCCTCATGAGAAACAAAAACCAATCTCCAGGTCTGGCTTTTTCCAGATACAGTTCTTGTATTCTCAGGTTGCAGCAGACATAGAATGTTATCACAAATCATCTCTTAACAATATTTATTGGAAAGGCTTAGTACAAACTCTTACACAAACCCAGAACTGTAAATTAAGCAGGTGAAAACTGTATTTTTGAATGCTAGAAATCCTTTAAAACATTTGCTTAAATGAAACCTTCCTGCATTAAATACATTGATTTAGATGTGTTCCTTGGTGGGGGAAGGGGGAAAAATCCCACTCATGAGGTTCAGATTCAGGCAATAGTTATTCAGATTAGATAAACATTTTAATCTGCAAGAAAAAGGCAATATTTTTACTGCTAAGAAGTACCTTGGAAATAACTAAAAGTGGCCTTCATCTCTTTCTCTTGGAAATGATTCCTTCCAGCTTTAAGTGTTTCTCATAAAGAGCAACAAGTAGGATGGCAGCTGTAACTAGATGATATTAAGTCTAATGAGATGCTGGGATCCAGCAATATCAATTGACATAATAAAATTAATATAATTGTTGTTCTGTCACTGCTGTTTCTAAAATGTTGAAATTGTATCAGGAAGATATTATGGACATTCAAGAGAAAAATCCCCAGTATTTTATAAATTAAGAAAAGTTCAGAGATTTGTCTCTTATAGTTGAGAAAAGTATTAAAAAATTATATTACTGAAACTGTATTTCATTACTTAATTGCTAAGATAAATATGCATACTTACATCTGTGTTAATGATCTTTTTTTTCCTATTTTGCAGAGGTGGGAGCACTTGATAAGCTACCTACACCAGAAGAAATGAGCCAGTCTTGAAGAATACATTTTTATTTTGTTGCAATGTAGATTTAGACTGAATTCTAAACAAAAGACCAAAATGACCTGAAGTTAAGAAGTATGGTTTGCATTTATCTGATAAATGGTGAACAGCATTCTGCCCTCTGGTTGGTTTGTTGGATTATTTTTTGCTTTTTTTTTTCTTTTTCCTTCCTTCCCTCTCCTGCAGTGTTACAGTGTATAATTTTGCTTTGGTAAAATTTTTCTGTAGGTAAATGATAAAATAAAAATAAAGAGCAAGTAAGTTGTTTCATTTTAAAATTATGTACATACCAGCACACACTGCATCATAAAAAAAGCCCAGGGTAAATTGTAAGATTGCACTGCATCTATACTCTGCAATATTAGAGCAAAATAAAATATATACACCATATATTGGGTTCTTTAAATAATAGAAAAGCAACAGTGACTTCAGAGTGCTGCCATCCAGAATAATTTTAAATTATAGATCTGTCTATACTTATGTACTTCAAGGAAACACGACTTCATATTGTCATAGCTATGAAATAAACTCTTGTTCATAATAAATTTCATATTATTCACCTGCAGTATACCAGTCCACTGGCTGGAGCACATGTAAATGTTCTGTGCAGGCTCACACAAATCTGAGGTGTAGGATTCCCATGTCATTGGGATCACTGGGGCTGTGCTCTTTAATGAAGAAAAGCTCCTGGCTGCTGCAAGATTAAAAACACTCTTCATGAGATGCTTTGTTCTGAGTCTAGCAAAGCACTTGGATCCATGTTTAATCCATGCAGAACAGCTCTGATGTCCTGGACCAGGATGCTGGACCTGCACACAATAAATGTCACATCAAGACTGAGGAAAGGTTTGAGAGGATACAGAACCTTAGAAAGGCTTTTCACATTCAGATGACTTTCAGCCTCTGCACAGCGCAGTGAAATATCATCCTTTCAAAACGCTGACTGCACTGGAGTGCACAAACTGACAGAAATTTTGCAGACCTTTATTATCTAATCTTTTTCACTTGTAGCATAGCAGAATTCTAAAAGCCAAGCCACTAGTGTGTGCTTTGTACCCACCCAGCTATCCCACCCTGTCACCCTGTGCTCTCCCTGTGATAACCACTCAGCCTCTGATCTAATGTCTGATGTTTCCACTTTCCAAAGTGTGAAAATACACTTTACATCAGATCCAGTGAGCTTCGGAGCAAACCCTTCACACTGTTTGACTGGATTGCTTTTTGGTTTTTAACAGTAATGAAAAAAGGATACACTGATAATATACATGCTGCTAGTTCAACATTATTTAGCAAATTTATGGGCTTCCCAAAACGAAAAAAAGAATAGAATGAAATTTAACCTCTGTACAATAATATAGCTCAGTAAGTCCAAACTCTCATTTCCACTAATAATGTCCACACTTCTCACATAACCTCAAAGCAGAGCTCACTAAAATCAAGAGGTTTTCTTTTCATTGAGTTCCATGGACTTTGGTTTATTGACTGTTAAAATCCAGGATCTGTTTGAAGAGCTCAGTAGCAAACCATCTCTGGCAAAGCAGCTGAATCTGTGATCAAATAAAAGGAACTTCATTTTAGCATTGAATTTCTTTCCTTTTCAAAAAGGACAAGAAATTAGAATCAATAGGATAGAGTTAGAAAACAGTTATTACTTTGATCAAATTAGCATACCTTCAGCTCCTTAGAGTTGTCCTGTTAGAATGGTTATTCAGAATTCTGAAATTTGAGATTATTTGAAACAGGAAGATTTACAGCACTGTCTAAACAGGGAGGCTCACAAGGTTCTACATTGTGCTGCACTGTTATATGTGTATATTATAGAAACCAGATTATTATAAACTAATTACCAAAACCAGTCCACAGACTTTCATTTCATAATTTCTGCATTCAAACACATATTGATAATATTCTGAAATAGAGAAGGTAAAATTTTCAGCTTGTTTCTTCAGCTTGTAGTGCCTCTTATCTTTGCAAATATGAAGGGGGAAAACCACAGTAAGGGGCCGTTCTTCTGGATCAATTTCACAATTCCAGTAACATTATTATTTTATTAAGACTCATTTGATTTAGAGTATGTCTTAAATCACTTCATCTCAAACATAAGTTCTTCAAGTATTTGGAATAACATCTCCATAATCAACCACTTGGACATGCACCTGATAAAAATGTCCAATGTCCTTTAATCCACAATTTGAAAACAATAAGTTTCAATGGGGCAAATGGACAATAAAAGAATGTCACATTTCAGTAGAAAATAGTAATTAAAAAATCCCCTTTTCTATCTCTTAGTATCATTTATTGCTTATTAGCATATATTCTATTCCACTGTTGTTTGTGTAGGATTAGCTCAAACTTATATTTACACTACAGACAAAAGCCAAATTAAAACAAAACAAAACAAAACAAGAGTAAACATTTCTTGTAATGTTTGCCAGTGACATGAAATTACCCTTCATGCAAATTTAACTCTGACAATGAACAGAAGGCTTGCATGATGCTGAATGACTGGACAATAAAATGGGAGATGAGATTAAATGCTGATGCAAGCAAATTATGTGCGCAGAGGAAAACAACTCTAATTTTACATACGCATACTGATGCTCCAAATGATGTCAGGAAATATAACTCAGACTCATTGGACACAGGCCTCCAAAAATGCTTTTTTAAACCTCAACAGTGGATAGAAAGCCAAAGGGGATATTAGGAATTACAATGAAAATATACCATTCCCAATTTTGATACCAACAGCAGTTCTGGGTGGTTCACTGCAAAGAAAAAATCCTTGTCAGGCCAGAAAAGTCACAGGGAAAAGTGACAAATATTTTTATAACTAAAGAAGTAGATGAAGAATCTTAAATGATGTTCTAAAATTACTTTTTCTTGTAACCCAGGCTATAATTATTAAATGCCAAACGATGACAAACTTGTCAAGTAACATTTTTAAACTCCACACCCAGAAAAACCCAGAAGGCCTTTTCCATACAGCTCCTGATGAAATTGTGCCACAGGACTTTGTGGAAGCCATAGGTTCTGAAATGGCTATATTCATGGAAGAGAAGTCCTTCAAAGTCCAAATGTTCAATTAAATTTTTTTTCGGACCAAATTAGGGACATGAGAGCACAGAGCTATAAAACAACCCTCAGAATTTGATCCAGGGATTAATTAAACAGGACTCCTTCAACTCCACAGCATTTGATGCCAGTTTACAACAGAAACTTGGAAATCACGTATATTTGGCAAAACATTCTGGAGAAATACTGAATTCTGAGCACTAGCTATAACAAAAAACCCCTATAATTTTATACTGTGTTTCACCTACCTGCCAGGTAGTCTCATTAAAACTTGTTTAAATGCAAATCAGTTGTGCATAAAAGGGGGAATTTCTGGTGGCACAGCTGGCACGGAAGAGTCTGTTCAGATTAGAAAGTCATTAGGGAGCTGATAGGATACATGTATTTTCCCACCTGTCTACTCATGTAAAGGTCAGACTACAACATTAGCATAGAAAATTTAAATGAGGATGTTTGAGGGGGCTTGATATTGGGATTGGGAGAATCCTGCTTCCAGTTTTAATGTTACCACAATTCAAACTACAGCTCCTTTTGCCTGAGGTCAGAGAGAAGCTTGGTGTGAGTCCATTTACAATAGATCCTGACAGATTCCTGGGTGCTCTTTTGTATTTCCAAAGAGATGAGGAGATATTATACCAGGTAGCATGTGAAGAAACGTTAATAGCTCCCCAAAAAAGTGGCAAAAGTATTTTAAAATTATTTCAGGATATGTGACATAAAATGGAAGCAAGTTAGAGAAGTATTTTGCAGTTAGTCCAGAATGCAGATTACCTTGGGGGTTTTCTAAATTCAAAAGGGCTAAAAGAAAGTTTAGGCTCAAGTGCTATTGTTGTTATAGAACAATTTTTCAGCAATTCACAGAGTACATTAATGGTGCAGTACCTCTGTTACTATTTTGAGTTCTATCACTTATTTTTAAATAAATGCAAGTAATAATTCTGATACCTAATTTTATGAGGACTGAGCATGACCCAGCCATAGAAAACTGCACCTCACTGATCCTTTTACTACTCATTCAGTAGCTGGGTACACAAATCTCAAGTTGTTAAGATTTTGAATACCTCAGAGCATTTGTCAATGCATGTGCCACACTCAGAACCTTCCAGCGATGAGCTGTGAAAAGCCAGAGTTGAACTGAAGATGAGATTTATTTTATCTCCTTTCTTGTAAAGGAGCAAAAACTTGACCAAAAGACTTATTCCCTAAAACTTTATCAAATTCCCTTAAGGTTCTACTTATGCATTTCTAATTTAACTGATCTCCACGTACTTTTTTTTCTAATTAAGTATATATAAGCCATACAGCCTTTCTGAGTGCTAGGAGACATGAGTCTCATAAAGAAGGTCTGCCTGAAGAGAAATTCTAAAATACCTGTTACCATTCAAATTGGATTTTTTTTACAGTTTCTAAAATAAATGTTGCCTATATATCACTTATCAACACACATATAATTAATTCAGAACATAATTCTTCTATAATTTTCCCCTTCAAAATTTTCACAGGATAATGCATTTCCTTGAAATTATTCTATTCCATTAAAAATCATTCTATAGGATTTATGAACATTATGGCTATTATTTACATTTATCAATATTAAAGGTAGCCTTTCTTGACAAAATCTAGAACTGATGCTGCAATTATTTACATCAATTTAAGCTCCCATGTCATATCTTTAGGGGTATTGTTTGCTTATATTTATTCAGATAACAGTGTAGGGGAATCACACCGTGCTTCCCTAAGATCCTTCTGCAATTTGATGTTGTTACCTGATTCTTCTTCAATTTCTGAATAAAAGATAGTAGATTAAGGAACCATTGGCTCTCTGATACTTTTCACATCCGTTGTTCTCTGCAGCAATTAAAATCCAACTTGAAGAATTTTCCACAGGTTTCTGTGAGAATTTGATGTATCTTTTCTGCCAATCAGAGTTTGAGGACACTTCTACTGAGTGACTGCTTCTAGGGCTCTCCAGGGCCACTCTGGGCTCTGGAGCTGAAGAGGGCAGCTCTGAAAAATGAAGATTTGAATCTGCTCCCTGCTAGCAGAGTGTGGGTGCTGGCCCTGAATCCAGAGCAAGCTTTGAAATGAGACATTTGGATTTCCTTCTTCAAATCAAGCAGAATGAACCCAGGCCCTAAGGCTTAGAGACCCAGTAGAAGCAGGCAGGAAAAACAACCATGTTTTTACAGCTGAATGTTACATTTCTGCACCACTTTTTAAAATAGTGTTTTGAAAATTGTGCCTGCATGGCTTTCCTGCTGATTACCCACTCAACCACTGTTTAAAAATAAAGCTCATCAAATACAACATTTAAGGGCTAAATCCTGACCTAGGAAACTAACTGCAGTGGTACTGTTGACCTTGAAAATACATTTATTAATATAATCTACGGTTCTACTTTATCCAGTGCAGCAATGTTATGAAAAGAAATGAATTTTAACAAATCTTACATAAAAAATAAAATAAAATTTCAGAGATACAACTATAGTCACCCTTATTCCATCAGCAATACTCCTCCTTTCCACCTGCTCCAAAGCATGTTGTTCATTCATTCCTATTGTCACTTTGTGCTGTCAGAACCATCTACTGATTCTAGCCATTAAAGAAATTATACTCTGTCTGTGTATTATTTAGAAGGATCCCCACATCTGTGAAATTTTAATTAATTTTATGTAGTTCAAAGAATATAACAATTTCCCCCCAAAATTTACATTTTTCTTTGCTGTCTAGTCCATTGTTGTTTGAATTCCTTTTACAGTGCACATTAGAGACTGTATTTTATTGTTCACCAGAGCCCTCAAACATCTGCTTAATTAGACATAATAATTTTCTAGTGTTAATCATTATTTTGATATTCTTCTCCCCATTCTAGCTATGTTTTAGCATAAAACATAGTAATTATCAAAAATCAGTATTTGTGGCAATGTTGATAAGGCAGATATTGTTGACTGAATAAAGGGAAGAAGATGTAACTTGTTTTTTCCTTCTATTATCTGTAGTAGTTATTAAGCATAAGCATTATTCTTCACCTCAGCCAGACAGAAAGGAGACTTTCCTTTGTGGGGAAAAAACCCTAATATTTTTTACCACACAACCTTTTGTGAATTCATAGGGGAGACACATTTCAAGTTGACAGACATTCTTCAGAAGAATTGAAGCAATAAAGGATTTTAATCCTTTATTTTCAAGAATGATTTGAAGACTTTTTTTTTTGGAGGTGTTAAGTTATTTTGCAGAAAATTTTGCAGAACTTTCAATTCCTGTTAGGATTAATAATCCTAGAATCACATTAAAATTTGAAACTATAGTTTACAGCAGGAAGGGCCTTCCTTTAGAAGAAGGAAGGTATGAATAAAAATATGAACACTGAATATACATGTGTGATCTGAAAAAGCCAGGAAACCCTCTATGCACAACCTTTCTTCATTAACTGATATTATGGCACTTCCCTTCTGAGCTCCCTGCTGCCATTTGCCAGCAAAATCACAACCAGAGGGGACAGGTACACTATATTCCTGGGCTCATTTTCTGTTCAGTTGTGCCTTTTCTATCAAGCACTTAGTTTGTTGACCATGAACATGGGAATAATTTTTCCCTTTGCTGTTACTAAACCAGTATGTTTCAGGAGAGTTACTATGTCCTGTCTCACAACCCTTTTTGGACTTTTTTCCTAAGGGTAAAAAACCACAACTTGATAAACTTTGGAGAAAACATGGTAAGGGTTCCAAGAAGAAAAGTTTCAGCTATTTGGAGGATCAAGGTTTACAGCTATTTTTGTTTTGTTTTTTTTTGTTTTCTTTGATTTATAACATTATGTAGAACATGTTGGGCTGCTCTAAATGCTTTAGTTCTTTAGATTTTGTGCATGCAGGTGAAAGCAGAGATAAAGCAGAGAGGGCTGACAATTTAGAAGGCTGCAGTATGCTCCAGCACTATTCTTGTGAGTGCCATAGATGGCTTAAATAGCCACAAGGTGGTAATAGTGCTCTGCATGGCAAAGCTCAGGCGTGCTCAGCAGAGCAGGGTTAACTCTGTGGAGGTGTCTGATTTGCTAAGAGGGATAATTACAAAGAACAGAAGTGCCTTTACAAATGAGGAAGTGAAAACTTCTAGCAGAACACTGTGTGCTGGCTAAGAGAGAAATGCCCTGGCTCAGTGATACACACTGACAGCAAACTCATTTAAAACATGTTCTTGTAGTAGCATGACACCATGGGAGTAAAGTCAGGTGATAAAATCCACCACAGTCGTGCAGTGGCTGTCTGGGTAAATTGCCAAGATTTTAGTGAGAAATAACAGGGAAAAACACTCGTAAGTTTTGCATTAGAAATAAGTAAGATTATAGCTCTTCTGATTTGAGTTGAGGTATAGTTAGTTTGCTTCCCAGTGGCTAATATGAGGCTGTGTTTTGGATTTCTGCTGAACACAGGGCTGATAATGTAGAGCTGGTTTTGTTATTGCTGAGCAGAGGTTACACATTTCAGTGCTCAAAAGCACAAGAAAAAAATCCTATATATATAAAAGATGTATTTATTTATATACATTTGTTTCATGTAAAGCAAACCTATTGATTCAGAGAGTAATGGGCTTGGATACTTGGGCTTGTAGACAGTGTATCTGCTCCAGGCATAAATCAATTGACTGATTATTCACATAAACCAACAGGAATACTGCTGATTTAGAACATTTTTCTAAAACATAGCATACATCTGTGGATTCCAAGGAAAACCCTGGTGTTAAACTGCATGAAAAAAAATTTCAGATGATGGATGTATGCTATATTCATGCAGAATAAAGACTATGACACAAAGTGACATTTCATTTTCTAACCACACAGCTCAGCAATTATTATGTAGGGAAGCAATTTCATTACAAGGTTTTACTTACTCTGAGATGATACTTGAAGAACACTTTTGCAATGCAATTTCAAATTTATTTCACATCATTTCACAAAGGAACTGTAATTCTTCTTGTGTTCCACTTAAACCCTGCTAGCCATGGCAGACTTTACAGTACAGTGTTCTACACAGGTTGGAACAAAAGGAAAACTATGAATTTAAATTTTACCATCACTTCTGAGTCCAGACTTTTAAATCATCTCATGTAAATTCAAGGCACCATTTCCACAACTAGATACTACCTCCACTAAGAGTTTTCGAATCAGGCGTTTTTTCTTTAATTTAAAATAAAGAAGGATTGCATCAATTGCCTACGATGTTTAGATCATTGAATCATGTGAGTAATAGTTCACTCATCTTGTGGCTGTCTAATCCATGGTTAGTGAAGGATCTTCATGCACCCTTTACCAAAAGGACTCAACTCATAAATGGTTGCCCATTCATGAGGGAGTTCATTTAGTCTGAAGAAACAGACTTTGAAATGAAATGATGTGACTTTTATGCTTGTCACCTCTGCAGAAAGTAGCAAGTCAGTGGAAAAAAAAAGTAAATCATACTACCCTGACCCACAGCAATTTTCTTTTGTCTTATTTCAAAGAGATTCTCACTTAAGCATATAACAGGGCAGCATTTAGCCTACTTTATCATGAGGCTTTCTTTCTTCTCCTCATCTACTTAAAAAGACCTCACACACGCTGTTTCTCTTCAATCATATATTTTTTAAAAGTTTCGATTATAATTTAGTAATCTTTTTTTCTCTTGTGACTTCATTGACCCATTTAAAGACCTTGGTTTTAACCACTCTAAGGTTTACAATACCTCTTTCTGTAAAAGAGGTAACAATGCCTGTAAACAGGGAGAAACCAGACTACCTGTGGGGTGCCCAACACTTGAATTTGAGCTCCATGACTAGTTCTCAGAACAAGGGCCTCTCATTCTCAGGAGTGCCAGTTGCAGCAGGAATAAACAACTTTTAGGTCAGCCAAGGCAGAGTCAGACATTAGTGCTGGGCAATGGGCATGCAGGATTGCACAGCACAGATTTACTTCCAGGGATGGTGCAAAAAAAAACTCCTTAGCCCACCAAGTTCAGTTCTTTGCTTCTAGTAACAGTGAGCTTATATCATCCCTTTGCTTGTTAATAAGACAGAGCTGCCCACATGTTGAGAAATAAAAAGTTTAGCATAAGTAAGTTTTAAGTAGAATGAGTTACAAAGGTTTATAATCCTGTGTGATTTAGTATGTTCTTGGCTTAACTTACTCAGCAGGAGCAGTGGGATTTGCTGAAACCTTAGACTGCAAACTGAGCTCATACCTAGATGTTTCCAGCTGGAATAGAGTTAATTTTCTAACTAATTTTCCTACTACCTGGTACAGTGCTGTGCTTTGCCTTTAGCATGAGAAGGAAATTGGCAACACACTCACATTTTGGCTGTTCTAAGTCACGTTTATCTTGAGCCCAGGGCTGTTGTAGTTCCCCATGCTCTACCAGCATGCAGGTGCACCAGGAGCATGACAGGAAGATATGGAAGCTATAACCATCAGCAGGAGCTTCAGCTTGGCAAGACAAGAACAGGTTACACCCTGCCTGCGTGAACACAGAGAAAAAAAAATCCAATAAGGTGTTAAAAGACCCCAGACCAAAAATTGCCATTCCACCAAGAGGTACATGCAAAGTGCTTGAAGAGCAGAGGAGGGGTGGGTACATGAGTTAAGGGTATAATTGCCTTAATTATTTCTTTGTTCTGGGTCCCCCTGCAGAGGCACCCGACTTGAGCTGACCTGCTGCTCTACCACACTATCAAATGATTTCTTTTATAAATCCAGTACCTGAGATTCTGCTCCTGGGGACCCAGGGTCAAGTCTGTAGAAGGAGGAAGTGCAAAGGGACAGGTCACAGCAGGTAAAATCTGTGGTGGTCTGTGTGCAGAGGCTTCTCCTTTAACATAAATGTTATTCCACACTGTGTCTGTACATACTCAGATTAGGCTACCTGGAAAAGGTTAAATCAAACATCATCTCTGTGGAGTTCATTCAGGGTGCAACATTAAAGACTAAAGGGGGTGTGGGTGCCCTCAGCTCTTTCCTGATAAAAGCACATTCTGTACAGGTAAATGCCACATCTTTCTTCTGTGCAGTGAATACATTGGTATTGTGCCACATTATGTTATTAGAGTTCTTATTGTCCTGAAATGGTCATCCCAATAGAGATGCTGTGGAATAGCTAGTTCACAGAAACCAATTAAAAAAGTTGTGTCTTCCTTTGTCATAACTCATCTGATGTTCCTTCTGTACTCATCACAGTAACATAATCAAGTCCCTTTCAATCCAGCATTAAGAGTATCAAAAAATAATTAACTTAAAGAAGAATTTATGAGTGGATACTGAGAAAAGTCCTGCCAATTCTGTGTAATAATTAGGTTATCATTAGTGTGTGGGATGGATTTGAATGAGATTAAATTTTTAATAAATTATCAAAGCTGTGACTGAAATGACCTATGGGAGCTTGTTTGGACAAGTTGTTACAGATCACTACAGTCTGCTTAAGAAAAGACAGGAAAGAAAAAAAATGTTCTTTTCTTCATTTTCAGAACTTCAGCTAGACAACACTTCTGTGGGAAGTTTGGGAGGAAGATATTCCTGTATTCCCAAGCTTTGCTGAGTTTCACTTGCTGAGGTTAAGACATGGAACCATTTTCACTATTTACAAGCGTTCTATCACTGCACAGAGTGTCACCTTGTACATCAGCACACAACATCCTTAAAACACATGGGGAATGGCTGACATTTAGTCAGCTTCTGTGTTGTGGTTTTTTTTCTTTCAGGTACAGATTATTTCCAGATCTCCTGGGGTCAGCTACCATTAACTACCTTGATATAATGGAGCTTGTCACAGAATCACAAATTTAGGTTTGTTTGTACTTTATACCTGATTTTCACAAACTAATCTGCACACAAACACTGTGAGACAAAAATCTGGGAAGGACCAAGATCACCTGAACTGAGATTTATATGTTTTATGATCTTCAGCTATTTTACAGGTTAAATACTTGGGCAGAATTTGAATGACAGAAAGGAGTGCCAGCAGATGGGATAGAATGGTAAGACTACCATGAGCACACAGCTAAACCCAATCTTTTATCTTATGTTTCTGCTTGTAGTCAAGCTTTCAAAACCAGACAAACACAATTAATTGCCTGTTCCTTTTACCAGGAAACAGAACTATGAACCTTATTGCAGTGTTTAAAACACCAGTTCTGAGGACTTTTAAGGCTACCAAGTAAGTAGGTATTTTTTACTGATATTTTCTTTATATATTTATTTATTTTATACTGATATAATTTATCCATTTTTAACTGATACTTAAAGGAATCTACATGGCAGGCAATCTTCTTATATTAATAAGACTCTTCTATTATTATATTAACTGAAAAAAGACAAGCACTTGTGAGTAATGATTGAGTGGAATGTGAAGTTTGCTGCTGCTTGACAACAGAATGTCACTGAGTAGGCAGCCCCTCGACAAATATCTTTGAAACCAAGACATTTGAATTAATAAGTCACTTAAAGAATAGAGAATGCTACACCTACTTCAGACATTATTCAGGTGGCATTTGCTCTGTAATCTGTAGATTATATCTGATCTACTGTTGACTTTTAAGATTTATGTACAATATCTCAGGAACAATTTCAAGGGGTGAGTGATGATCCAGCAGTCACCTCTGTGATACCATATATCCTCTGGTTTTTCAAAAGTTAGTCAGTCTTGCCTAAGAAGTTTTATTCTAGATTGAGACATTACTACAATGATCTTGGAGCAGCTCAACATGAAATCAAAATACTTTGAAGGTGTGTATATGTTAATCCTGAGGTGAATTTAACCAGCCATGGAATTGTTAGTCAATGTAGGATCACCTTTGTCTAGAATTGAGATGTTCATAATGCCATATCCCAGTTATTCCTTCCTCATTGGAACAGCAAATGCCAGGATAAGGAGTAAATGATTCTGCACAGCTGTCCCAGGTGTCAGAAAAACTTTATGGAATTGCAGCAAGTTCTAACCTCCCATACACTTTTGAATCATCTGTGCTGGCAGAAAATCAGTGCAGACCAACAGCAGGCAGTCTAATTCCTGTTGCCTTGAACTGGGTGCTGTGTTGGTGGAACAGTTTTCCTGAATAGTTTGTTTCTTGCCCTCATTATTACTAGATGGCAGAAGATATGCCTCTGATAATGATGGACATCACAAGCTTACTCAGGAGGATTTTTGCTTTTCAAAAGCAATTTTAGAAGAAAAACTCGACATGATTTGCCAGTATACAAGTCACATATCCATTGCTTTTTATCACATGAAAAGTAAAATACTTTTCTGATGGTGTAAGTAGTTCTAACTACATGGGAAAATTCACGCTTTGGTATGCTGACTGAAACCTACAGGATAACAGAGGGAGGTCAGGATTTTTCAAAGTGGTCTGAATTATTCTGTCTCTGCTGCCAGTGCCAATCTGAATTCTCTAAGAGCATAATTCACTAAGCACACTGAGCTGCTCTCTCTCCAAAAGCAGAGACATTCTAAGAATTTAATCATTGGTTGGAAAAAACCCTCACCAAGTTAGAAGTTTTGTGATTTTTCTGTGTATCTGAAGTAGAGGAAAGGCTGACAAAAGCTTAATACATTTCCCACATCCAAAAGAGCAGCAGCAGGATGACAGCAGGAAACAGAAACAGCCCTGACAAGATAAGGATGCTGTGAAGCAGAGTAACTTTCAAAGAATCATAGAATGATTTGGGTTTCATCTCCTGCCATGGGACTAGACAAATAGATGCCATCAAGGCTGAGCAAGAACCATAGCCCAGGCTTGTGGGATAAACAGCTGCAGCAGCTGCTGCACAGATGTAGCACCCAACCCCAATGCCTGCTCATGTCAGAGGAAACTTCTTGTTCTCAGGGCAGCAATAATAGGTTAGGAGAATTAATCATAGACACCAAGCATTGCTCTCTGCAGAATGCCCAGGAAATAGAGGCGGTTTTGGCTTTTTTTCTGGTTTGGGCTTTAGACTAAAAAAACCCGAGTTCAACACCAAGGAAAGTTCTGAACATCAAAACAAGATTTACAGTACAATATACATACACAAGCTGTTTTTAATAAAACAAAGATTCTCTGATATTTGCTCTGATAAACCTCTCCTCATGCTGAAAATCAATAATTAAAAAAGTCAACTGAATGTAACTATTGTGAAATCACAATGTAAGTTTCTTTAAAGACCAGAAAGTGTTAAATCAATTTGTTGCAGGATCAAACTTCATTTTATCCCATTGAAGTTACATCTGAGAGTTATGAAAACTAAAGGCTTACTAATATGGCTCATCTTTTCTTCTCCTTACATTATGTATGAGATAGTATAAGTAAATGAAAAGCTTATAGTTCCCCATATAATTTCCAAAGCTGTCTGTGGGAAGCACCAGTATTCAAAATATCAGATAAATATGATTTTGCCATCCTCAGAGAGCCTCTTTCCAAAACCTGCCATATGATGCAACAATACTCATTCAACTCCATGATTATATTTAGCTTCTCTCTGTTCCTGGGCCTATCACTCTCACATGCTTGGCTGCTAAGGGGACTGAAGTGTCTCCATGTAAACACTGTCTTTGTGATCACCTGACACAGCAGATGAAAAACATCTTTTGCAACACAACATGTGGGAGTGATCACATTATCTTTAAAAATGTGGCTTGGGATGGCTTCCTGCTGTAGTTGCTGCCCATTGTCCCCAGGGCTGTTGGCATGTAACACAAAAATACAGTTTTATCTTCTGTAATTTCTCTTCCTGCAAAAAATGTTTTTGAAGGTGTTACTCTGATCCAGTAAGATTTCTAATTTGTAAACATTTTAAAAGGTGCCACTTCTTTCACCATGAATATTACTGTAGATGTAAACCATATACAACAGTTGTTAATGTACTTGCATAAAAGCAATTCAGCTTAACTGGACACATTCTCATATTCTGCTGTGTCAATTGAAAAATCCATATTGAGTTTCTAGGACTTACCTTCATTTTGTAATCAAAACAATTTTGAGCATCCTGTTAATCTTATGAGTTTTGCACATGATATATTGCAAGATACATTCCACAGCTGAAGATTTCTTCTCGACTCGAGGGCTATCACCATTTCAACCATGGCACCTACAGAAATCTGTAGGATCTGTTGATTGTACAGAAAGCAAAATCTGCAAGGAATACTTACATCATGTAACAGACTCTCAGCAGCCCCCAAACTGCCACTGTCCCATGGCCCAGTGGTACCCTCTGTCTATGAACTGAATTTTGACACTGCATGATGTCTCTGAAGAGAGTAAATTTTCAATATCTCTCCTAGAATATTTAGGATTTAATTACTTGGCTACATTTATGGGAAACAGCCCATCTGTTCTCCCTCAGCTATTATATTAAACTTCTAATTTTGCATTAATGTGAAATGTCAAGTTTTCCTCAAAGATATAAAGAAAGGGGGCAATTAAAATAAAATCAGATTCTATAGCACAGAGTCTAATTAGTATCTTACCCTAGCATTCAGGAGGTTTGCTATTAAATTAAAAAATTAATACCCATTTATTTTGTATAAAAATATCACCGTATGGGTTTCTCTGGAACCTCTGGAACGAAGAAAATTGCACTTTTGCATAATAAAATCTACTTCAAAGACGGGCATCTAATACTCTCAAAGTACAAAACACAAACTCATTCATGTATTTCAAATACATTTCCTCCATACTTGTTAAGACATCTAAATGCAAGATCTCTTTCTTCCCCCCTTTCCAGACTAAGATTTTATAGCTTCAAACTCTTATTTTGTTTCCATGCTCCTTTCAAATATGAAAACTTCTCCTACGCCGCATCAATAATGTAATTATACCTTAATGTTTCTCTTGTTACAAAGAATTGAAGCATTACACTGCCTTTTACCAGCTTCCTTGCTAGGACAGAATACAGAGGGATGTGTTTTTAGCTACAGTAATTACCTTAATTTTGTAGGAACATAAGATTGCTGTGTAATCGGCTATTACTAATGCAATTACTCTGAAGAAATGGCTCACAAAGAGATGTGTCAGGGGTGCTTCTACATCAGCACAGATTGAAGTAATTTAATAATGAGTCACATTTGGTCTCTGAAGTGGGTAATACTGAATGGCAAATATCCACTCTGTAATGAAGATTTATGAAAGCATTATTTTGGCATGTAGTTACAGGACAGCTACTGCAAATTAACTGTACACCTCTTTTCTTTCCAAACATGTAATTTGTCTTCTGGTTGAGACCCCAGCTGGGCTCAGGGTGCCTTTCTGCGAGGTACCTGGTCAGCACCTGGTATTCTTCATTCTTTTAAAAGCCACAGTCACAGCTTGCTGAAGTAAACAGGGAGACTTTGGGTGAGTTATGGACTCATAAATGACAGACTACAGGAAAACAAGGTGGAGGTAGGGGCCTGTCATCCCACTTCCAAGTGTGGCTCCTGTCAACATGACTGACTATTATTCAGCATTCACTTAAATATTTTCCTGAGCCAAAGCCATGGAAGTTCAGTAAGTACCTCAAGCCCACCCCAGAAGCACATGACACAGTGCAAAAGTGAACTCAGATCTTTAAAATCCCTTTTTGGCTCCTTAGCCACACACCACACAACTTCTGTCTGTAGTGTGCAAATAACCAGTACATTTTTAAACCTATTAGCACACCTCAACAGGCCTGACATAATTTAATTAGTTATTGACTATGATTCAAAAAAACACCCTAGTGAATAGACACTATAAAATATGCCACAGCAGGCTGCCACACTGCAAGGGCTGGAATGAAAACCCTTTGGGTAAAGATCAATTGCTCACAAGTAGCTCTGCAGAATGAGCTGATTTACACAGCTTTACTGCAGGAGCAGAAGCTCTGACACACCCAGAGTACCAAACACACACAGAATTATCACTACAACAGCTATGGTAAGCCTTTCCCAACCCATCTCTTTTTTTTTTT
>VXBI01003332.1:1913544-1960201 GCA_013397375.1 Toxostoma redivivum | reverse complement strand
TTTTTTTTTTTTTTTGCTATTCCTGCGACTGAAAAACATAAACTAAAATCACCTAAACATAGGGATTAAATGGTGACAGTAGAGTTTAGTCATTCAATAAGAAATGACTGCTCCCCCTAATAGTGCAGCACAATAGAATGAGAAGAATACAATAATTTTATATCAGTACAAAATTAGTCACCTTCAGCAATATTAATTACAAAGGTATTTATACAGAAGGCCTGACCTGGTCAGGGTTAACAGAACAGGCTGTGAGAAAGAATCAGATTCTGCAGATAACAGAGGCTGGCCAATGTGGGGCTATATTAAAATGACAGGAAAAGGAGAAAATGTCTAGATTAAAAACACTGAAAGGGAGCATCCTGAGCTCCCTTTGAGTGAAGAATGACAAGATTTACTGGGGCTCCTAATAATAAAAGACTAAAATGACTAAGCCAGGATGCAACTCCCAGCCTCACAAGTCTTCAAAAACTGCAGTTCATTGGTGTGGAATTTGGGCACACAGGGCTGCATCTTCAGACCCAGTCACTTATTGACCATAAGCAACATCTGTGTCCAGCTTGAAACAAACCACAGAACACTGGCTTCTCATTCCCCAAACACTTCCCAGCACTTTTCTATTTCACATATCAAGAGATTAACCAGCACCAGGGCATCAAAAGAATCACAAAGTGAGTGCTTCAGCATCAAGTAGGTCTTTAAATTGGCAGAACATGAACATTATTCTCAATTCTCTCACAGAAGATCATCATAAAAAAACCCAAAGAAACAAAACACCCCCACCAAAACCCAAAAAAATAATAAGAAAATAAAAAAAAACCAGAAAAAAACCAACAAAAAACCAACCCCTATTTTTGAAGTTGAAAGTTCTTCCATGATCCAAAAGAGTGTTTGACCAATTCAAGCATTTAAACAGGACTATTCAATATCTCCAGGGAGGTGAATACCCACTGCCTGCATTTTGCCTCAGCATCTTTTAGTATTCAGTACTTAGTAATTCTAAGAATGACATATCAATGAGGTGAAGTATTTTTTTGGTGCCATGGGTGTCTATTAAAAGTCCTGAAGTATGAGATTCAGGCAAGGAAAAATATCATCATCTCCTGTCTTTCCTTTCAGAATCCCCTGAATATTCCAATATGTACAGACACCCAAAACTTTGTACCTCGGATTTATTGTCTCCAGGAAATCTGTTTTAATTACACAGTTTTTGAAGCTCCATTTTTAAATAGTTTAGGTTCCTGGCTCACACTATCCTCTCTGGAAGAACATTTCAGAACCTGACTCTTTGAACAGTTAAGAAAACTTCATTTCCATTCTAAATTTGAGTGATATGTATCCTTTAACGACTCCTAGTCCTCTTCAATATTGATTTCCTGAATTTAGTTATGAAGAGGAAGCATATATCTTCTCAGGCTTAATTTGCCTAGACTAAATCAAACTCCTCTGTTCTCTCCATTAGGACACATATTCCATTCTCTCATTTTCCCCAGGAGACTTTGAGGACTGCATATTTTCCAAATCAAGTTTCTTTTTCGTGAGCACAGATGACCAGAACTGTACACAGTAAACCAAATGGAGATTTGCAGCGTTTTATAAAATACTACAAACATCTTCCTTCCTCTACTAAAAATATACTTTCCAGTATATATCTTTTTCATAGCTGCATGATATGAACAAATAGTGGCAGCTGATGGTGACCTTTTGATTCACCATTTAATTCACATCTTTATTTTACCTCCCCTTGCCTCAAACCAGTACAAAACTAATACAGAATTAGAAGCTATTTCTTACATCTTGCTACTTTATTCCAGCTGACACTCTTCCTGAGAAGAGTCTTTCATATTTTTTTTCATACTTTTCTTCCTGAAGTGCCTTTCATATTTCCATTTCATGTTCCTCTGCATTCTGCTTTTTATTAAAACTTGGACCCTTTTGACATTTACCCTTTTCTTTTTCTGTCCATATATGTCAGCTTTTCAAATGGACCAGGTAGTGTAAAAAGAGAAGGGGTTTCCTGTCAGAATGTGTTACAATTTTTTATAATCTCTACATTGAAAGGGAAAGATTGAACCCCTAAGAATCCTAAGTAGAATTGACTAAATTTGAAGTCACCTGGTCTAATCAAGCAGGGACTAATTTAAAATCTAATTAATAGGGAGAGAAGCTAATAGCAGCTTTCAATTTTATGTGCATATCTCATTTAGTGGAGTGTGTTTTAATTCTCTGTATTATTTCCTTTAAATTTTCCCTGTGATTTTTTTCCTCTCTTATTTTCCCACCTCTTGACTACTCAAAATTCCTATGTTTTTTTCCCATCACTGTCTGAGCTCATCTGTCTTTTTAACTTGATACTTCATATTATGGCACTGTTCCTCGCTGTGTGTTCTCAAATAAAGATGCATCTGATGATGAGAGTAATTTTAAATCTTATTTTAAATTTATACTCCTAATTTCTACATTTAATCCATGTTTACATCACTAGTCCTAACCCTAATTTCTTGTTTTTTGGTAACGATCCTACTGAAACTCAGTCTTACTGGGAATTTTAGGAAGTGGATTTCTATTCTGGGTAGCTTCTGCTTCTAACAGATTGCTTCTGAGTTTTTCCTAATTCATCACATGGAAGACTGTGTTCTCACTACATAATTAAACTATATCAATTCTGCTGAATGGGTGCAGATGGGAAAGGTTAAACAAAAAGTCTCTTACTCCATCTGCATGCAACAGATCCTGCCCCTCAGGACAATTTCATTATTGTCTGACTTTGGGATACTATATCTTTTCATTCAAGTAAAAATTTTTCTGAAATTAAATTTGGGGTAGAATGCTTCCTTGAAAGAATAAAAAATTATCATTCAGTTAACATGTTACTAGTTTTTATTCAAGATTATATGAAGGGAATTAATGACATCCCTATGTTTCTTTATGGAAAAATAATACAGAGGCAACGCTCAGTTTTGTTTAGGATAAAAATAATGTATTTCAAATACTGTAACTAATGGAAATAAACCCCTGTATTTTTTATATATGAAGCTGATACCAGTGTATACTGAACATTTTTCTTTTTCCTTTTTTATTTTTTTACCTTACTGACTTTTAATGACTGAGTTTCATGAACTCAGTTGCTGTAACAATTAGTGCAGTTGCCGTTGTTGCAAAACTCACCATTGGGAAAGCAATCACAGTATTTATGATTAACCATGCAAAATAACATAAAAATATTTTAACTGGTTTAACCAATCTAGACACAGAGCTTCTCTCTATCAAATTTACATTTTGTAAAATGTACCTAGTCCATTAAAGAATCAAATCTAATTATTGTGTATACATCTCTGCATATTATTCATGTATGAAAGCATCAGCAAGGCAGAGAAATATGATTTTAGTATATAGCATTTGCATTCTATGTAGGATTTTCCAAGCATGCTTCCAGATTCAATTCTTATTTTTCATGCTATGGATTTTATGCAGTCATCTTCAAGCCCTGCACAGAATTCTGAGCTCCTGTGACACGAATCTACATCAATTGTGGATCTTTCTATCTCAATACCAGGTGAATCATTTTTAACACAAACATAATATCTGTCCTAATGCACAGGTCCTGTATGTTTGTCCTCTCATCTACACACTGCAATTAGAAACCCTTAAATGTTGATACATTTTTACTTACAGTTTAAGGCACTGAGATTTTGTGCAATTGTGGTTTCTTGGACTTCGGAGCCCCTAAAACAAAAGGTAAGCTGCACAGGTTGAAAACAAAAAGAAAAAAGCATGTAGAGATACAAGGAAATTATTCTATAGTTTTGAAACAGTAAGTACTGGTTTTATATTTTTTTTAAATTGCTGCTACCTAACAAGTCTGCCTCTTATTTAAAAATGATCTGTGATTAAATGTTAAAGGGAATCATTACTGTTAAAAATACAGGCTAAACACATGCTAATTAGATTTAGAAACATCTCCATTAAGTAAGATAATGAAATTTTTTTGAGGCAAATGAACTGCACAATTGCATTGGTACTAAGAAACCTGAATTAAAAGAAAAATGTGTAAAAATCCCAATGGAAGAATATATTTTCCTTTTTTTGTGCTTTTGTTTACCCCAAAAGTGTCTTAAAAGGGTTCTCAGAAACAGCATAATCTATATAATACCAAATTTAAAGGTTCACAAGTAAAAACTGAAAACTGTATTTTTATTTCTGCTGTTAATTCTAGCAAATGTTGAAACCAGAAACCATTATATGCAGAAAGTATACTGAGTGCCAGCCAAACTGCTTAGAAAATACACACAATTGTTACTTTCCAGTAACACAGCCTTGATAACCCCTTTCAAAAAGAGGAAAAGGAATGTATGCTGTGCTTCACATTGTAAGATTAGAAGTGAATCTTGAACTTGTATTTAATTCCTTCCCATCTAAGGAAAGAAGAAAAAAAGAAGGAAACCAAAGGACAACTCAAAAGCTGAAGAGAATAATCCCAAGAAACTTTCAATTCCTTGTCTCAATTCTTGTACTTGCTGTGAGGAACAGAAACTCTTTCAGCTTTTATCACAATAAAAGACTATATAAAATTATAGTAATAAATACTGAAATAAAGCATGTAAAAATATTTTGAGGAAGCTATATCTAGGTAAAGAAATACTTATGTACATTAAAACTGAACCTCAAATATTTTGTTGCAGTGTAAATGAAAACACGCTACTCCATCTAAATAGGACTAACTTCAGGACCTCAAAACCCATTTTTTTAAAACAATTTGATGGCATTTCAAGTTCACATGATCACAAGTCACTAAGTGTTACTGAGCCATTCCAAATCCCAAGACTAAAGAAAATCCCACAGCCCTCAAGGGTTCTCTTAATTTCTAGAGAAACAGTGTCCCTTGGTGGCAAACGAGGGTAAATGCAAAAATACTGAGGAGCTCGTGCCAAATGTGATTTATATGAAGAGTAATCTATACTAAAACATCCAGTAATTTTAACATATCCATCGCTTTATGTCCCTGGGGTGCCTACCAATTTTTCAGTTAAAAAAGAAATTAAAATTATTAGTGGTGGTGTCTCCATTACCTTTGGCTCATCTGCCCCATTGTTGCCTAAGAACACAAAGACAAGCTGTTGCAGATTAACAATCCATGATATACTACTACCTGACACTATATTATCTAGACAAATGTATAAATCTGTATCTATATAATTTCAAATTATCTAGAATCTATTTTCGTTTTTATTGTACCTGATTGAAAATAATTATTTTGATTGTGATAGTCAGGAATTTATCTTCTGTGTGCCACAACTGTTTATATTAACTGTGTTTGAGCACCTACTTCCAAGAGGCAGATAACTTGGAATGAATAAGTAATGATTAGTTTTATTCTAATAAAATGTAATTCCAAGCATATAAGGATTTTTCTAAGAGTACCACTTATCCTATAAAGCTTCATAATCACAGACTGGAATCTCTCAAACAAATGGATCATTGTGCATTAAGATGTTTGCTTTTTCACCCTTCATTTTTGGAAGCACCTATTGTAGCTCATTATCATACCATCGTGACAGTTAATTTCATTCATAGAGTTGTGATTGATAAATCAAGAGTTTTCCTTAGGATAAATTGATCTTAACATAGTTTTTCTGTGTTTGTTTGTTTCCAGCTGTTAAATAGAAAGTAACATGTTTTATACATATAAAATAGCACTATATATATATATATATAAATATGTAGCAGCATAGCTAAATAAAATTCAGGTTGTTCACAGTGCTCAAGGAACAAACTTATTATTTTTTTTATGGCACTTACTAAGTGTGACTTTCCATGCTAGCATGGTACAAATTACTCCATTTTCTCTGGCATATAATTTTGCTATCAGTCACAGCATATAATTACCACAGGGCTGGAATGATTTCTGTGTGAACATCTGGATTCCTTGGCTACACTGCAATGCTAATAACTTGTCATACTTGCAAACATTTGTAGTCTGAAAAAAAGCTGTCTCAGTAACAATACTGCCTCCCTTACATCAGACTGGAATAGAAAGCTTTAAATCTTAACAGGCCTGCTTTAAAACCGACTTTTAATCCCAAACAAATACAATAAATTTCATAATTTTTCTGCATGAATAATGTTTTTTAAAGCAAGGATTGTATTCAATGTAACACTGTGAATACATAATTTAATTGTTAATGGCAGAAGGATTTTTGCTTGTATTTCAAGTAAAAATATTCCAGCCAGGCAAGGGAGGGGATTGTCCTGCTCTGCTCTGCACTGGGGCAGCCTCACCTCCAGTGCTGGGGGCAGCTCTGGGTGCCACAATATAAAAATGACATAAAGCTGTGAGAGAGTGTCCAAAGGAGGGCCATGAGGATGGTGAAGGATCTGGTGAGGAAGCTGAGTGAGGAGCAGCTGAGGTCACTCGGTCTGTTCAGCCTGGAGGAGACTGAGGACAGACCTCACTGCAGTTTGCAATTTTCTCCTGAAGGGGAGAGGAGAGGCAGATACAGATCTCTCCTCTCTGGTGACCAGTGCCAGGACCCAAGGGAATGGCCTGAAGTTGTATTAGAGCAGGTTTAGGTTGGGTATTAGAAAAAGTTTTTCACCCAGAGGTGGCTAAGCACGGGAACAGGGAAGCACCAAACCTGACAGAGCTCAAGAAGGTTTTGGACAATGCTCTCAGGCACAGAGTGATACTTGGGACATCTTGTGCAGGGCCAGGAGTTGAACCTGATGATCCTGATGGATCCCTTCCAACCCAGCACGTTCTATGGTTCTATGATTATGTGGCATCTTCCCAAAAGTCACACTTCTAGACTAAGCCTTGCTGCTTAGTACACACTTTGACCCCTGAATAGACAACCTTAAAAATCCTGTTTACAAAATTCCAGTACCTTTCAGAAACATCTTTCATGAAAAGCCCAAATTTCTGTAACTGGTCTTGCACATACCTCGGAATTTATATTTGAATAACTCAAGAATTTTAAGAGAATAATGAAGTTGTAAAGAACATCTCTGCATATGTAGGGAATGCTGATGTTAGAGGCAGATTTTAATCCTCAGCCCTATTCCTTTACATACACTGCACATGGGAAGAAAAGCTCAAATACTAATTAATCAGCTGCCCAGGGTTTTTTGGTGCAGTCCCACTTAGCAGCTCGGGTTCAGGTGCCCTTAGGAGAAGACTCCTTCCTAATTGTCCTGAACTGGAATCAGAATGTGCAAGGAGCCAGTCACACTGGAGCCTTGAGGCCCAGACACAGGCAAAAAACCCAGATGCTATTTTGCCTTGCTCCAGAATAAGGAAATCTACAGAGCAACGTTTTTCTTTGCCTCTCTTGTGAGCAGGTCAGATAGGACAGTGTCTGAAAGCACCTCTTACCCTCTGGCACTTAGAATAAAGCCCACTTTAGACAGTCAGTGGTGGGACAGATTCTTCCAATCAGCATGAAACCTTGCCTGCATACTTACTGTTTAATCATACACAGAAGCACAAATCTGAGGTAAACCACAGATATCACTGAGGGAATCCTAGTACATAAAATAATGCATCTCTTGTTCATAAAAAGATGAGTGTTTTAACCAAGAACTCCCTTGCAGCATCAACAAAAGATTTTAGTGTGACTACAGCATTACCTTCTTGTGAAACAAATATTAATGCTCTCTTAAAAGAACTTGCTGGGAGAAACAGTTTGGTGTTTGATGTCTTCAAACCAAAACCATTTATTCTTACCTGCAACTGGAGATAGGAATGATATGAACACCTGAAGAAAAGAAATTTTACTTATAACTATTGTATGTATTGATTGATTCATTTTTAAAAAGCCAAATGACCAAACAAAAAGCATGACTTAGTGACATTAAAACGGGAAGTTACATACATTTTCATGACATAACATAACAAGGCATAAAAATACTGTGGTCCATTCAGCATTACCAGATACTGTTACATATTTTGAATATTATTCCTGCCTTTTCTGTTCAGTGTAGTTTTGGTTCAGATGCATTTACAACTCTAATAGCACCACACTGAAAACCTACATCTGCATTTTCAAAAATAAACCAACCAAACAAAAAATGGAACAAAGGCAGAAACCAACCACAGATGTTTTCTAGATTCAAATCAGAATTTACATTGTTTGAACTTGACAATTCGCTCTGTGTGTGCTGTGCTTCCTCCTTATATAGAGAGCAGTTTAGGAAGGTAAGCAAGCAATGTAGAAACAAGCAGTCAGTTTTACTTCAATGCAATTATTTTTAACCTGATCAGAATTTTGCTCCAATATCTTCAAGAAAAAGGGCAAAGGAAGGAAACATTCAAATATAGTGTGATAAACTGTAAGGATATGAGGAAGCGAGCTGGTCAGAGAGATTTTTCTAAATTCATTTTTAGCTCCTGATACACAGACTAACAAAATTCCATTATCTTCAACTTTTAAGAAAGCAACTGTTCCACCTGATCACATCTTTATTATTTGTATGACTGCTCCTTCTGGAGAGAGAATGCTTGAAGCCAGAACACTGAAATTTTTTATGTGGCATCACTACAGAAAAAAGAAAGTGGACACAATTTGATGGCAGACAAGGGTGAATCCATATGTTCAGCTTCTTTTGGGAGATTTAATTCCTTGTAGTTTTAATTGTTCATTAACACATTCCCTATTAACTAGAAGGTATGTTTAAATCACTGCTAAATAAACTGAATGTTCACTGCTTCGGTTCCTAACTGGATTTAACAGCAATGGTTTCACAAGTCCTGAATTTCAAGAGTCTACAGCAAGGGAGCTGGGAAGAAAATACAAAAGATATTAAACATTGTTCTAAGTAGTGGTAATTGTGAAATTTTATTTCATTTTTTGAAGTCACAGAAGAAAGTAGAAAATAGAGACAAAGTGTTGGATGTAAATAACCAACAACAGACGTAAAGTAACTAAACAAGATAAAAAAAAATCCACTACCTTAAATTAATACATTTTACATGAGAAAACAATTGGTACAAAGGCTGAATTAGAACCATGATTTTCAAGGTCAGGCATGCACTTCCCTAGTCCCTCAAAAGCCTCAAGTCTTAAAAGAATATTCAGCTGGGAACTGTATTAATCCTGAACAATGTACCCTGTAAATGGATTCCATGCTTTCCTAACTTCTGCCATGAAATAGCTGAAATAATAAATTTGAAAAAGGCTCATTCGAGGTATATACCACCAATTCCACACTGCTATTTAATAAACAGAAAAAAAATTATTATCATTCAACCTGACTTTTAGCTACCTCCTCAACCCTAAGTTTGATCTCCAAAACTCACTAATTGAGAATCAATGATTCAAGGTTTTAGTATCAAATTAGTAGTTTTACTGAAATATGAACATTAAACTTTACAATAAAATACACTGTACTAGAAGGTCCATTCAAATCTAGGTAATTTCAATTACATTCCTATGGCTTTGAGCAAAAAAAAAAAAAACCCAAGCAGTTTTACTGTATGTACACAATATTGAACATCAAGATTTAAATTATTTATTAATAACCTACATTCAATGTGGATTTCTAAGATTTACATCCAAAAAGCATATTTTATTTACATGCTGCTGACATTTTAAAGAAAAAGAAATAAAATATTATCTGTTTAGGAACCATATCTATTCCAAAATTTAAAAAGATACATTTAACACCACAAAGCATTTTAAACATTTACAATAAAAACCAGCTTTCTGTGCCAATCATACTTACTCTCCAAGAATGTAAAATTGCACTAACTACAATTAGACTAGAAACGCTTAAGACCTGAGAGTCAAATCTAAACTTTTTTTTTTTTTTCAAGCAAATCCTACAAGCTAATATGCCCTTATGTTATTTTAAACACAGACTGGTCAGTGGTCAATTTAAAAAAAAAAAAAAAAAAGCCAACACCAAAAATAATCCCCCCAAAACCCCAGTGCATTATTTCTGGAGCTCCAAAAATAGATCACTATAAAATTGTTGCAGTAGTTTGATAAGTGCCAGGCCTGCCAGACGCAGTGAGGCTTATTTCAAAGTGTCCTTTCCCACACACTGTACCCTAATCAAATAATGAGTGCCTTTGATCAGTTCCTGTGAGGATTCCCACATTCATGTAAGCATGCATCTTGGATTTTTGAGGGCTTCCACCTCAAGCATACATACACAGGTGTTTTAATAGCTAGATCAGAGTAAAAATAAACATGAAGAGGCATAGAAAGTTAGAAATACTGGCCAGAAAACATTCCAAGTCTAATGAGAAATTTGATATCCATCCACCCCAAGGGTCTTTTAAACTCAGCAGAGCTCAGGAACATCATTCACTGTATTAGTAACCATCATGTACCTTATATAAAATAATAATGATTAGAAAAAATGGCTGTGCTAACAAGTGCACTTTACTGCACTGCAGGATGTAAAAAAGGTAGCACACCTAGAAAGCCCAGGGAAGAGAAGCATCATGCAAAAGTTACTCCATTTGGTAGCAGCAAATTTATTTCTGCACTTGGAAACATAATGCTCCTTTTTGAGTGAAAAACTTTCCCCTCCCTCCTGGTATCCTTCAGAAACTGCTGGACCAAGAGGGTTTGGGATTTCCCCACCCTGGAGCCATTCCCATGGCTGCAGCAGTTTGCCCTGCCCATGCAGATGGTTGGCAATGCAGGAGTGGTCCTTCATCAGCCCCCACAGGCAGCCTGGCTTTGCACCTTCCCAACACTCAGTTAACAATTCCCAGGGCCCAGAAACACGAGTGACACCAATGCCATTCACCAAAGCAAACACATGAACATTTGTAAATCCTAAACAAAGGTATTCCTGCCCTTCCTAAGGACCAACCTTTGCTGCTTAAGAACAGGAGCATTGCATTAGAATTTGAAACCTGACTGCACCATTTGGCAACATATTCAAGTCTGCTTATGCCACTCCATCCTAATTTGTAATCTGCAAGCCAGATCTGCATTACCACAACCTCTACCACCCAGCATATGCCTTTTTCCTGGGCTAAAGATCTTTGTTTTTCTAAGGCACTTGCATGAACAAGCACACAGGTCCATTTATTTATACAGAAATCAAATCAGCGTCACAAACAGCCTTGTAAGCAGTAAGCAAAATGTGATACCTGCTAATGAGGGGGCACATTGTACTATCCAAGGGTTGGGTTTCCTTCCTTTTTTTTTTTTTTTTCTTTTCAAAAATCATAAAATTTCTACAGCTTAGTGTGTTAAGTGAGTTACAGCAGGGATTTTTTAGTATGTTTTACAGAATTTACCTCTAAAAAGAAACTAAAGAAGGCAAACGGCCACAAGTTTTGTCACTCATTTACATGAAGCAGCAGATACATTGAAGAACATTCTGCTATTAACACATAGCAAATCAAATTTTTCTAGTATTTAAGTCAGTGTGTTTTATCCCTTTGATTCTGGAAACAAGTAAACTAATTTAAAGTTAAAAAAAAAAAAAAGAGAAAGTGTATACAAATTAAGAGAAAACTGCAGAAGTTAGAATATACATGACTTCATGCAATGATACTATGCCTCCTCCCTAGAAACAGAAAATTTTAAAAGTCATCCTTTGTCGAAATAAGCTCTTCCACACTATTGACAAAAAAAAAAAAAGCCAAAAACAAACCACAACAAAAAAAGACACATTTAATATACTGCTAAGGTTTTAATAGGTGATCAAGAAGGTGCTGACTCAGTTTCTTCTCCAGCTACTCTTCAACAAACCTTGCTCTTGTTCACTGTGCAGAGGAGTTCTTATCCCACCAAGAGGAGATGGCTTGGCACCACCAATGCAGATCACTTTGTGCAGTTTTTACTGAGGTTAAACAAACCCATGATGTCAACCATCGCTTTCCGGATGTTCTGTCCAAAGCGATGAGAATCCTTTAAAAACAAACAAAAAACCAAAACCAAATACTTGGACTGTCCATCAACAGTTATTTTTCAGGCAAAAGAAGAAACTTTCTAATATTTTGTAGTTTTGGAGCTTACGGAATTCAGGCATGTATTTTACCATACAATGGGGATTTTAATAACAGAAATTTTAATGCTATACAGATTAATCCAGGTTTCTGCTATTGCTGACCAATGGGTTCTTCATTATGCACTTACTTTCCTACAGTCAGAAATGAGATCACATCCTTTTGAAATCAGATGCATGCACAGCTTTCTGCTACTTTAAAATTGCTGGGTTTTGATATTGCTTTTCATACAAGATTTTGCAAAAGCTCATTTTTAGAAAACAAAGGAATGTTCAGTGAGTGTATGACTAATGACCAAGGAGTAGTGAAAAAGCAGAAAAATTATTTTTGTATGAGTTCCTATCAGAAACGATGAATAATTTGCCATTGAAAAAAGTATTGAAAATGAAAATAACAACTTTCTAAATGTAAACAAAACAGGAACTTGTTCTGTTTATTCTAAGTGCTAGATGAATGGTACAAGAAAGAAGTTAAGATCACAGATGTAAATTATTAACTACATTACAGGATCTTCTACAATGACCCTACTAATATCAAGGCTGCACACATAAAATGCTGCCTTCTCTGTATGGACCTTTGACTTTACTAATAAGTAAAAAGAACAGAGCGAAATTTAAACTACAAGCTAACAGGCATCTGAAGAACAATTTCAACTATGATAAAAACAAAGCTGTATTTCCTAATCTTTAATGATTAACCAGAAGTACCATGATCTCCTGGACAAGTGAAGGTCAAAAGAGGAAAAGTAGGTCAACTATGTTACCCTGACTGAACTCAAGTATATTTAATAATGCTATAAAAATATAAAGGGGAAGGATGAACTGAACTCAAAGCAGGCCTCCACAACAGCAGGATATTCAACATAAGACATCTACTATACTCTAATAATGGGTGTTATTTTAATAATTTTTTTTAATTAGTTAAGTTTCATAAGCACAAATTACAATTTCTGGGTCAGCTTCATTCAGTATTGTTTACACCAGGAAGGCTTAAATAGAGAGCACACATTTTACTCTGTCTTTACAGCTGCAGCCTGAGACAAACCAATCAAAACTGTAATAAGAAAAACCAAGATATGTCCATCTCTCTGTTTAGGGAACACATGAGATCCTTTCACATGTGTAAAGATGATCCTGGGCCATGTGTTTTCTTTATGCTTGAAAGTGTAAGTGAAATAGAATATGGTTCATGGAACTATTGAATTTATACAACTGGAGACACAAAACTCCAGCAAAACAGTGTATATTGAGAAAGAAAAAACACATTATAACAGTATGTTGCAAGTTCTACTGTGTATTTTAGACAATGAGTAGAACAGTTCCATAAGCACACAGCAGAACAGATTTATTAAGCCATAGGAAAGGACTGACTCTTACCGTCTCAGAACAAGATATTTTGCTGGAGACATGGAAATGGATGGAATTCTCATCCAAGATAATGTAAGAAACACCATAACCATCATCAGCAACCTAGGGGAAGAAAGAAGAGAGAAAAAACACATTTTAACCATTTCTTTCTCCTTCATTCTCAATCAACTTATGCACAATTAAGAAGTGGCTACAGTTTTTAAAATAAGTTGCCATTTCCTCAAGTAAAGCTTCAACTTCTAATTTTAAAAGTGCATAATTTCTGAGGATTGGCTCCACTTAAGGAATAGTTCTAGTCTCATCTGAAGTGCATGGAATAACCATTTTCTGAATATTTGCCTGTAATATTTCTCAGCTTTAATAGTGTGAAATAAAATACTTATTCAAAGAGCTTCTCTTATCAAGGCCTGGTCCTAAGCAGCTATAGAGCTTCAGTGCTTAAGCAGCAAGGAATAAAATAGTTCAGTTGTACACCTAAAAACAATCAGACTCCTGGGATCCTTCTGCAGATACAAACAAACACAGCGTAAAAGCCTTGTATCATGAAAGATTGCCAAATGCCAGTTTTCTTCTGACTCTACAGCAAATATGTGATTCTGAACACCTGTATCACAAACAGAGATCTGGTCCAATTTCAACATTAGCAGCATTAACTGTCCCAAGTTTCAGTTTGATGTTATATTCCAGCTATGCCTGGTAAACACGGATTATCCTGATGTCACCCTCTTCATGTATTTCCTAACTCAAAGGATCAAAACCTTCCATCCCTCTGCTGCCACTGCTGCCAAGCAGTCTGATAGTCTTCTCACTCTTCTCACTGTTAGTGCTACAGAGATAAACTCTATGTTATGCTTAAAAAAACCCTTCAAAACCAACAAAAAACACATGCATGGAAAGCTGATGCACTGAATCTCTGAGCTACTTCAGCAAACCAAAGCACAGATTTTTGTAAACAAAAACAAAAGGAAAAGTGTTAGAAATTTCTGCAGCCAAAACCCTTCTCTATTGCCTTTTGGGCATTTGGAATACTGACTTCATGATCTGCTTGAGGAAGCCAGTTTCTCAAGAATGAGCAGTATGGCCTCTTTGATACTGCAAATCAAATTAATTCCAACTTCAAAAACTACTGAAAGCTGTATCAGAAACATGAGTAAATAAACAACAATTTAACACATCCCCCCCTTCCTGCTTGACAAACCAGCCAAAATACTTGTCACCCTAATTTCTGTGGGGCAAAGAGCAGTCCTGTGACACCTGTCATTGTTCCTTCAATAGAAATGCTTTTTGAAAGCAAATTAATCCAGTATAATACCCCCATAAAGGCTGCTTAAGAGGTCTTGTTGACACCAATATTCTCATCAATGGCCAAGCTCAAATACCAGTAAAATATCACAGCAAATAAGCAGCTTGTCAAATCTCTAACAATACACTGAAAGTCTACAGAAGCCATAGAACATGGCTGTATTCTTGACTTGCCATAATTCACATTTAGGAGGGCAAGCAGAACAAGGTGAGCAGCTTAACTTGGAGGAATGTATGAATACATTTATTAATCAAGCATAAGTAGTACTTTTACTAATCCCAAACTTAAAATGTAGTTTAAGTAATAAGGGATTTGTCACTGTAATAACAGCCTGAGGTACAGAAGACCTGGGCACAGGCAATGTGATAAGAACTCCAACTTCATCAGATGTCTTTGCCATGGAGCCCTGTACCACATTTCATAACTGTGTATTTCCTTAAGAATAATCCATCCTTGCAGTGGGATACCAGAAAAAGGTAGCACAGATTTTTCTGAGCACAGCCACATCACAGTATTAAATACATGCATTTAAAAGCATGAGCATAAGCAACAATGAGGGATTACATCTTGATTGGCATCTTGAAAATAAAACACTTTTTTAGTGGGTACTTGTACTTAGGAAACATACTGGTCCAAACCCTCCACCAGAGGATACCATCTCCGGGTTCTTCTTCAGATCAATGTGCTGCTGTGGTGTCTGACTCGTTGACAGCCTCCAAGGCTCTGACAAAACCTTTATGAGATGTGAAAGAGATGCAAACAAACAGAAAACACTACTTAAGAACATGCAACTTTCTCAAAACTAGTCAAGACAGTAACAAGTGTTACAACAGGTGTAATATTGATTAATAAACTCTTAGAAAACACTTTATAAAGCAGTATTAAGGATAACTCCCATTTCAATGGAATGAAAAAATTAAGAAGCTTAAATGAAACAGTTAAACTTGTCCTGATATGGAAACCATTAACACATGAGGAAGTGATGTCAATCCCTCAAAGAGAACAAAATAGAATTTCAATAGAAATGCTACTTCAAACAAGATTATCTGGTCTACAGCCTTGTAACTTAAATACAAAAGGTCTTGTTTGAACAAGAACATTATTAATCATGTTCAAATCCCAGGAAGATCCTGTATCAAGTTAGAAGCCTGTAAAATAACGACACATCTTGAAAGTTTGTGGAAAGTGTAGAAAGTTGTTTTATTCTTGACTTAGCCACATTTAGGAAAGCAAGCAGACAAATGTAAGTAGCTTATTTTTGAGGCAAGGTGGAACATATTTTTTATTCATCAGAAAAAATGAGCAAGTGCAGTGTAATTATTTTTATAAAATCCAGCCTTAAAATCTAGCTTAATTAAGAATTTGTCAAAGTAATAAACAATGACATTAATGCCATTTACAGCTCCTTTAACTCTTAGTAACTTAAAAGGAATTGAATTTATCAGTTTCACAAGAAATTCTCAGAGAAAACACACAGCCTCTGTTGCACTCCCATGAAAATATGCAACACCCACAAGCAAAACAATTTTTTTCAATATTGATTATATATTTCTTGCAATTCTAAGTAACATGTATTATGCTAAAAAGCTCACTGAAGGCATTCTTCTTGGTCTATCAATAAATGTACATGTGAGGTTTGAGAACCTCCAGGTGCTCTTAGGCACTTAAACTGTTGGGTTATTATTTTTAAAAAGTCAAATAAGTTAATAGTTGTTATAAAGTTATTTATTGCAGAAGCACATCAGTCTTAAAGGCAAAAACAAAGTAGAGTAATGGTAAAAAGCAATGGCATAAAAGCAAGTGGTATAAAGGAAAAGGCAATGGCAAAATGCAGTGGCAAAATGCAGGTGGTAAAATGCAATGGTATAAAGCACCAGCTCTCCCTAATACATGTTTTTTATAGAAACTTTTTTACTAGCTAAGACATAAACTTGGACTACTACTTTTTAACTTATTAGAATCTTAGTTTCTTAGTACATTAGACTATGCTTAAACTACGTACATGGTCTATCTTGTTTTAACTAAAAAACGTAAGCAATATTCTTAACTTTATTATGTTTGAAGTTAGGTTTTTGGAGCTTCTAAGGAAACACTAGCATGTTTTTTAACTTTCACTAGAACATGTACTACTTTTTTGGCATTTAACACCCTTTACTTAAAAGCACTTAAAACTTATTTTACTTACTTACTTGCTCGCTTATGTTAAAACTTAAACTTTCACCTTTACCTTATGTGTGAGTGACTTAACATACTTTAACCCATCTAAAGGCTTTAATTTAATTTTTGCACTCTGATCTCTCTCTGAAAGATTCAGAGACACTCCTAGCTTACTAACTCTAACATGTATACATAAAGGAAAATGAAACTAAACAATTTATGATGTTAAATAGCACAAGCTGAAATTTTACCGTTTTTCTTAGGAAAACCAGAGTTGTGCAAGATACCACAAAACACTAACTGACCAAAGGGCTATTTAGAGAAGAGCAGAGTGAGCAGTAAAAGACACCCACTTCCTTGAGGAAAGGAGAATCCACAGCCAGGTACTTGGACACGACGTAAAGGCAGAAGAGGTGGCGGTCGATGCCGGCGCCGGTCATGGCGAGGCGATACAAGAGCTGGTGTTTGTCAGCTGCCTGCCGAAAGAACTTCAGCGTGTTTTCAGTCTAACAAAGCAAAAAAAGATGAGGAAAACTCAGTTAAGTGAACTGCATCAAGGATGGAGGTGCAGAAACAATGACTCTCAAGCCTTGAGCAGTTAAGTTCAAGTACAAGATGACTGACCTCCAACAGTATCCTCTGGCTTTTCAACCTCCTGTATTTAATTTCAGCAAGTGTCAGCTATTACCTGCTGTAAACTGCATAATGAAAACTAATTTGTATTTTAAGTGTTATCTAACCCTACAATCAAACAGGATTACAACTCAAGTTTACTACATTATTTATAGCTTCTATAGATACTGGTCTTAAAAAGAGCAAATCTCCATGTGATTTAAGGAAAGCTCAAACAGCCAGAGCTATTTTAGAAGGCAAACTGCCAACACTGAAGGTACAGAGGTCCATAAATGCTGGTCATCAAAATCAATATATAAGAGCAACTACTTCCTTCCTGTGAATTATTCTTGCTTCTCTGTCAGAAAGGAAAGCTTAACTGGTATGAGATTAGTTGTTCTATGAATCTGTGTTTGAGTTTTACAAGTCACAAAAAATTTCACAAGTAATCACAGTTTCCTGGAGTTCAGAAACAGGTAAATAAGGGTATATTTGGTTAAGTTCTGCCATTCTGTTTTGCTAAAGAATTTCTTCTTTACTGACAGAAAACATGGACAATTACCTTATGCAGCTCTTCCTTCCTAAAATAAAAAGCATCACTCTAAATGCAGGGACATCTTCCACTAGACCAGGCTTCTCAGAGCCCCATCCATCCTGGCCTTGAACGCTGCCAGGGATGGGGCAGCCACAGCTTCTCTGCGCAACCTGGGTGCCTCACTACCCTCACAGCAAAGAATTTATTCCTAATACCCAATCCAAACCGACTCTGCCAGCTGTAAAAGGCACCAACACCACGGACTCACACTTTCACTTGGGTCTTCCATGGCTTTAACAAAGCGACAGGACTCCACCGTGCACGAGCGAACCGTCTCGGTCCTGCCTTCCCGGAACAGGCGCGTCATGGACGCTTCATAGGTCAAAGAAAACTTCCCCATGTCCTTGCAAAAGGGAAAAATCAGAGATTAAAGGTTTAGACAGACTTGGCCCCTCTTTCTTAATCAACAGTCCAAGCTAAGCACACAGGCTTAAGAATCACTCCACAAATGAAACTCAACATTTAAGTTTTCAGCTTGCCTGAAGATAATAAACAAAAATAAGATTAGCAGCAGGATTTGATAAACACTAATGGAACAACCAGACTAGCAAGGACTACTCTCTGCATTTTATATTCAACTTTCTCTAGTTTATAAGAAAAGCTGAACGTTGCTACATTGGTCTTTTTCTGACAGCACATTACAGGAAAGGTGAACTAAATGGAAGAAAATACAGGTAGGCATCTCTGTTAGGCATCCTCTTTGGGAGTGTCCATGGCTACTGCATCATGTGTGACTCTAATCTAAAAGGTAAGCTTAACACTGTTTATATTATAAACACAACTACTAGAAGTTTCATATCTTCTTTCTAGTCCAAAATGCCTAGGGATAGACCAACTAAGCAGAAGAGAAAAACTTAGAAATGTATCAATATGTGAACCACTGTAGGAGTGATTTCCAGCTAGTAATCTGCTCAGGGTTTGTATCAATGTGCATTGCATGCTTTTACAACCATGTACAAGATTACACAGTCACAGGTTTTAGTCACAAACATGTTACACCCAGCTTAGTGAGGCTCTGTAAGCCAGAACAGTTCTGTTCTTACCCGATAGTGAGCAAGCTGCAGGGCAAGCTGCACAAAGGCATCGGGGCTGGTCTTCACTTTCTTTATTAGTCCTTTCCCAAAAGTATCAAAATAAAATGAACAGAACTCCACATCATCTGCTAGAGCCACGGCAGTGCTCAGAGACTTCTCAATCACTTCTTGGCACTTAAATAAACAAACAAACAAACAAACAAACACCTGTATGTATACAAACATGCATTCATGGTATTTGAGAGAACGATTGAAAAAGTACAAGTATTTTTAACTGATAAACAGGAATGTTTGCTTTTATGCATGCCAGGAACATCATTACCTAAATAATTTCCCTTTAGAGAAAAAAGAGAAGCCATTTTGCTAGAAAGTTAAAATTCAAAAAGCTAATAAAAATGTTTTAAGCCAGTACACATTCAAAAATAACTCTTAAAAAAACCCACCATCATCAAAACTGTTCAGATCAGGAGAATATAAAAGAATGGCCTACAGTTACAGAATGGCAATAGTAGTGTGACTTCCAAGCTCCCATACATGTTTAATTAAATACATCACCAACCATTAGCTTTTTATTCAAAATTAAAATCCAAATAGGTGGTGGCAGTTTTTCTAGAAACTCAGGCAAAAAAAACTCCTTAAAAATCAAATCTTATTAGGCATGTATACAGAACTATGAACACAAAAAAAGGACAGTTATTCTAAAGGAACTATTAGACAAGAGTTTTTGTTGTGACAACAGTAATGAAACCTCAGCAAGTAAAATTTTATTTTAATTCAGTCACTATTTAAAAGAGGTGGCCACTTATTTTTGATATACTGCCAACCAAGAAAGCTTTTAGTAAAATGTCATTTCCCAGTCAGAATTTTTAAAGATTGATATTAAAACCCCCTGACTTTCTAAGGAAACTGAGTAATGGCTACACTTGAAGTACACAACCTACAGGATTCAAAGGAATTTAAAGCTGATTTATAGGGTTATCTATAATTACATAAATTATTTGACCACTGGGGAAGAGAGCAGTTTCTTTCTCATACCACTAAATCTTATTTACTCACTTCTTCTGGAATTTCCCACTGCAGTTTGGTAGGAACAGGAATATTTGGATTGGTATCTCCTTTGCAATGTCCATCTACTGAATAGCCCAGTTCAAGATACTCAGTTGCCATCACATTCTGCAAAGAATGATACTTCTTCAGAATTTCCAACACATTACTTACTGCCATGGAATTAGGATTTCATTGTGAAAGCAGCATAACTTATTTTCACTACACAGAGAAATAAAATATACAATCCATTTCCAAACACAGAAAACAACTGCAAGGGAAGCCCCCAGTTTTATAAGAACACCAGATGTGCACCCAACACTTATTCAATTACACTGGTGCATTTTGTTAGATGCTACTGATTTAATAAAAAACTTTTCAATTCAAAACCCACCTCAAACTAAGCAGAAGTAAAAAACTAAACTCAGTCTTAGATTTCACAATCTTTGTTCAGTTTAGATTCTAGAGAATTTCTTCAAGTTTGTTATTTGTCAAAACTTATTCATCAAGGAATAATTTGTTTCAGAGTAAGTGCAAACCCCTGCAAGAACTCAATTACTTTTAAGATTTGTATCCCTTTCAAAATTGGAGTTCATTTTACATGTTCACTAGAGCTCTTGGGTGGGAAAGAAGAATGTTTCCAAGATGAACAACACAACAGGCCCTGTCTTAAAAGATATCAAGCGTCCTCGATGTTAAAAGAAAAAAATCCAGGAACAACAGACTCACATACAAACACAAAGAATTACCAAAAGATTGGAATCTGCTTAATATGGAAATTAAAAGCTTGATGATTTATTTCTGGTCTCTTGTTTTAGTTTCATTTTCTCTTCATTTTCTCATTTCATTTAGTGGTCAGAACATGACAACTATGAAATAAAGCTTTGTCTATACTATTCTAAAAACAGATGTAAAGAGCTAACAATAGATAACTTTCTAGAAAATTAAATCTTGTTTCATTAATCTTAATTCTTAGCAGAAAATGCACCAACTAATACTCAGTACAGACACATGAATTAAGCATATAATATCATTCATTAAAAGCAAAAAAAAAAAAATCCCCCTTTAATTGAGATAGTCTACAGTGCATTGTCATGTCACTCTCTAATCAGTCTGACCTTCTTTCTTCCCTGGGTGGAGAATGCAATGAGGCTTTTTTTTGTTCTTATACACATGGAAACACTTCTATAATAGAACTCAGAAATTACCTGGGGGACCAGTTAGGCTCAAGACCCATTTGCACAAATACATACAAAATCAGAACTAATGTTTTTGAAATAGTTTTAATTGATCTGAGTCACATAACTCTTTGTAGGTTTAAGCTTCAAAACAAAAAAGGAAAAAAATCAAATAGGATTTTCAGAATTAAACTAAGCATATGATGGACAGACATGGCAAAGTGAATTTATTGCATTTGTAAAATATAAATACAAGAGATAATGTCAACAGAAGATCAGTCTGCATCTTAGCAAACAATGCTTAGACAAAACGTTGAACTGTGGACAATTTTTAAAATTTTGAAAGTAAGCATAGGAATTCTATAGTGCAAGAAAGCTTAAGAGCTTTAGGAGCATGTACATACAAAAAAGGCAATGCCATATCAAAGAGGCAATCATCTGTGGATTTAAAACATTAAAGTAAAGTTAGATGGGGAGCTGTATCACTTTTCTGTGAAGACATCTAAGCTCACTAAAATGCTACCCTTCAAAAACAGCAGTTCTTAAGCAAGGGTTTGGGATCTTTTTCAAACTCTACAGTTGCTGTAGGCATAGGGCCCTAGTCTCATCAGCAACCTGAATGCAAGGGACTGAAAGCAGCTGCTGACCTTCAGGGCTGCTTCAAGACCACATCACATTATCTTCTGCATTAGCTCTTTGCACCAAACACCTACCTCCCACAGGTGTCCAACAATAGGAGCATCTGCCCAGGAGTGCTCTGCATTCAGACCAATTTTGCCATTTTTGAATATTATAAGTGTGAATGTCTTATCAAACCACCTACAAAAGAAATGAAGATTTCTTTTTGATTTTGTACATTGCAAAAGAATTTTTGTATTGTAACTTCCTCTCTCTATAAAATTCACATTCAAATGCACTAGAACTTATCCTTTTTTATTTAAGAACATTTAAATAAATAGACAGAAATTTGATTCTCGTGAAGTTCAGCAAGGCTAACTACAAGGCCTGGCACCTGGGTCAAGACAATGCCCAGTACATGATGGATTAATAGATTTAGCAGCTCAGCAGAGAAGCACTTGGGGATGAAAAATTCATCATGAGCTGGCAAAGTGCACTTGCAGCCCAGCAAGCAAATCATGTCCTGGGCTGCTTAAGAAGCAGCATTGCCAGAAAGGTGAGGGAGGGGATTCTGCCTCTTCACTCCACTCTGGTAAGATCCCACCTAGAGAGCTGTGTCCAGCTCTGGGGTTCTCAGCACAAGAAGGACATGGAACTGTTAGACTGGGTCAGAGGAGAGTCATGAGAATGGCAGGAGTGCTGGAATACTTCACCCATGAAGAAAGGGTGAGAGCTGGGCTTGCAGCTCAGTCTGGAGAAGGCTCTGGGAACAGCTTCTTGCAGCCTTTCAATATATAGAGGGCTAACAAGAAAAGCTGAGAAAGACTTTTTATCATGGCTCATAGTGACAGGACATGGGGCAACAGATACAAACTGAAAGAGAATAAATTTAGATATGTTATAATGGAGAAATATTTTTTACAGTGGGCTGGTGAGACACTGGAACGGATTGGCCAGACAAGTTGTGGGTGCTTTGTCATTGCAAATGTTCAAGGCCAGGTTGGACTGGGCTTTGAGCAATCTGATGTAGTGAAAGTTATCCCTTTCTATTGCAAAGAGGGTTGGAACTAGATGAAGATCACTTCTACCCCAAACCCTTCTGTGATTCTATGGAATTTATCAACTTAAAATTAATCAATAATTAATAAATATAGACAAATTCTAAAAAAAAAGGAAGGGATTTTCCACAGTGTCAATACTGCACCTGTCATAACATCTGCCATGTATCAATGATTTTGCATATGCATCCAGTGACCTCACTGGGTCTTCTTTCTTGTACCCCTGCTCAAAGTCATCCAGTGTCACAAAAAATGCTGCTTTTTCAATAGCATCTAAGGACTGCTTGTTCTTTCCACGGCTAAAATAAGCCTGACGAGCCTTAGCCCATGGTACTCTGTAAAAAAGAAAATTGGTTTATAGCCAGATTACATAAATTTGTCAGTGTTTGATTATCTTTAAAATCACTATGAGACATTCCTCCTACTTCTGTGGAATTTGACACAACTGCTTTCCTTGTATTTAAACTATGAGAGCTGAGAAAAGCTCTGACAATACTTGCACAGTGGAATCCTAAGAACCAATTCAACTCATCATCACACGTGTGCAAAACTTCATCCTCAGAAACTCAGCATTTCTGCACATGCCACACCTCCAGCATAGGTCTACACTTAAAACCAAACAAAAGAAAGGATCTATTATAAGGAAGAAGACAGCAGTAAAAATAATAATCCACATATAGGATTGCTACTACAAAGTATTTTTAACTCCACACAATTGCAAGTGGCTGAAGCACTGTTACACATCATCAATATACAAAATCAGTGAGCAAACTATAAACAACTGACTGCAGACTATTTTAAAATTCTAAAGCCAATATTCAATGATTATGTTATGCAATGATTTCTAAATACTAAACATATTTTAAAAGTAGTAACCCCCATACCTATCTCCTGCAGTAAGAGCTGCCAGTTTCTCTTCACCAGGCTGAGGTTCTGAATCATCTTCAATAATCCTCTGTATTTGCTGTTCAATTTCTCGGGGTCTCAACAATCTGCCATCATGGTACAGCCACACTTTGAAGTAACGGCCCTTGTGATACACAACAATGTGTTTGCTGTCTTTCACGTGCTGGAGGGTATCTACAATTGTAATCACTTGTGTGAACACAAAGCTGAAGTCTCAAAACACTAAACAATGCACTAAATAACATCAGATGCCTATTGCATGCACTACAAATTATTTCATCACCCCATGTTATTTCATCACAAAGATTCCCACACCAAACAGCCAAATACCCAGATCTGACAATCATTTGCATATGTAGCACCACCAGTTTCCACACTGGAGGCCACTATTAAGCAACTAAATCTGTATTTCTGTATCTGAAAAACGAGCACTAGTAGTGTAGTCTGGTGAAGCAGCCAGTAATGAACATGCTAGGTGAGTATCAGGAAAGGTATTTTTAAATCATCTGCATTCAGGTGCTGGAAAACTCAAGGAGAATCTTAAGAAACTCAAAATTTATACCACCAGCCTTTGTTTACATTTGTCCTGGCAGATGCAGAGTGAATATTCCATATATGGCCAAAATGTGTAATGTTATGTGAAGCAGAAAACTAGGCCACATTTTTTTTCCTCATTTTACTATTTTCATGGCTTAACTGGGATAAGCCTAAACTTAGTCATGAAGGCATTGTATCAAACCACAGGTGCAGTCGTTCACCCCATAGCATGTTTTGTCAAAAAGCATGACTATTTAACAACTGCTCAAGTGACAGGATACAATGTTCAGCAAGATTTTACCACCAATTAATACAAAGACAATTTATTTCCTTTTTTTTTTCTTTAGGAACTGAGTTGAGATCAGGAGACAAGGAGTCAATCTGCTCATGAGAATGTGTGAAAAGGTTTTTGGAACTCAGACATATACAGAATGACACAATTGTTTTTCCTTCAGAAAAACAGAAACAAAGAAAAATGGAAAAAGGATAATAGGAAAAGTGAAAAGCTTAGGAGGAAAATACAGGAATTATTATATTGACTGTAGTTTAATTTGAAAGACTTTAAAGAGGAGAAACTGAGGAGAATGATCAAGACATACTGGGTGTATTTTAATCAGGTGCTAGTCAGAATGAGCCATTTCTACACTTCTGTGCAAAATTATTTTAGATTGAAAGAAAACCAAATCTAAGGCTAAATGCAAACTGTTTATATCTTTTATTTTATTGACAACAGGGAAGGGGTAAGGGTTGCACTTTAGTACTTGAAGCATTGCAGTATTCTAAATAATAGTAGCTCATTGACTAAAGTTGTCCAATAGAGACTTAAAAACCTGCTCATCTATTTAAGTTACTGGTTATGACATGGAGTAATGACACCAGGGATGTCCTTTCCTTCACTCTGCAGCTAAAGTTGCCTGAGGCATAGCTGGAAAAAAATTCCTCAACAATCTAGCAATCTGCCAGCAGCAGAAGTGAGAGCAAAGTCCTTATCTGACACATGCACCTACTGCTTTATCCACCACCCAATGCCCCTTCTCCCCCTTATCCAGCCTCTTACAGCACAGCAAGTGTCAGCCCCCCAGCAGGGAAGAGTGGGCAGATCCCTGCATCTGTTTAGAAACTCTTTGTCTTGAATTCTGCAGCTGAGTGGGAGTAACAAGTTTGAAGGCAGTTTGAAACATGAGAGTTCCAGGCCTCACAGAAAGTAAAATAAAAGCATCCTGTCTTCAAGGGGCAGCCCAAACGTGCATTCCCAATGGAGGTGACTAAACAATAACTCCTGCTTGTGTTTCACTGTGGTGCTGCCACAATGATGCACTGTTGGGTAAACATGTGAAATCAGTTCTAAGAGGCTCTTCAGCACAGGACATGATCAGAGAAGCCTAGATGGAGCTCAGGCTTTTGTAGAAAAACACAACAGCACAAGTCTCCACCAAAATCTGCTGTGAAGTTCTCAAAGAGTAAGGGCATGAGCAGCAATGTTTTCTTCCACCTGCTGATTACAAATGGGAAGTTCTAGATGCAGTCTGACTCCACTTAGAGTGACAAAACTTAGGAAAAACAAAAAAAGGCAACAAAAAATGCCACTTTTTATATAAAGACCTCAAAAATCATCTTAAGCTTGGAAAAAATAAAAGTAAAGGTTATTTATAAATTAAAAAACTGAGCAGACAATATTATCTTGAAATTGTTTTTAAAATTTAAATAAAGGAGAAAAACTGCTAAAAAAGCTTCAAAATCTCCCTAAAATGAAAAACATCTAATCACTTTACAGAAATCCATTACATCCTGAGCCTTGGAAGACAGTATTGATGTATATACTTGTGCCAATCAGATCTCGATCTGGAAAAACCAGATTTTTAGTAGAAAAGACACCAAGCCCTGAGTTCCACCAAGGGGCTTATTCTCCTTGGCTGGCCTTGCTTACCTGATTCCTCTCCTGGGATTCGGGAAGTATTAAACATCCTTTCCCACTGAGCTGAGCAGAGGGGAACAGTTGATCCCATCAGAAGAATCTGTGAAGCAAATGTACATTAAAATGTAATTTTGCATTTACAATTAGAAAATTTAAAAGTAAAGGAAAACCCCAAGATCTGGTTAAACAGAGGCTTCAGAATAGTAAGATTTATATAATACAGTATTGAAATGTTGAGTTTTTTCCTCCCTGCTCATGGTCTTCCCTTGAATTACATGTGGAATATTCCATGGACATTCCAGAAACATTATTTTTTCCCCTTCTACCAAAAGCTCATCCTTCAGGAGGGAAGACTGAAGCTAGCTAGCATCTGAAATCCAGAGCTCTCTATGGGTGGTCTGGATGCAAAACTTACACATGCAGCATGCATTACCCCTTAATTCATTCTTTTATGGCTGTGTAGGAACAAAAGTTCACAGTTCTCAGACTTGTAGCTCCTTACAATTAATCACATCCCTTCAATGATCTTGAAAAAAACTACTTAATTGTTTCCACAGTATTTATTTACTACAATACACAGCCACTGGATAGTACAGAAACTCAAATGAGATTTGCTTATCTTTGCTACCTAGAAATTAGTGCAACACAGGATTTTATCACCATCTTAAGCTTCCTCTGGCCCATTCTTGGTGTCAAGTGGCCTCCAGACCTTTATCCCAATCATCCTGTATTGTACCCATACAATTCTGTGGTTTTGACAGCTGGTAGTTTCTACCCATGTGCAATTCAAGTCACAGCCGAGATGATTTGGACCACAAAAATTCATAACAGTAAGACATTCCTTTCCTCTCCCATTCTGAAAACTGGTCAGCTTCTCAGAGATTGTCCTGGAAAAAGATCAAAAGCCATTTAAACTGGTATACATACTGGCTTGATTTCTTGTCTGTCCAGTTTTTTCCGATAGAGCAGGATGGCATGGATAACATTACCAGCTCTAGCTGCCTGCAGGGTTGTGGGACACAAAGAAAGGAAGTCCTGTAAAGTAGATAAGAATCATAAGTTAATGATTACCAGGCTAAATTAAAAAAAAAAAAAAAACCCAAACCTGATAGTACTTCTCATTCACACCTTAAAAGTTTATTCTGGACAATGTAGAAAAGGCTTTAAAATTTATCAAGTGCACAAGTGTAGTGAGCTGATGAAACTTTTCTTCAGCAGTCACAATCTCATTAAACATTCTTAATTATTTGAGTAGAAAAGACAGTGCTACATAAAACCTAGTCCAAGACCATCATATTTCTTTTTCTATTTCCAGTCTTTTACAATTTTACTCCCTGTACATACATGTGCTAGCATGAGCACACATCTCCATCAGCTGTGTTACCCATGAAGTTTTACATGGAGCTTTTGGAACATTGCTTTTTACAGTAAGGACAAAACTGTTTAGTCATTACTGCATGAGTTTGCCAAAGTGGCAGCTGTGCTAGGGTTGTTAAGACAGGTATGTGACATACTTGAAGGTACCTCAAGACACTGGCTGAAGAAGAAAGAAAATGGCAATGGATGTCTAAGCAGAAAGACACCATGAAGTAAGATGCCTGCCAGAAATGTTACAGAGCTTGGCACAAAAGGTGTTTATGGGATTCACCTACCATTGCAAAGTAGTTACTATTAACCATAATGGGTCCACGTCCCCTAAGGTAGATGTATTCTTCCCACCAATCACTAACCTGCACAGGAAGGAAAAACAAAAGCAGTAAAATCTCATCATTTCCACAGTTTATGTCTTCTATGTTGATGGCTCCACAAGGCAATATTCCACACAGAAGTAGGAAGGAAACTGCTAGTTTGCCTCCCTAATTAAAAAAAGACAATCCCTGCCCTGCTAATTTTTATCAGACTTCAGGGAAAACAGGGGGGAAAAAGGGTGAGAGAACTAAATTAAATTCAGCTGTATCTCTCTGATAAGGTTTCAAAGAAGTCATGGTGTCCACATAATATTTAAAATGTATCAGATCTCCTGAATGCTTTACAGCCTTTACCTGGACAGATTAGGTGACCTGGGTACAGGTACATTAGAAAATATATCAAGAAAGAATTAACATTACAGTTCTCACTATGATGTTGAGGGTTGGATTTTTTTTTTTTTGGTAAGAAAAAAAAGGTAGACAAACAACTCAATTGATGCAGTTCTTATATTTTTCTTATATATGCCTTAGCTGCTCTGTATTAAAGAATTGTTCTAAATCACTCTTCTAAACTACCTGGGTATCCAGGCCCGTTTTAAGTGCTCAGGCTCAAGAAGCAAATAAACAAACCCCAAAAGCAATCAAACAACAAAAACCCTAACAGCAAAATTTCCCAGAATAACAAAACGTAAAATAAGGATTCATTTTTTCAAGTTTCATTCACCTTTGCTCACCACACTGTTTACCAAATCACACAAATTATTTCCATGCCAAGTCACATGTACTTTAAAAAATATTAAGCAGTTTCAACTTCGTTCATTCACATTTAGGAAATAATGGGATTTAAGCCAAAAAGAGCTCTAGGGAACAAATAATGTAATTTGAACAACTGAGCCTCCTACTTATCTACTTACATAATTGGTGGCCCACCAGGATTTTAGCTTCAAATACCACTGAAGCCTTGGTCCCAAATTAAATGCAAAATCTTTGGCAAGACCCTCCATTCTTTTGAACTTTTCATCATCCATAAGTGGTCGAACTGACTCCAGATACTAGAACACAAGAAAAGAATCAGCATCAGTACAGGAACTACTACAGAAGCTACTAATATGTAGCTTCTCACCATTCCTACATAAAACACTTCAACAGCAAACAAAGATTATCCAGTCTCAATCCATAAGGCTGAAAATACCATGTTTTTAAAATAAGAGTATATGTTCTTCTAAATGCCTGCTGCAAACTTCAAAAGATAAAATATTTTTTCAGACATTTGACAGCAAAACACAAGTGGAAGAGGTAACTTTCAAAAGATTTTCCACTCTAAAGGGTAAGACATGCTGCCTCTTCAGTAGCAGACAGATTAACTTTTTTTCTCCTCTAAAAATCAAACCTTCAGTTTCTGTGACAAACTGCCATATTTACACACTTTGCCACAAGGTTTTGTGTTATAACACACATTTAATAACACTGTACAGCTGGGGAGGATAATAAAAGTGGTCTGCTTCAAAAACCCTGGGAATCACACTTTGTGGCACGGCATTCCAACAATAGGCATCATGTCACCCAACGTGAATCCCACTGGCTTCAAACTGTCACCATTTTCTCTGGTTTGTCACAGCCTTTATTTTAGCTTCCATGCAGAAGTTTGAATCTGTTACACCATATTAGTACCACTCTGCAGTTTTTTTTCATGAGGCATGGCAAAAACACCCCAAAAGGCATCTAGGTATGGATGCTGTGTTACTAAAGAAAAGAAATTTGTGGGTGTACATACCCTGTTAACTGTGTCTTTAACAGCTGGAACTGGCAGTCGTGGTAAAGATGTCTGGAAACTGTATAACATGGGTTTACGCCCTGAGAAAAGCTTTACAAGGGTCTGAAGAAAAGCAAAAATAAAATACACACACCTAATTATTAGGTCCAATGAAAGAAAAATGACAGAGTAAATGTATAATGTAACTCACAGTCCTTTTCACTGGTAAATTATACTGTACTAGATTTAGGAAGCTACCAAATTTATCGTGGTTTCACGAGTAAAAAATGGCTTTTACAGAAACGAACTTCCTAAATGTTAAGCACCATGTCATTGGAAGAGCAAGACAGGCATGGTCATTCCTGACATCCAAGTCATCATCCTGTCACAGACAATACTGCTGTTTGTGCAAGGGCACACCTTGATTTCAACATAAATACAGTTACTTAGCACTTTTCTTCATGTGTTCCCCTCTGGAAAGATTAAAAAGACCACGTTTACAGCTGACCTTTTATTATATTACATAGTAGATACTAGAAACAAATCTAAATTGTACTTCAAAACACAATCATTATCAAGCCTGTGACTCAGCTAAGGTTTCTAGATAACTACAGTAATCTTTAAAAATAATAATTATGCTTTTGTATCATGGTTTAATGTTTTCCAAAGTTACAGCTCAACATCAGTAACAGGGCCAATGTTACAGGGAGTTAATTCAAGCATGAATCCATCTCAGGTAGTTTACTGCATGATTTGAACATACCAAATTGTGCACGCATGCCAGTGTTACACTCAGTGCTCGTGTTACCAAAAAACCCAGCAACAAAACAAAAAAGCCAGAGAGAACTTAGCTTCAGATATTACAGAATCTCCTGTGTTCCACAGGAGAGTGAAAACAGAACCAGCTTTTCTGTCCACCACTGCTTCTCAGTTGCAGCACACACTAAGCTGAAATTCTAGACCATGCAACTTCAAGGCTACTCAGGAAAGGATTTGGACACTGCCACCCTATTTCAGCATGAAAGTCAAGCAGAGTGTTATACCAACAATCCAGTGGAATTTTTACTGTTTGAGTGTAATCTTGCTCCAATACACAGGATAGCATATACAAGCCAACAGACAAGACACAAAAAAACCAAAGGATGTCATTTCACTATTAAATTTTGAAAACTTCTCCTAACAAAACTTTTAGAATGTAAAGCTTTTCCTCCCTCTCAGTTTCCTGGGTCAGCACAGCCAGAGGAGAAAATTTTAGGCAGCACAAAACAACTAAGAATTGCAAGGTATTACCAGCAACAAAGACCTCCCTGCAAATGGATCTGTATCAGAACCATCAGATGTACATGGGAAGCACCACAGTGATCTGCCCAATGAAATCCAGTTGTGCTTCAGGACAAGATAATTTTGGAAACAGGTGGGAAAGGAAAAGCTCAGCTTTTCATCTGGAAATCTAATTTCATACGTGGAGGCAATTTTATTCCAAAACTCTTAAGCCAGAAAAGGCTAAAATTATTTTAAGAGAGTACCTGCTCAACTGACAAAAACCAGGAAACACATTTCACAGTATTTATCACTTAAGAAAACTTGTAATAGAGAACTTATAATAGTGTGAGGCCAATAAGGTGCTCTGACAGACACACACATTTCATTACATCTCTGATTTCATAGGCAGACACAGCAAATAATGTCATTTTTACATATGTTGCATCTGTTCACACATGATTACCACTTTTTAATTAATTTTTTTAAATGGCAACTAATATTTGGATTTCCCCCCTAACACCGATACAGGAAATTTGACTTTACAAGGTGAAATATCCTGATTAAAAGGTGCCACCAGACTTCCAACCAGTCTGAAAAATCACTTTGTACTGTGACTAAAATTAGAGTTCAGGTTTTTGATCTGCATGACCATTTGAAGAGAAAACAGTATTATAAAATCTAGAAAGCTAAGGCAGTTGGAGGTGTTTCACTAGTGAAGCCAGTCTTTTGCTGGGTCTAGTTAAGTAGACCTTCATAGTAGGTGTAGATGAAACACTGTGGGGCATACACCTTCAGTGTTCTGCACTTTTAAAAATATACAATACACCATAAAATACATATGCAACATATATGATAGACTAAAATTGATAAATACGATATGCAACAAAGCACAGTAAGTAGCATTACAGTTCATACTGTTTTAAGGTTGATAAGGCAATATTAAGAGCTTTGAAGTATCTATCTGGTAGGACATGCTAAAAACCAAGGCAGCTACAGCTCCAAGCAATTGACAGAAAGCCTTACCATTCAGAGCCTCTGCACGGTACCAGTTTGAGTCATGAGGCTGATACCACTTCCAGGAGAAACCAGCAGTTAGAAATTTCATTTGTGACACACAAACATTAAACTCTATTTCAGTGTATACCATTCTGGATAATTGTCCTTGAATAGCTCCCACAGTAAATCATGACCTGTGCTTGGTTTAACACACGTCCATGAATTTTTGAGGCCGCAGAGACTTAATTTTATCACAGAAACTAAGCTATTTCTACCACAATACAGGCAAAAGTGAGATGAAACAACTGAGTCCAAGTAGCAAAACCCCACTTCATCTCTTGCAGCACCGATATCCCCATCTCCTGACTTTATACCTTATCATATCCTTTAAGAATCCTTTTCCAAAGCATCACAGCATTCCACAGGAGACATACCACTCTCACCTCATCCTTATCTGAAAGCTGCATAACATACCACCTACACCTTATGCTTCTTCCCCAACTCATTTTGGAGGCATACCAATAAATCAGTTGAAAGGACACTCAGCTATATTTTCTTCAATCATAAGAATAATTTTATAATGGACGACTAGAAACACTACAACAAAGAATTAGGGGAGCACATTCTGTGAGAACAAGATTCTTTGGTGCTGCAGCCAGAGTTCTTTAAGCTGTACTTGCACACAGAGAAAAAGTAGGCATTGAGTCATACAGGCCCAAGGTGTTGGCAAATTAAGAAGTTATTTTGAAGTGTTTACTCTTCCTCCCAGAAGGCCACGATGAATAGTTTCATTACAGCATTAGAAGGGTGACAGTAGAAATAGCTACCTGACAGCCTCCTGTCCCATGACACAAAAAACACAACAAAGGAACAGAAATACAGAATTTTCTTTTAAGGCTTTGAATACTGATCAGTTAGAAGTTAAGACAAAATGAAGCCAACACATCCTTACCATCCAAAACTTGTTGCCAGCACTAAGCTTGCCGTGCTCGGAGAACATCCAGCCATGGTAGGAGAGCAGCATTTTCAGGGAGTAGCGCATTGTGACGATCAGGGCAACCCAAAGCCCTGTGCCAAAAAGCACTCCACTCACAATGTTCTGTGTTTGGTTTGACATATAGCCACTGTTCAAAACAAAAGTCAGCATATCCCAGTTAGTGTCCATCGAAGTTCCAAAGAGAAGCTGGTATTGCAAACATAAGTCTAACAGTAGTACAGACAGACCTTACACAAGCTTTATGCCTGCTCACCTGGCTTTCATAAATTCCCTTCCAAACACCTTTTCATGCAGCAACATCCAAGGCCATAAAAGTTCCCAAATGTGCTTCCCAAATACCCAGAAAACTGCAGCAATGCTGGTACAACAAGCTCCCTGTTTCATATCCTCCTGCATCTGTCAATTTGGCTTACCATGTCGCAAGGTTACTGTTCCAAAGCTAATACATTTTAACAGGAATAGCTTTAAGAGTAGCTGCAAACAAAACTGATTTCCCTTCAGAGGAACAGTAGCCTTTCACCCTACTTACGTTGTATCAAGTGTTCTGTTGATCTTGGCTATTATTCCTAAGGAAGGATCAATTTTGGCATACATGGTTGACATCACACCCACAACTACAATAAGCCAGCTGGATGGGCTAGCAGGATAAACGCCGGTGATAATTCCATTCTGGAAAGAAAAGCCTTCACATAATTTTTTTCATACCAAAGTGACTGACTTCATATTATCATAGAAAGAAACAAAAATCAACATATTGAAGTCATTTAGTTATAAATAAGTACTTAAGATTGTCCAACATTTTCTTGCATGCGATTATCTCAGCAGTAGGGAACGGATTTACTTAAGTTTGGTTACTACAGAAAATTGTAACAATTATATCAACAGTGAAAGGAACTTTTACATTCTCTTGTAGACACCACTGATCCTGCTACAAGTCCTACTAAAAATATTGAAACTAACAACTCTAAAACAAATGATGCTTCAATAATTTCACCTTACACTGAGACGCTTCTACAGGAATACATGGCAAAAATATCCTACTAAACAAGACACTGAGAACCAGAATTAATATTTTCTATGTAATTTAAACAGTTCTTCTCATGGTTTTATAAGAAAAATTTAGTAAGATTTCTGTTAATATGTTTATGTTTTTGAAAGACATGTTGAAGACAGCCTGTAGATTACGTAGTTTGCTACTAATTAAACAGATATTTATTATTATAATCCCATGAACAGAACAATAAATTCATAGCAATCTACATCAAGCACCTCATCAGAAACAATACTACTTAGCTATAATAAAGAGTGTAGCCTTGCACCTCTAAGACATATGACACTAAAGATCACAACTAGTTGTATTTTTGACTTCTGCTAAAAGATTACATAATTATGTGGTGCATTATGAAGAGAATGAAGATGCTTGAGTTAATTTCTATATCTGCTTCATCTTGTTTCCATAGAATAAATCAAAAATATGTACCCTTCCAGTCTCACCCTATGCCACCTTCCTCAGTACCCCCAGTCTTAAATAAAACCCCCATAAATCTTTCACAATGAGGAACTTTGTTTACCATAAAGGAGAAAAAAAACCAGTTTTCCCTAAAAAAACTTCAATAAAATCATAAAACATTAAATAACCCCAAAGTTTGGTGGACTGGACTAGTGTAGCATACCTTGAATCTGATGAACTTCTTCTTCCATGAATAGACACCAGACAGGTAAATCTGTTTGAGTGCCTCATGGCTCATCCGCAGGTCAATCCCATCTGGAGTTACTGTAAATTGAAAAGCTACTGCCTGATGAGCTTCCGCCATTTTCAGAGAGAATTCTGCCAAAAAAACAAAAAAAGAGTATTTTCTTCTTGTCCAAGGGAACTAGGAACTAGTCCATTTCTAGCAAGGTATTTTCTACACCATAATTTTGGCAAAGATTTCTAAGTATAAACCATTTACATATAGTACTTGCCTTTTCCTTATAGGCTCTGCTTGCACTTCAGTCTGAGTGTCCTGAAGGTTAATTTAAGGCACCACTTTTAACCAAAACAGCTGCAAATGGAAAAAAAAAAACCCACCATGTAACTCAGGCATTTTGGCAGCATCACAGATAGCTGCATATCACCTATACATGCAATACATTAAAAAATAGGAGCAGAACAGGAAGCCAAAACATTTAGAAAAAGCATATCACAGAGCATCTCACATTTCAAAGAAGATTCAGAAAATGTTTTATTTGAAAAAAAGGTATCTAAAGTTTTCACCTCAGCTAGAAAAACAAAGCTGCTTCTGGCCATATCTTCTCCCAATTTTTTTTTTCATATCCTAGTTTCAATATGATTACTCAAAGCAATAAGAGGCTGTAGTCCCTGTGACTCAGTGCCATGACTTGCAAATAACTGCAAAAAATCAAAACTATGCAGAGCTGAGGAAAACAAATCACAGCTGTCAGCAAAATTACCTTCCCAAAGAAATCTGAAATTTTGATGAAATTTCATGGAATTGCAGCTCTGTTTAACTGCCAAAACAAATATCAACAACCATGCCAATGTTTATACATAAACACTGTGGAAGTCATTCCCACTAATTATTGATTCAGACCAACGTTTTTTGAGCACTTACAATTAGAAAGTAGATTTCTGCAGTCAGACTCTATGTGTAACACTGAAATGGTCAAAACTATGTGCTCCTGAGGAGACCATCATGATTCCAAAGTCGGTCTCTTGCCCAGCTTAATTTATTAGCTTACCAAAACTTCCATGCATAGCCCTAAAACCAATATCCTCCTAGAAGTATGACTAAATGGTAGTGGAATTTATTTCCCCATCTGTAGGTCAGGATTCAAGGGCAAGTTTTAGAATGAGGTTTTCGCTGGTACAAAACAAAATGTTTTAAGGATGTACTGGCACTTCTCTGTAAGCATAATAATAATAAAAAAAGAAGTACAACTACTTTACCCTTTTAAAATTCTAAAAGCTAAAATTTACATTTTGTTTGCAAACCTTAAGCTAGTAATCAAATTCTGGTAGACTGTCATCCCCTGTTGAACAGCACCTGAGGACTAACCAGTGCAATTTAAGTGGGCATTTCAAAAGCAGTTAATCATGACTGGAGTGCTGCTCCTCAAGTCTTTAAATACTCTACTCAACCAAATTCATCAGAAACACAAAGAATGGGTGCCAAGCTGTATGAGCAGACAACCAGGCACTTGGAATGCAGCAACAACAGTAGGTTTAGGAAATAAATGCACAATATAGAAAGAGAAGGAATACTCGGCAGAGATGAATGAGGTAATTGCACAATCATGTATTAAGGTTGCTGGCCAACAGGCATGAATCCTTTGCAATATTTAACGTGCCTGTTCCTGGAGCAGCCTACAGTGATCCACCTCTGCAATACAACTACTGCTACAGTGCCTATGGTAATTCACAGATTAGCCACTGCTCAGGTTCTAGAAGCTGTGTGCTGGGTGAATCAAGGCACCTGAATCTCACAGTACCCTACAGAGAGTATGCAATTGATTTATGTGTGTGTAGTCTCTGATTAGAATAACAAAGAAGAACAAAGGAGAACAATGCAAACTAGCTTTGAACTTCAGTTTCAAAAGCTTTAACACAAGCCCTGTGTGCCTGAGTAACAATTGCAATTTGTAGTACTTAATGACTCCGTCACTAACAACTGCTTATATGGGCTCTGCTGTAGGCAAGTATGAGGAAGTCAAAGTCAGCTGTCCATCCATCCATCCATCCATTCATTCATTCATTCATTCATACTGCTCATCACCAGCTGGCAAGAGAGCAATAAAACAGGCAGAGGCAGCAGTAACACAGGGTATAACCTGAACTCAACACGGTTTGCAAAAGCATGTAAAGTTAAGAATTTATCATATGTTTAGTGGCACTATTAAGACCGGGATGATAAAACCCCAAATGCAAAGAATGCATGCAGAGAATGAGGCACCTGGATTTGTCTAAAGAGGGACCAACAGGTTCTGCTCAGTTCACTCATGCAATTTTGTATTCGGGAATGCCAGTGTCTCAAGTACAAGATCAACTAGTTTCCCTTACCCTTCAACTCCCCTGTGACTTCTCAGCCTAGAAATTTACAATTAACCTCCTCTTTGTTTCTGAATGGAAAGAATTTCAGGAACCCTTTCGTTTTTAAGCATGCACTTCTTTTATGATCCCAAGCCAGAAAAACTCTATAAATAGCATCAAGCATTAACAGTCAGCCTGACATTTTAATGAATTAAAATTTAGCATTCTCATATAAACAAATAAGCTTCATTAAGGAATATATTCCTTATTCCCAAATAAAAAAAAGGAATTAATCCAGCAAGAATTAATCAAGCAAACGAGCCCTGAAAACAATTGCAGCCCAGTTCTAGCATTAGTTCTTGACATTGAGACGTGAAACAATAAAACGGCTTGTTTATTTTCATATTTTTTTCCCTTTACTTAAGCAAACCATAAGCCTTTAAAACTGCCCTGAACGATGACGGCGGAACACCAAAGGCTTCCCGAAGCCCGCTCCTGTGAGCGCTTGTTGTGCTCCTCAAAGGGCAGCTCGATCCCAAGCCGGGCCGCGCTTCCCCTCGGCATTCCAGCGCCGCCACGTGCTCGCCGCGAACTGGGGGAAAGGGCACGGGAGGAGCCTCGGGCTCCTCAACCCCGCCGCCACCGCAGCATCTTCCGACTGCACCCGGCCCTGCGGCGCCCTGCTGCACGGCACACCCTCGTCAACCTCCTTCCCAACACACGGCCGGCAACAACAGCGCTGGATGGACTTCCCTAGCGCGGTCTTACTCAAAGGGGAAAAAAAAACAAACCAAAACAACCAACAAAAAACCCTCAGCGCAATAATTTCTACAACTAATCTGAAATGGCTACTTTCGTTCTTTTCAGTGTTCTCTTGCAATATTAGTGTACCTTAAAAAAACACACGCTTGCCCCTTAAAATTTGGTTTATTGCGAGTTTTTCCTTTTATTTAAAGAATAATGCTGCCTGTTCCTTGCTCTTATCTGGTTTTATTTAAATTCAAACATGTTGTAACAGTTGCAGATGTTTCTCCTCTTCCTTTTTCATACCTCTGCTTGAGCCAAACTAAACTAAGCACAATTTTTTCCTCATTGTTATAAACAAGCCCTGCTAGGCTAGACGTCACTTTTAAGTCAAGAAAACACATTGCACGCTAGAAAGCCTTTGTGCTGATGGTCTGCAAAACGATGCTGCTGCTGCACCTACTATGCAAAAAGCATCCTCACGTTGTTATTTTTGCAGTTTCAGGACTTTTACAGCATAAAGACTGAGGTTTAACTCACAGACCTGATGACTTCTGGCTGCAGACAGTGAACAGTCAGTGTTAGGGCTTAAATGCTCCTGCAATCCCAAAAGGAGATAAAGGCTTCAGCTCTGGAAAATCTGAGGCCATGAGAGCTCCTATGTGCAGGATGCTTCCGTTTAAGTCAGGCATGCAAGAATTTACCAGTGGCTGGCAATGTCTCTCTGAAGCACAGTGAAAGAACTGCCATGTGCATTTTAAAAAGCAGCAAGCCATGATACAAAAGCTAACTGCGTTACAGTACACTGCAGAAAACAAAGTATTAATTCTTGAAGCAGTTACTCCTGGAAACTGCTATTGAGTGTGAATTTTTTTATTTTTCTGTAGAATTCATACATTTTACATGGATAAAGTGGTAGTGGCAGAAAGAATAAAGTTACCACCTATAACTCAAAACAAATGCAAATCCTAGGCTTTAAGAGGATGTCACATGCTTCCTATACATAGCTTGGATCATGCAATTCACTTTTTCCCCCACGTCCTCTTCCTCTTGAATAGAAAAACCCCTGCCACTTCTCCTTGTCAGGATTATAAACATCTAATGAAATGAGACATATTACTTAAAAATGGTTTTCCCATCAATAGTTCCTTTTCCCACAAAGGAAGTTAACAAACGCAGAGGAAAACAGAAGAGGTCTCATTCACTTGATCCCAAACAGCTAAAACCTTAATTCTATGACTCTCACTTCCAAGGTACATTGATAATTTAGAGCTTCTCCTCACAGGTTTCTGACACCTATTTATAGATTAGCTTTAATATGCAGGGCTATGACTGCCAGTAACCAAAACCAAGCTCACAAAACAATTCTCTCCAATTATTCTACCTGGATAATCAAAACCTGACAGTTTTCTACAAAAAGCAATGGCTGCTGCATATAGTTTCTCTGAGAAAATATCTATGTACCAGCACACACAGGTTTGATACTGTCAGAGCTCTCAGACATCCTTGGCACCAAAGCCACAGTGTTCATAGATGGTGGGTAGACTTGCAGAATTACAGCTGTGATGGCAGTTCTGAAATCAGAATTACCTCTATCTTGGCATTTCTGAATTCAAAATTACCTGGAAGCCCTCATATCTTCAGGCAGATACAAGGCACCACCAATAAAGCAAGGAAAAGCATCTTATGACAAAGGCTTTGTTTTCTGACTCCTGCCAAGTTCCTACTAGGCAAACTTAGAAGTAAAAAGAAAGCAACCCAAAACGAAATTAAAATCCCAGTGAACCACAACAGAAACTTGACCCTGAAGAATTCTTCATACGTTTCTTAAAATAAGCTTACAACTTCAAATTTTAGCTTGGCACTCTGGTTTCAAATAGAGACTGGTGAGGAGAAAAGTGTGATACTAAATTATTTAAAATTACATTTTTTAAGGAAGCTTTCAAGATGGGAGTGGAGAAAAATATCAGATGAAAGTACATTAAACACAATTTTAATTAGTAAACATACTTAAAGCTATATCAAAATTTCCATTTAAAGCTAGACACCTTGACTGAAGAATGATTTTGGAAAACCAAGCAAGTACCCCAAAGTCTTGGTTTGACCCCAAACCAGTTTACTTAAAAGAGAAAAGTGAGGAGGAGGGAATCTATTTCTATTAACATGCAAATCAGTAAGAGTTACTGTTTGAATGTTAAAAGCAGCCACAGAGAACTAGGAAATAATTCTGGACTTCCCAAAAAGTCTAGTAAAAAAAGCTTTAAGTCTGAAACCTCTCTAAATATTGAAAATATTGAAGACATTTTATCCAGTATTTTGCTGTCCACACATCGGGTCTCTCTTCAGGAGGTGAGCTTGCTACAGCTTTTAAAAGAAAACACACTCAAAAGATTTATTTTGTATGTTCAGTGATAACATATTTTGACACTTTAGGGTAGGCCACTGAATTTTAAGAGTCTGAGGACAGACTTAATGAAAGCCAGTATTAAACACTTGAACACCGGTGCTGTGTTTCTGCTGAGACAGTGACCAAGTATTTTTGCTGTGTAAGCCATTACTATGGAAATTTGCATTTTCTATCTCCCAGACAGCCAAAACTATGAATGTATTTTGTTTTATACAGATCACTAAAGAACTCTGTATGCTCATATCTGTTGATTTCATACCAGGCATTAATCAAAAGAAAGAGAATTGCAAACACTGAGATGTCTATGCACTCTCTCCATGCATTATTACAAGTTTCACTTGGATTTCTGTTATTGATGGTCCTGTCAGTCCAAGCCTTCAGTACCACCTACACAAAGTATTCAGACAAACTCTGGCAGCTGGCTTTGCCTAGACAGTGTGCTTGCAGTGAAATGATATACAGTGAAGCACAACAAAGCCAGTGCCAACATCCTCAAGTAACTTCCTAGCCTGTCAGTTTATTTCCACAGTTTAATTGACTTATCATCCCAGACGCAGATGCAAACAAATAAAAAAATAAAACCAACAAAAACCCCCACCCACCAGAGGTAAAAGAACCCCAAACTGAAACTGCTGATGGATTCACAAGCACAGGGATTGCAACTGGAAGCAGTGGCTGATAAATTAAATGTTTTCACTGCCATCCACATGGACCTTGACAGGGTGGAGCAACAGGCTGGCTGAAACCTTGTGAAGTTCAACAAGGAGAAGTGCAAAGTCCTGCATGTGGGGAGGACAACCCCACACACAAGAAATTTAAAGTAGGAGTTTTCATAAGACATCTGCTGCAAAAAATAAACTTACAGAGCGCTAAGGCCTGAACAAGAAATCTTGTGCTTCAATTGCTTTAAATGAACAGCATACCTTGAAATTCAAATTGGCAGTAACAGCCAAATATTCAAAAAGAGCAAGTTTCCTGCAATTGACAAAAATATGCTAGTAGTTTGGAGGATAAAAAAAGCTGGACTTTGAAGAATGAACCCTCCAAAAAATTATTTATCTCAGCTTTTAAATGTTACTCCAGTCACATTGCTTTTCCTGAATGGCACCAAAATGCCATTATACAAGGTTTTCAAATGTATATTGGTATTTTGAACACCACTGCCTTGCCCAGTGAAAGTCTGCTAGTCTTAAGGCAGCAGGTAGATTTCCAGAGCTGACTTTGACTGCCCCATATTTTGAAGTGATATGATGGGAATACAACTCCTAATAAAAAAATAAGCTTGAAATTCAACATTACATGTTTATACACCTATCTAGAGGAAATATTGACTGCTCCTATCAAACTAAATAAATGACTGTATTATCAATAATAAAATGGATGTGACTTCAGTAAAATATATAGAGGTTTTTCATGGGGTTTGCTATAAATACAATAATTTCAGGCACTGAAGAATATACTGTACAGCAGCATCCAGCACTGACTCAGTAACTCAAGGTCCCATCCACTCTTGGGTCAAATAGTGGTGGGAAGGCAGCCACTCACACAAATGCCAAAATTCTGCCCTACTGCAAGAGGATCAATAAGGTATGGCAGCTAACCAGAGAATGGTTGGCCAAAAGGATGCCAAAAATGCTTTTACTTTTGTGCACGTGGTGCTCCTTTGATGTATTGTTGAACAAAATTAAAGCTATAGAAAAAGCATTCAGTTTAAGGGAAATATAAACAGGCAGCAAATTTGTCTAGAGTTCTATGCCTTTCCAAGGAAATTCAGGTCTTGTTCTATAGAATCTTCAGTAAACAGTATAAAATATGCAGTTGAAACATTTAAACATATGAACAAAAAGACTGCCTGACCTCTTATTTCTGTTTCTTGGATATTCTCTTAGGTAATGGCACCTTCCTGTATACTGCACTTATGCAAAAAGGTATCAAGATACCAAAGCCTCAAAAAAAAGCAGTTTATTGAGTTTATACTTAGCTCATGTGACATTCCACAAGGTGCTGACTTCTGAACTTACTATAAAAATTAACCAGATGCAGTTATTCGCTTGAGAATTTTGACTTCTAAATTAGGCTTCTTTGCCTACTAACCTTCAGTAATGTCTAATCATGCTTCAGTACACAGGATGACATAGATACTCTCTGCTTTAAAGTCTTACCAAGAACTCAGCTATCTTACAATGACTAATCATATTTTACAGACACGAAATCTTTATGAGAAATATGAGAGGAATGAAGCCAAATCATATCTGTGCAAAAATTAGACACAAGGATTAAGCTCACTCAAGGCTTCTCAGGTGAACCTAATGACAGTGGCACACAAATAAAACAGAAACCAAACAGTTACTCTCCTTTAAAAGTTGAATTAGCATAGCACTGATGAAAGCAAAATTAACCTGACAGGTTCTCATGGCACTTTAGCTGGGACAAGTTCTCATATTTGGTTATTGCTAATCATTGGCTCCAATCCTTCCCATCCTCACCTACACCTGACAGGTGTGGTCTCCTGGAATTGCAAATGTCTTTAAGGATTTCTCACAACTAAGGGATGAACAAATGCCGTGCTTCAAGCCAAGGTGGAGAACTGAATACATGTATTTGCCCAGCTACAGCAACGCTGGGACCCACAGCAAACTTCACCCACTGGAGAGTTTGAAATCAGAACAGCTAAGAAGTCTTCAGTAACTTGCTGTCCCACTATTAGTTTACATCCTGACCTCAGCAGTTTTCCAAGATCACCTGTGGGTGAATATATCCATTACCCTCTGCAGATATCTCTTTTGGAATCTTGGGCCAATTTTCTTATTCCCTTCCTCGGTGGTAAACTGGAGCAACAGGTCTATATGGATGGAAAGAGATAATGACAAAGAGGCTAATGAATGCAACATAAACATACCCAAACAGCTGTCTTCCTTAAAAGCAGGCTTGAGATCTATTTGTCACACACAAACCTTCCATCCCAGAAGCTCACTGCCCCTGGCATCCTGAATAAGTTAGGATACAACAGGAGGCAGACTCAGCCCAATGCTCCTAGCTCCTCACAGACACTACACCACAGCAATGGCATCACTCAGCTGTAGCTCTCAAACAGAAAGTCAAGAAAAACAGTGTGAGCTTTGATTCACACACAGCTTTCAACTGCTCAGAGGGGCTGGATCAGACTGGAACCATTTCAGAACAACTGATGCCAATGGAGAAAATAGTCACAGACAGTGGCTCTGAAACACTATTTTCCATTCCACTGAAAGGCACTGTTTACACTGAACATGTCCAAGACGGTGAGGAACTGTGGAGTGACAGAGAGTTCATGTGCTCCCCACTCAGTTATTTCAGAGGGTTCCAATAGTGACTGCCAGCTCCTGTGACAAGCAAGTTAATTTCAGGGGCCAGACTCCAATGTTAGGCTCAGTATTCAGTTTAAGACATCCAGCCAAGTGTTTGTCTGCAGGCTTTAAACTCCCATTAGACTCAACACAGATGCCATTAAGATTTCTCAGAGAGGTGTTCAGAGAACAGACTGCTTTCACTGGCACTTCAAGGAGAAAAGCCATAGTTAGTAAGTTGCTCTTCTCACCTGATCTGGAAACAGGCAAAGCAGAGGAGACTCGGAAACAATCTGTTAATTAATTACTAGGCAAACCCTAAGGTATATTAATCCCTACAGTTTCTGGATCATATGATCTCTCTCCTCTTCCCAATAGCATGCTCCTGTAGAAGATGGAAATGTACACTGCAACAAATAAACAAACAACCCTCCCAAAAAACCCAATGAACACAAACCACCAACATTCTCCAAAATCAAAACAGAAACTTTTACAACTGTTGGATTGTTTCTAGGGATTTTTTTTTTCCTTATACAGGACATACTATTTTGTTCCTAGGCCTCTTAGATCATTCTAGCCTCTACTGCAATACATGTTATATTGTCCACATCCTGGCAAGCTACATCCTCTGACCTTCTAGAAATCCAGAATAATCTGACTAAAAGAGAAGCATACTCTGCTAAAACACTGCATAGTTATCATAACATGCAGAAACCTCCCCCACCTCACAAAAACTAGACTCTAGACTTGGGTATTTCTTTTTAACTGCTATAAAAGGCATACCCAGGCATTCAGATTATACAAGATTATTGAACCCTTCTCTCTCTCTCTCTCTTTGAACTTAATGAGCTTCTGTGCTCCTGCAGTAAACAAGAATTATTATCTTCCTTATGACAACAAATGTTTCTGGAGTGGCAGGACTTACGAGACATAAAAGATGTCACATTTTAGGACTTAGGAGATGCTGGAAGATGCACAACAATGTGTGGTGATGAAAAACCAAACTGAGTTAATTGTTCTCACAGTAGTTCAATGGCCATTTACTGCACAAGGTTGAAAGACCCCAATAAGATCTTTCAGCTTGCATCAAGCTAAGACTGAAGAACTGGTTACAAAGACTTGCAAAAATATTTAAATTGACATTCGCATTAAAATTAACCCAGACTTGAAGAAGGTGGGTTCAGTCATTTGGATTGTGTTCTTCCGAACATGTGGCGTTCAGGACTATGATACAAGCATGCTGCGGGACAAAGACAATGGGTTTGTAATGTTAAAAAAACTCACCAAACATAGTTTTGGAGTTTCGTTGACTGGATGGGGTTTTATTTGTGGATTTCTTTCGGGGGGGTGGGGGTGTTATTTGTTTCTCTTTTTAGTACAAATATTTGTTTAAGTCTTAGCCTTCCGCCCCAGACTTTTGAGATAAGACCTGGGATTCACCACCGTGCCTGCTCTGTCCGGGGGGCAGGCACAGCACCAGCACCCCCTCCGNGGGCGCGCTCACGTGACGCTGCCAGAAGTGGGTGAAAGGTCGCGCCGCCGCGGCCCCGCCCCGCGCCGCCCGCGCGCCCCCGGCCGCTCCAGGCCTTTCCACGCGCGCCGGGAAGGCGCTGCCAAACAAAAGTTCCCAGAGAAAAGGACCGCAAGCGATGAAAGCAGCCGAGCGCATCTCTCAGCGAGCAGGGGAATAGGCTGTGCTCAGCTTCTGCAGCCGAGCGATTTCTAGCCTCAGTTGTTCACGGTTACGCTCTTCTTGAACAAGGAATACTGGTTTCTTCCTGGGAGAGGCTCCTCAATCGGGGCTGAAGCATCCCAAAATGTTAAAAAGCACTCAGATCAACTTAACTTTCCAACTAAGTCACTGCTGTGACAGAGCCCGATACCTGTGTAAACGTGAGAAGTTACATTTCCAAAGATAACAAAGATCCACGCACCACCACCCGTGCTATTGCAAACTGGCAATCGTTAGTTTATATCGATATGCTACAAGAGGAAAAGAACCTGCTAGTTACCACGGAAGCCCACAGCACTTGTTTTAAGTAGCATCCAGTGCTGATGGCCAGAAAAAGCATAAAAGAATTAGCAGATCTGGAAACTGAACGCGTCAGATACTCGGGAAAACATAATGAAAGAAGAACGAAGGCATTAGATCTCCATTTTCAGCGCTAATCTCCTACACACACGTGAAAAGGAAACGAGCAGTTTTCTGTACTGTAATTTCCTTTAGACTGCAGATTGTCCTCTAAGTGCTGACGAAATGCCAGGTTCAGAGGAAGAATGAGACGTTTGTCTTGATCCTACTTTGTACTTTTCTTTTTCCAAAAAAGGTGCTTCCTGTTACAGTTTCAACACTAGTACACATCTATTATAACTGGATCACAGCCCAAGTAGTATTTTAGGTTCAGTTTTCTATTTTAAACCAGAGAACACAGCGCAAAGACCAAAGCTGTGGGAATACGAGGCGAGAAAATGTAATTCCGTGATGCTGCAAGAATCTCGATCTCTTTTTACAAGAAGACTAATTAGCATTCTCATGCAGTAAACCTGTCACGCCCCGAACAAGATATTACATTTCCTGTGTTTGTAGTTCCAGCAGTTTGTAGTGACTGCGGTTTTTATAGGTTTTACAGGCTGGAATCACACGGACGCATAGACTAGTTTCTCTTTCTCTCTCTCTCTCTCACAGACACACACAATAAATTCGTTTCCGCACTCGAGAAGCCAGCACCGATGCCACGCCGCGCGGACACTTGCACGGACGCGGAACTCCTCCCGGTTACGAGTCAAACCCACGAAGCTGGGCTCCACCAGTGTCACCTTTGTTTCGGCGGCGGCACAGATTCAGCGAATCTCCCGGTGTACGTGTGTCACACCGCTCCCCTGCCCCCATGCCCGCCCTCATCTGCGGCATTAAGGCACTACTCCTCAGACCGGGTCAAATGGCGAGCACGATGCCAAGGACACCGCGCCTTTCCAGGACTCTCCAGCACCGCGCCCACCACCCTCTCCTCCAGCAAGGACGAGCCCCGCTTAGGAAGCAGCGCCCGGCACACTCGCACACGCACCACGGAACTTCGTGCTCGACCTAATGGCAACAATAATTAGGCTAAAACCGGACCAAGCGAGCCCGTCCGCCTGTCCCCGGTGCTGCCCTTCCC